>UESW01004502.1:407914-484356 GCA_900491605.1 Calamus simplicifolius
CTGTGCAGATAGTCAAATTGATGCGAAAGCAATTGATGAGATTTATCTGATGTATGATCATGCATCTTGGGCACCTCATAAGGGTGGGTCTAGGAGGCATTAACTTTAATAACAGCCTTCCAAGTGGTGGAAAATTTGTACTGTATTTGTAGAATCCCCCAAAAGTTTTGATGCTAGGAAACTGTGAAGCCGTATTTGTGAGACCGCAATGAAATGGTAGAGTAACAATTGTCCTATCAAAGTAGAAATACATTTAGCACAACTTCAAATGCTTGCTTGTTTATTAATTTCATGGCACATTCAAGTATTAAACATTTGATCATTACCGCAATCATTCCAAAATTACATGAAATCGATTAATATCTGCCTCTATTTTCCAAGCAAATTCTTGTCCCCCTTGTTCCTTCTGCCATGATTTAATTCACCAGCTCTAATGTCAGATGATATGAATCAAAATAACTGAACAGTTTTATGATTGATTTAGAGTATTTGCTCTTCTTGGAGGGAAGAGTGACATCCAGAACTAAATTCAGGATAGATTACTGATGTAGCCCCAAGGGTAATTTTGGCAAAATCAAAATATAGGTGCGCCCCAGCATCTCCAAGTCTGCCGAGTCGGCCCCGACCTTTCCTGGTCGGCCCTTCTCAGCCCCGGCATCTCCAAGCCCGCCGAGTCGGCCCCGATCTTTCCTGGTCGGCCCTTCTCGGCCCCAGCATCTCCAAGTTTGCCGAGTTGGCCCCGACCTTTCCTGGTCGGCCCTTGGCCCCAGTGTCTCCAAATCTGCCGAGTTGGCCCCGACCTTTCTGGTCGGCCCTTCTCGGCCCCGGCGTCTTCAAGCCCACCGAGTCGGCCCCGACCTTTCCTGGTCGGCCCTTCCCGGCCCCGGCATCTCCAAGTCGCCAAGTCAGCCCCGACCTTTCCTGGTCGGCCCTTCTAGGCCCCGACGTCTCCAAGTCTGCCGAGTCGGCCCCGACCTTTCCTGGTCGGCCCTTCTCGGCCCCGGCGTCTCCAAGCCCGCCGAATCGGCCCCGACCTTTCCTGGTCGGCCCTTCTCGGCCCCGGCGTCTCCAAGCCCGTCGAGTCGGCCCCGACCTTTCCTGGTCGACCCTTCTCGGCCCCGGCATCTCCAAGTCAGTCGAGTCGGCCGACCTTTCCTGGTCGGCCCTTCTCGGCCCCGGGTCTCCAAGCCCGCTGAGTCGGCCCCGACCTTTCCTGGTCGGCCCTTCTCGGCCCCGGCGTCTCCAAGTCTGCCAAGTCGGTCCCGACCTTTCCTGGTTGGCCCTTCTCGGCCCTGGCGTCTCCAAGCCCGCCGAGTCGGCCCCGACCTTTTCTGGTCGGCCCTGGCGTCTCCAAGTCTGCCGAGTCAGCCCCGACCTTTCCTGGTCGACCCTTCTCAGTCCAGGCATCTCTAAGTCAGCCGAGTCGGCCCCGACCTTTCCTGATCGGCCCTTCTCGGCCCTGGCATCTCCAAGCCCACCGAGTCGGCCCCGACCTTTCCTGGTCGCCCTTCTCAGCCCCAGCATCTCCAAGCCCACCGAGTCGGCTCGACCTTTCCTGGTCGGCCCCTCTCGACCCCGGCACCTCCAAGCTCACCGAGTCGGCCCCGATCCTTCCCGGTCAGCCCTTTTAGGCCCTCAGCATCTCTAGGATCGCCGAGTTGGCCCCGTCGGCACATCCTAGTCGGCAATGTCGGCCCCGGCCACCCTTGGTCGACCCAGATAAGCTTCGGCTCCCCTGAGAGGTCGAGACTTCCCAGTTTCCTCCAACCTGCCCTAACATGGCCCTGGTAGCTCGAGACGCAACCTCTCTGACCCGTGCCGTCTGACAATGCTAGATCCAACTACCCGCTGGCCACACTGTTGATGGGACTGGACCCAACTACCCAACAGCCCCGCTGGCTAATGGGACTTAGCCCACCAACCGCCGCTTTCTTCCTTTCCGATGAGATAGGACCCACCAACCAGCGCAGATTCACGCAACTCCCAAGAACTCCGCGAACATTCCCTCCTCACGGAATCCCATGTGATCATGCCAGGGTCAACCCCTATAAAAAGGTGAATCCACTCAGTAAATAGGTATGCGCGATAATCCCAGAAAATCGCTATCTTAAGACCCAGAGAGAAATTCCTTCTTCTCTGGAGTACCCTTTCATCTAAAAAGAGCTCATTCGAGCTCCTCATCTGCTGTGACCTCAATTGCTAACTTGGGCGTCAGAGGGTCCCACCGGAGAATCCTCTCCGGTCCTGGGACTTCTTTGCAGGCAACCTGGTGAAGCGAAGCCTGAAGAATCCATCCGTTCCCGACGTGCAAGATCAGTGATTGGGCGTCATCAGATTGGCGCGCCAGGTAGGGGGGTCAGCAAAAGTTGGTGTAGAACGCAGCAAGTATCCCAGGGCTTCCCTGTGCTACATCTGGCCAAACTCTACTCCCCCTCTCTTCTCTCTTTGGAGTTATGGTGGTGACACGAGCTCAGGACGCTTCCATCAGCTATCCAGCGGGGCTTCCCCCGCCAGTTAGGCAGCAAGAGGCCAACCCCCCTGTTGCCGATCCTCCAGTCACCTGCCCACCACCAAGCGTAGCCGCCCAAACTGCGGAGCAATTGGCGACCCTCTCCCAACAAGTCCAAACTCTCACTGCTATGGTCCACGGGCTCCAACAGCACAGTCCATGGCCACCCAGCACCAAACCGCTCCCCCCGCCAGTCAGCAGTCGGCGAGGGGAGGTTCTCTAAGGCGAAAGGCCGTCGGTGGGAGGCGGCCGGCAGGAAGCCTGTCAGCGGGAGGCCGACCCGGGAAGCCGGTCGGGAGGCGGTCGGCGGGAGGCTGGTCATCGCCCAGCTTCCCCAAGGAAATCCCGCCGCGAGCCCTCCAAGCGGCCGTGGTCCCCTGATCATGGCCCCAGCAAAATCCCTTCGGGGCTACGTCATCAAGAGGAGCCAAGGCGGAAGCCACGACTTCCGTCTCCCTTCTATCTTTCTTCATCTTCTTCTTCCTCCTCTGAGCCATCTCGGAGGGCCCGAACAATCAACCGACAGGCGTAGGAGCGCCTGGAGGAGTACAACTGGCGGCTGGACGAACTCGCCAAAAAATCAACCATCAGCCGGAGGAAGAATTCGACACCCGTCCTTCTTACACCCGCCGAATATTGGAGGAGCCTTCCCCTCCAGGTTTCGGTTCCCCAGGTGGACCCGTACGATGATACGATAGATCCTCTCGATCATCTCGAGAGTTATAAAGCAAGGCCTTTCCCGCTACTATGCGGAAGGCCGCTCGCGCGTGGCACTCGCACTTGCCCCCTCACAGCATCGACTCCTTCCGAGAGCTGGTGAAGGCTTTTATGGCCCATTTTGATGCATGCCGATGAATTCCAAGGGTGGTGGACAGCCTTTTCTCTGTGCATCAGAAGGAGGGAGAGTCGCTGCGGGACTTCGTGTCCCGGTTCAAAACTGCCGCCCTCGAGGTCTACCATCTCGACGATGCGGTAGCGACGCTGGCGTTGAAGCGAGACTCCTCCCATCTCGCTTACCTTTTCGCTGGATAAGAAGCCCCCGGGCTCTTATTCCGACCTCCTCCTCCGGGCTCAAAAGTATATCCGCCAAGAATCTTCAAGGAGCTCCAGCCACAAGCTGCTCGCCCTGAACCAAGCGGACCTCCTCGACACCGCGAGCTGACCCGCCTTGTCAACCCGACAACAGGCGCAGAAGCCCTGTCCTCGACGAGAGCAAGCTCACACCTCTCCTTGCCCCTCGATCTCACATTCTGATGGAGATCGAGGGCGAGCCTTACCTCCAGCGCCCTCCTCCCATGAAGAAAGGTCATCCCCGCTACTACCGATTCCACCGGGACTATGGCCATGACACTGATAGCTGCTACAGCTTGAAGCGGGCCATCGAGAAGCTCATTCAGTGGGGCTACCTCGGCAAATATGTGCAGAAGGAACAGCAGCTGCCGACCCTCATGGGGCCTCTGCCTGTTCAGGCCCCGGTCGACAATGCCCCCACAGAGCGGACGATCGGAATGGTGTCCTGGGGATCAACCTCTGCATCTAAGCGGCCGAGGGGGAGGAGGCGCCGAGTAATGTAATTCCTGGGGGGGATCTGCTGTCATAGATAATGTAAATAATGAAGGTGTCGTCGTCTCTATGAATTTCCAAGCACCATGTAAAGAGGATATTAGTTGATAGTGGCAGCTCAGCTGACATCCTTACCTACGATGCTTTTGTTCGAATGGGATTATCTTTGGACTCCCTTCAGCCTGTGGCGACCCCTTTGGTCGGTTTTAATGGAGACTCTGTGAGGGTTGAGGTGAAATACCTTTGCCTGTGACATCCGGAACGCCACCATGTCAAAGCACAGTAATAATGAAATTCATGGTTATGAGGGTTTCCTTGGCGTATAACGCCATTCTGGGGCGTCCGGGTTTGAACCTTTTGGACGCAGTTATTTTCACTCGGCGTCTGTTAGTGCAATTCCCCATAGGCGAAGGAGTCGGGGAGATGCGCAGTGAGGTCAGCCCAGTCCTGCCCTGTTATCATGCGGCATCAAGTCCTCTGGAAGCTAAACCAACCTTTGAAGCATCCGACCCTAAAGACTCTAACAAGGGAGGAGATCTAGCTGAACATCTTTTGACCTTCCCTCTTGGAGATGACCCGGTAAGAACCGTCCGTGTCGGTGGACTCCTTCCTCCAGAGGACCGGGAGCATCTCTTAGCCTTTTTGCGGGCT
The DNA here is from genome assembly GCA_900491605.1 of Calamus simplicifolius. Lineage (NCBI taxonomy): Eukaryota > Viridiplantae > Streptophyta > Magnoliopsida > Arecales > Arecaceae > Calamus > Calamus simplicifolius. The sequence goes on from UESW01004502.1 coordinate 412,638, forward strand.
AATTCAGACGTCTTTTTCCTGGTCAACGTCTGATATGCCCGGCATCCCTCCGAAGTAATCACCCACAAGCTCAACATTGACCCGCGACACCGTCCAATTCACCAAAGAAGAGAAGCTTTGCTCCTGATCGACAAAAGGCTATCGACGAGGAAGTCAACAAGCTACTCAGTGCTGGCCACATCCGGGAGGCACACCACCCCAGTTGGTTGGCCAATGTGGTCATGGTGCGTAAGGCAAATGGGAGCTAGAGGATTTGCATAGACTTCACCGACCTCAACAAGGCGTGCCCAAAAGACAGCTTTCCTCTGCCAAGGATTGATCAACTGGTAGATTCTACCTCCGAGCATGAACTCCTCAGCTTCATGGATGCCTTCTCAGGATACAATCAGATAAGGATGGACCCCAGCGACGAAGAGCACACCTCCTTCGTGACGGAAAAGGCATTTATTACTACAAAGTGATGCCTTTTGGCCTCAAGAACGCGGGAGCAACTTACCAAAGGTTGATGAACAGAGTGTTCCAGGACCAGCTAGGCCAGAATATGGAAGTCTACGTAGATGACATGCTGACAAAGAGCACCCGCGCTTCTGATCACATCTCTGATTTAGAGGAGACCTTCAACAACCTCCGTCGTTTCCAAGTTAAGCTGAACCCCAAGAAATGTGCTTTTGGGGTCACGGTAGGCAAGTTCCTGGGCTTCATAGTGACCCAGCAGGGGATCGAGGCGAACCCAGAGAAGATCAGCGCCATACTTGACATGAGGCCACCGTCCAGCAAGTAGGAAGTGCAACGATTAACTGGGAGGATTGCGGCTCTAAGTCGTTTCCTCTCCAAATCGGCCAGAGATGCTTGCCCTTCTTCAAGGCCTTGCGGAAGATGAATAGCTTTGAGTGGACTGACGATTACCAGAGGGCCTTCGATGGGTTGAAGGCGTTTCTGTCCTCTCCTCCGCTCCTATCCAAGCCAAGAGATGGAGAAAGTCTTTTTCTCTACCTAGCCGCTTCTTCGGAAGCCGTTAGTTCAGTTTTGGTGCATTTCGACACTGATGGAACTCAAAGGCCTGTCTATTATGTGAGTAAGGTCCTTCATGACGCAGAAGTTAGGTACTCCAAGGCAGAAAAGGTCATTTTTGCCATGATAGTCTCTGCTCGGCGTCTCCGCTCGTATTTTCAAGCCCATCCTATTGTGGTGCTCACGGATCAACCCCTGCGAGCCATCCTGGCTCGTCCGGATACCTCAGGATGACTCACCAAGTGGGCCATCAAGCTGAAAGAATTTGACCTCTCTTTCCAGGCTCGATCGACTCTGAAGTCTCAAGTTCTAGCCGACTTCCTAGTTGAATGCACCTGGGCAGAGGAGATGACTAAAGAGATTGCCAAGGAGCAGTGCGAGCCTGAGCCATGTGAAGATGGGGAAACTTGGATCCTTCATGTGGATGGCGCATCAAACTCTCAAGGAAGCGGCGCCGGCCTCATTCTCGCCAGACCAGCGGAGAGAGAATAGAATACGTCCTATGGTTTCTATTCGAGGCCACCAGCAATCAAGCTGAGTACGAGGCCCTGCTGGCCGGGCTAAGCTAGCCCAGGAGTTCGGAATAAAGCGTCTCAGAGCTTTCACGGACTCGCAACTCGTCTCTGGGCAAATCAACGGGGAGTACGAGGCGCGTGACCCTGCTATGACTCAATACTTGGGCAAGGCTCGGCTCCTGACCTCCTCGCTAGCTTACTTCAATATCAGTTATATTCCATGAAGTGAAAATGCCAAGGCCGACATCCTCTCTCGTCTAGCCACCTCTGCCGGCGGTATGGCAAGGGATGCTTACATTGAATATTTGGAAAGACCCAGTATAGAGGATAGCAGGAAATCCTCCCGCTCACCCAAGAGCCCACATGGATGGACGCCTATTCATTATCTCACTAACGGAACACTCCCTGATGACCGCAACGAAGCCAGGTTGCTCAAGTGGAAGGCCTCCAAATTCATCCTCCTCAATGGGCGTCTATACAGAAGGTCATTCTCCTATCCCCTGCTCAAGTTCGTGGGACCCACCGACGCCGACTACATCCTTAGAGAAATCTACGAGGGCATATGTGGAAACCATATGGGGGGGCAGATCCTTAGCCCAAAAGGCCCTCCGTCAGGGATATTTTTGGCTCACTATGAGGGAGGATGCGGCTAAATTAGTTCAGAAATGCGATGGTTGCCAGCGCCATGCACACATCCAACATCAACCATCTACCCCGATGAACCCGCTCTCGGCTCCATGGCCCTTCGCTCAGTGGGGAATGGACATTCTCGGGCCATTCCCCCCAGCTTCTGGGCAACGGAAGTTCTTGCTAGTCGCCATTGATTACTTCACCAAATGGGTCGAGGTCGAGGCATTAGCCAAGATCACTGAAGGCAAAGTCAAAGCTTTCTTTTGGAAGTCAATCATATGCCGCTTTGGCCTGCCTCACACCGTTGTCAGGGACAACGGCCGCCAATTCAACAATGAAACATTCAAAGTTTTCTGTGACGAGCTAGGCATTCATCACCGATTCACTTCCGTTGGCCACCCCCAAACCAACGGGGAGGCGGAGGTTATGAACCGCACCATCCTTAGAGGACTCAGAACCAGGTTGGACGGGTCCAAAGGTCGTTGGGTGGAGGAGCTCCCCAGTGCGATATGGGCCTATCACACAACCCCCAGAGCCCCGACGGGCGAGATTCCCTTCAGTCTCGCCTTCGGATCCGAGGCCATCATTCCTGTCGAGATCGGACTACCGAGTCCACGCGTAGAGTCCTTCAGTGAAGAAAACAACTCCGCGCTGATTCGGGCCAATCTAGACTTCATCGACGAGGCGCATGATCGGGCAAGGCTACGCATGGCGACTTTCCATTAGCGAGCGGCCAGGTATTGCAATGCTCGAGTTCGCCTTAAGGTTTTCTGCTGCGGATATTTGGTTTTGAGAAAAGCTGAGGTTTCAAAGCCTACTGAGGGAGGCAAACTATCCCCCAACTGGGAGGGCCCTTATCGCATTGCCGAGGCACTCCACCGGGGGCATACAAATTAGAACAGCTTGATGGACAACCCATTCCACGTACCTGGAATGCGGATAACCTTCGCCAATATTATCAATAATGTATTCCCCTAGGGCGTGAGCAATAAAGGGGGTCCCTTTGACGTAATGGCCTACTCTCCCTTACCTCAAAGAACCAGATCTCTCAAAAGGAGCTCGTCGCATTGCGGCTAACGGGACACCACTTGGTCCCGGCACAGTGGTGCCCCCGAGTTGGTTAAGACCCTAGCAGCTCCGTACCCGATCGAGTCGCCCTTCAGGCAGCACACAAACCTCTGAAGTGGTTCAAAAGGAGCTCGTCGGCATCGCGGCTAACGGGACACCACTCGGCCCTGGCACGACGGTGCCCCCAAGTCGGTTAAGACCCTAGCAGCTCTGTACCCGGTCGAGTCGCACTTCAGGCGGCACATAAACCTCTGAAGCGGTTCAAAAGGAGCTCGCCAGCATCGCGGCTAATAGGACACCACTCGGCCCCAGCACGGCGGTGCCCCGAGTTGGTTAAGACCCTAGCAGCTCCGTACTCGGCCGAGTCGCCCTTCAGGTGGCACACAAACCCCTGAAGCGGTTCAAAAGGAGCTCGCCAGCATCGTGGCTAACGGGACACCACTTGGCCCCGGTACAGCGGTGCCCTCAAGTCGGTTAAGACCCTAGCAGCTTCATACCCGATTGAGTCGCCCTTCAGGCAGCACACAAACCCATGAAGCAGTTCAAAAGGAGCTCACCGGCATCGCGGCTAACGAGACACCACTCAGCCCTGGCACGGCGGTGCCCCCGAGTCGATTAAGACCCTAGCAGCTCTGTACCCGACCGAGTCGCCCTTCAGGTGGCACACAAACCCATGAAGCGGTTCAAAAGGAGCTCACCAGCATCGCGGCTAATGGGACACCACTCGGCCCCGACACAGCGGTGCCCCCGAGTCGGTTAAGACCCTAGCAGCTCCATACCCGGTCGAGTCATCCTTCAGGCGGCACACAAACCCCTGAAGCGGTTCAAAAGGAGCTCGCCGGCATCGCGGCTAACGGGACACCACTCGGCCCTGGCACAGCGGTGCCCCCGAGTCGGTTAAGACCCTAGTAGCTCCATACCTGATCGAGTCACCCTTCAGGTGGCACACAAACCCCTGAAGCGGTTCAAAAGGAGCTCGCCGGCATCGCGGCTAATGGGACACCACTCGGCCCCGGCACAGCGGTGCCTCCAAGTCGGTTAAGACCCTAGCAGCTCCGTACCCGATCGAGTCACCCTTCAGGTGGCACACAAACCCCTGAAGTAGTTCAAAAGGAGCTCGTCAGCATCGCGGCTAACGGGACACCACTCGGCCCCGGCACGGCGGTGCCCTCGAGTCAGTTAAGACCCTAGCAGTTTCATACCCGGTCGAATCGCCCTTCAGGCGTAACACAAACCCCTGAAGCGGTTCAAAAGGAGCTTGCCGGCATCACGGCTAATGAGACACCACTTGGCCTTGGCACGGCGGTGCCCTCAAATCGGTTAAGACCCTAGCAACTCCGTACCCAGTCGAGTCGCCCTTCAGGCGGCATACAAACCCCTGAAGCGGTTCAAAAGGAGCTCGCCGGCATCGCGGCTAACGGGACACCACTCGGCCCCAGCACGGCGGTGCCCCGAGTCGGTTAAGACCCTAGAAGCTCCATACCCGGTCGAGTCATCCTTCAGGTGGCACACAAACCCCTGAAGCAGTTCAAAAGAAGCTCGCCGGCATTGCGGCTAACGGGACACCACTCGGCCCCGGCACGGCGGTGCCCCCGAGTCGGTTAAGACCCTAGCAGCTTCGTACCCGATCGATCCACCATTCAGACGGCACACAAACCCCTGAAGTGGTTCAAAAGGAGCTCACCGACATCGCAGCTAATGGGACACCACTCGGCCCCGGCACGGCGGTGCCCCCAAGTCAGGTAAGGCCCTAGCAGCTTCATACCCAGCCGAGCTACCCCTCAGGAAACACGCAAACCCCTCACGATGGCAGGATCAACCTCAACCATCTCTGGTCAATCCAGGCACCTCCAAAGTTAGGTTTGGCGTCAAGCCGCCCGGAGATCTTTCCAAGCCTTTGGGGACTCATGCGTAAGCAAGCCTTCTTGCGAACAGCCTGCGACAGCACGAAACATCTTGAGTGACTGTTCATATGGCCGGCCTACATCCTAGAGATGCATTCGAATATTGGCTAAGTTCGAAGTCACGAACATCTTAGAAGACACTATATTCGGCTTCAACGTCGTCAGCATATACGGTTTGGCCACAAGAAGTAAGGTGCAGTAAGGCGTTTTTCTCAGAAGAAGGAAGATGGGATGGATCGAAGCACAAAGAAGTTAGGGGAAAAAGTCTTTTTCATTGACTATTGAAGAGGGATACAAAATTGGGCCTGAGGCCGGTTACATACAGTAAAGTAAAAGAAAAAATAACTCAAGGCTCGCCGGGGCCGGGCTTCCCTTCGTCCTTTTTCTCCGCAGGCTCCTCGTCAGAATCCCCAGGCCGGATATCTTTGAGTTCAGCAATGTCGATCTTGAGGGCCACGGATACTCTGACTTTGCACATTTCGAAGCCCTGAACATAGGCGTCAAGGCTGGCCTCAACGACTTCTTGCTTGAACTCCGGCGAGGCCTTGTAGTTGGGCACGTCCTGCCCGCCTCGGCTTCGGCCCGCTGTGCCATGGCCTCGGCCTCCTAGGCCTTGCTCTCGGCCTCTACGGCATGGGCGCTAGCCTCGTCAGCACAGGCCATCGCCCCGGCCTTCTCCAAGCCTACCTCTGTCGCCGCCTTCTCCGCAGCGGCCGCTTTCTCTGCAGCCTCCGCCGTCGCCTTCTCCGCGGCGGCCGCTCTCTCCGCCGCGATCCGAGTCTCCTCCTCAGCGCGTTGGAGACGCTGAGTCAACTCTTTGATCTGCACCGCAGCGCCCCTAAATCTCTCTGAAGCTAGCTCCATCTTGGCCTCGGCCGCGGAGGCCGGCCGCTATCGACTTCGACCCGACTCTCCATCTCCTTCATGCGACCAGCCCAGCTCTCCTCGTGGGCCGAGGTTTCCTGGTGTAGGCGAGCAAGGTTTTCAGCCTGCGCCATGCTCTCCTTCTTATACCTGTTTGCCCGCGCCAGGGCCTTGAGATTGTGGTAGAAGAGTGGCCCAGCGCCTCGCGGAGGCCCAGCGCTCCAGTGACCAACTATAGCAGAGGAAACATGTCAGCTACGAGAAGAAGAAGAAATATGGGAGAATAACAAGTGCTCAAAACTTACCTGGACAACGGAAACCATTACCATGTCCAGGAGCGCGGAGTGACTCATCCCCCGCGTCTCCTCTTCGAGCTCGGCGGTTCGGACCCCTGACAGGAGGCGGAAGGCCTGCGCGCCGTCCGCCATTGAACTGATCGGGGGAACCAGCCTCGTCTGCCCCACCTGTGGGCCTTCGGCTTGGGGGCAGGCCGGGCACCGGGCCGAGTGGCAGGATGAGCTCCCGACTCACCCCTTTGCTTTTCGATCGCCTCCCCCGCTCTGGGCCTCCCTGGTGACCCGCTCCCCCTCACTGGCGATTGGGGGAGCACCTTCTCTCTCCGGCTCGGCAGCAGCCGAAGGGCCAACAGCAACAGTGACCCACCCTGCCTCGGACACATCGGCGGCGGCGGGAGCTTCCTCCTCTCCATCCAAAACCACCACCATTGTCTCGATGGTGGCCGTGATCTCCCCTTCTTCGATCTTGGCCCTCACAGGCTTTCGGGCCGCCCTTACAACCGGCTTCTTCTCAGCCGGCTCCCCCGCGGGTGTCGGTGCTGTGGGGCTGCAGCCGGCCTTGCCAGCTCCCTTCCTTGGGGTTTCTTCACCGGCCTGGATGACTCTCCAGTCGCCTGCCTCTTCTGCCTCAAAAGACTCAAAGTGCTGGCAGAAACCCTCATTGCTGCACAAAAGAGTAATGAGCATCAGTAGTGGCCTACAATAAATCGAAGGACAGACAAAAGAATTCAGGCGCCAAGCTCACCGGTCGACGGGGCTAATTCGGCTTCTACCAGGTTCTCCTCGGATAGGAGTTCCTTGTAACTAGGGATTTGACAGTTGGACAGTCGGGTGAATAGCTCCATATCCCTATCCCCTATAGTGGAATCTTCGTTGGAGCTGGTATCGGGCTCCCTCCAAGCGGCCCTAACCCCCTTGACATGGGCAAAGAGAAATCTAGGTTTCCACCCCCTAATTTTGGATGGGAGACCGAATGGGAAGGCTCTACCCGGCCTGGCGATAAATGCCCACCAGGCACCCTCACCTTGGCAGCAGAGCTTATAGAAGGCTCGGAACAGGGATAGCCCTGGGCGGGCCCCCTCGAAGTGGCAGAGGATCACAAAGGTGCAAATGATCCGAATCGAGTTCGGAGTCAACTGTGCCGGCACTAACCTATACCTATCTAGGAGGTTAAGGAAAAAAGGATGGAAAGGAAGGCGCAGCCCGCACCGGAAGAACTCCTCGTACAGAGCGACCCGTCCCGGATGGTCAGAGGTCACCCTATCCTCGGGCCCCGGCGCGGACAGGTCAATGAAGTTAGGGACATTGTATTTAGCCCTAAGGGTCTCTATATCCTTAGAGGTCATGGTGGAAGCCACCCCAGCTGGACCCGCTGTATCGGAACTCACCGCCGGAGGAAGCGCCGGACGGTGAGAGGATAAGGGAACTGCCCTAATAGGAGGACCGGAGGTGATCGGGGGTCTTGCTGCCCCGATTCACCACGGATGACTACACCGCCCACCGACTGAGGCATTCGACTTCTAGCTACAGGGGCTGGTCTTCACTGCTAGACTGGGAAGACTCTTCTACAGGTCTCTTGCCCTCCCTAATGGCACGGCGGTCCATAGGTAAAAAAAAGATGAAACTAACCTGGGAGTTAGAAAGACTCAGGTTGGAGGAGAACTCAAAGAAGAAAAGAAGAAGAAAGCAATGGCAGCATAAAGGTTTCTACAGGCCCTTGGGGAGTTTTTATAGCCCCCGTCCCCAGCTAACGCCGCCCCAGATCCCGCCATCTGGCGTGCGCCCATTGCATTGCAGGCTGCCAGCCGAAAATCGCGCATGCGCCCGAGGCGTGCCGCCTCGATCCACTCCATAAGATGAGATCCCTGACCAATCGTGGGCCATAGAAAACAGAGCACCAATGATGCCCTTGCCTTTTTTCTCATCACCCAATGGGCTCCTTCTCCGGAGCGTCCGACACCAACGTCATCACCACCTAACGCATGATTACGGGAGACCTTCGAAGTGACACTGCCTCGAAAAAAGCGCCAGCACATCAGCACATTTAAAGCGCACTAAAGGAGGCAATCATTCTTTTTGAATTTTCGTGCCCCTTTCGCCCAAAGGATTACGGACACGTGGCCCTTAGCGCTCAGAGGCGGGGGGCATCTGATGTGGCTAATGTAGCCCCAAGGGTAATTTTGGCAAAATCAAAACATGGGTATGCCCAGCATCTCCAAGTCTGCCGAGTCGGCCCCGACCTTTCCTGGTCGGCCCTTCTCGGCCCTGGCATCTCCAAGCCCACCGAGTTGGCCCCGACCTTTCCTAGTCGGCCCTTCTCGGCCCCGGCATCTCCACGTCCGCCGAGTTGGCCCCGACCTTTCCTGGTTGGCCCTTCTCAACCCCGGCATCTCCAAGTCTACCGAGTCGGCCCCGACCTTTCCTGGTTGGACCTTCTCGGCCCCGGCGTCTCCAAGCCCGCCGAATCGGCCCCGACCTTTCCTGGTCAGCCCTTCCCGGCCCCGGCATCTCTAAGTCTACCGAGCGGCCCTGACCTTTCCTGGTCGGCCCTTCTCGGCCCCAGCGTCTCCAGGCCCACCGAGTCGGCCCGACCTTTCCTGGTCAGCCCCGGCATCTCCAAGCCCGCCAAGTCGGCCCCGACCTTTCCTGGTCAGCCCTTCTCAGCCCCGGCGTCTCCAAGTCTGCTGAGTCGGCCCCGACCTTTCCTGGTCGGCCCTTCTCGGCCCCGGCGTCTCCAAGCCCACCGAGTCGGCCCCGAGCTTTCCTGGTTGGCCCTTCTCGGCCCCGGCGTCTCCAAGTCTGCCAAGTCGGCCCTGACCTTTCCTGGTCGATCCTTCTCGGCCCAGGCATCTCCAAGTCAGCCGAGTTAGCCCCAACCTTTCCTGGTCGGCCCTTCTCGGCCCCGGCGTCTCCAAGCCCACCGAGTCAGCCCCGACCTTTCCTGGTCGACCCTTCTCGGCCCTGGCATCTCCAAGCCTGCTGAGTCAGCCCCGACCTTTCTGGTCGGCCCCTCTCGGCCCCGGCACCTCCAAGCTCGCCGAGTCAGCCCCGACCCTTCCCGGTCGGCCCTTCTAGGCCCCCGTCATCTCCAGGATCGCCGAGTCGGCCCCGCCTCGACACATCCTAGTCGGCAATGTTGGCCCCGGCCACCCTTGGCCGACCCAGATAAGCTTTGGCTCCCCCAAGAGAGTCGAGACTTCCCAGTTTCCTCCAGACCTGCCCCAACATGGCCCTGGTAGCTCGGGACGCAACCTCTCTGACCCGCGCCTTACAACGCCAGATCCAACTACTCGCTGGCCACACTGTTGATGGGACTGGACCCAAGTACCCAACAGCCCCGCTGGCTGATGGGACTTAGCCCACCAACCGCTGCTTTCTCCTTTCGATGAGACATAACCCACCAACCAGCGCAGATTCACGTAACTCCCAAGAACTCCACGGACATTCCCTCCTCACGGAATCCCATGTGATCATGCCAGGGTCAACCCCTATAAAAAGGTGAATCCACTCAGTAAATAGGTATGCGCGATAATCCCTGAAAATCGCTATCTTAAGACCCAGAGAGAAATTCCTTCTTCTCTGGAGTACCCTTTCATCTAAAAAGAGCTCATTCGAGCTCCTCATCTCCTGTGACCTCAATTGCTAAATTGGGCATCGAAGGGTCCCACCGAGAATCCTCTCCTGTCCTGGGACTTATTTGTAGGCAACCTGGTGAAGCTAAGCCTGGAGAATCCATCCGTTCCCGATGCAAGATCAGTGATTGGGCATCATCAATTACAAAATAAATGCCTACCCTATCGATAAACCCCATATACATATGTATAACTTCAGAAATAACTATCATCTAACAATTTGATATAATCACTATTCTAACTTTTGTCATTATACAGTAATAAATCCAAATCTTTTGACCGCAATATAGGACTAGCTCTGCAGTGATAGCAATGGATACTCTACAATCCAAGTCTCTGAAAACAAGTACTGAGCCTATTTGGTACAGTGCTGGTCAAATTATAGTCAATAAGAATTTAATAAAGTGGTATGGTGTTTCCCATATTTATGATGGTATATGTTAGATATGGTAGATATAATCAGAGAAGAATACAAAAGAACAATATTTCACCCTTAAGTTTAATTGTTCGCAGATCATTTTTCAGTCCCTTAAATAAAATTCCGAGTGCCCGTGGCTTCATTCTTTATCCAAGTCATCCATATCCATTCTTACAACTGTTATACAAGAATCTAAGCGGTGGTCCCTTCCCAGTTAATAGATCATCAAACGCATAGAGGATACTTTAATTATCAAGATTGTTTGTTATCATTACAAGACAAAGTCACTCTCAAAGAGTTTTTTTAATTATTATTTTTAAAGTTTTTGGTGTAACTCTTAATGAAGTTTTCTCTATCAGTCTCACTTTTGTACATCAGTTGCAATTTTTTTTTGGTTAATCTACTTGAATTTACCTTTTCCATTTTATATAAAATGCCCACTTTGGCAAGCTTATCGCATTAAGTACATGGCTGCTCTTATCACCAAGCAATGTGGAACCATGATTCAACTCAACCAATATTTCATTTTCTTACAGGCAAGAAATGGTCTATTAATCAAATTCAAACAAAATTGAAGCCAATTGAAACCTTTATATTTCATGAAATGATGGTGATTAACTAAATATCTGAGTGGAGGAGGCAAGAAATGATTAGAAGAGAAACATGCAAAAGAAGAAAATTTTAAAAGATGATCTCTGAAGGGGTAATTCGAGCAGCTATCAGAGTGACTAGATCCAATACTGTGTTGTAACCCCATTGAATTATGTATTTTCGCATGTAGCTTAAAATATATGATTATGGTTTGTATTAAGAACTATTTAAATTGGATGATATACAGTTATTACCCCTCCTTGTATTAAATGTTATATTTCGGGATGCCTTGCATGTCAGGCATGCGGTGGGTTGCCACCCCTAGCTCCAATATAGGGTTTGGGGTGTGATAGGTAATGCGTCGGCTCTAGCGTTCTTGCCCCTGGGAATGTAGCTGATACTAAAATAAGTAAAAAACGAGGTCTGTGATTGGACCTTACTCAGATAGCGGGACATGACGGGATCCCGAGCCTCGTACTCTCCAGCAACTTGTTCGGATATGAGCTAGGAGTCAGCGAAAGCTCTAAGGAGTTTCACTCCAAGTTTCTAGGCAAGCTTCATTCCTGCCAGCAAAGCTTCATCTGCCTGATTATTGGCGGCGAGAAAGAGGAAACGGTGGGCATATTCCATCGCCTCTTCCTTTGGACTTGTTAGGATGAGACTGGCTCCACTCCCCAAGGAATTCAATGCTCCGTCCATGTGGAGAATCCAGTCCTCCCTCCCCGCCTTGGACGTGATGCCTGAGGGTGCTGAGGGGGACTCCGGCTGCTCATCGATCCAAGTGCATTCGATCAAAAAGTTCGCTAAAACCTGAAACTTCATGGCCGATCTCAGTCGGAATGATAGGTTAGCCTAATGGCCCACTTCGCCAACCAGCCAGAGGTGTCAAGATGGGACAGGATCGCTCTGAGCGGCTGGTCCGTGAGTACCATGATTGGGTGGGCTTGGAAGTAAGGTCGAAGACATTGAGTAAAGATGGTTAGCACAAAAACAATCTTTTTGATTTTGGAATACCTGGTCTCCGCATCATGATGCACCTTGCCAATCTAATAGATAGGCCTCTGTGTTCCATCGGCATCAACGCGAATGAGCATGGAGTTTATCGCCTCGGGGAAAGCCGCGAGGCAAAGGAATAGTTCCTCTTCCTCCCTCGGCTTGGACAGCAACGACGGAGTAGACAAGAACTCCTTTAGCTCCTTGAAGGCTTTTTGGCACTCCCCTGTCCACTCAAAGTCGTTAACCTTTTGTATGGTCCTGAAAAAGGGCAAGCACCTCTCCACTGATTTGGACAGGAAATGGCATAGGGCTGCCACTCTCCCAGTTAGGCTCTGCACCTCCTTCTTGTTGGCTGGAGATCTCATGTCGAGGATGGAGTGGATCTTGTCGAGGTTTGCCTCAATCCCTCGCTGGGTCACCAAGAATCCTAGGAACTTGCTTGCCGTAACCCTGAAAGCACACTTGCGGAGGTTCAGCCTTATCTAGAATTGGCGGAGGTTGTCGAAGGTCTCCACCAAGTCAGCAACATGATCGTCGGTGCGGATACTTTTGATCAGCATGTCATTCACGTACACCTCCATGTTACAACGATTTGGTCATCGAAGACCTTGTTCATCAGTTTTTGGTATGTGGCCCCTGCATTCTTTAGTTCGAAGGGCATTACCTTGTAGCAGTAGACATCCTTCTCAGTCACAAATGATGTAGCCTCCTTGTTCACCGGGTCCATCCTGATCTGGTTGTTCCTAGAGAAGGCATTCATGAAGCTGAGGGTCTCGTGGCCAGACATTGCATCCACCAATTGATCGATCCTGGGCAGTGAGAAGCTATCTTTGGGGTATGCCTTGTTGAGGTAGGTGAAGTCGACGCACATTCTTCAGCTCCCACTGGCCTTGCGGACCATCACTACATTCGCCAGTCAGTCTAGATATTGCACCTTCGGATATGGACGACAACAATTAGCTTTTGGACCTCCTCGTCAATAGCCTACTATCGCTTGGGGGCGAAGCTCCTCATCTTTTGTGGACTGGATGGTACCCTAGGTTGATGTTGAGTTGGTGGGCAATTATCTCTGTCGGTATGCCCGGCATGTCAGATGCTAACCAAGCGAAGATGTCCGAATTGGCCCGCAGAAAGGTAAGAAGTTAGTCTCACACCTCTTCGGGAGAAGAGCCCCGACTTGGACCGTCCTCGCTGGATCCCCCCTGCGGGAAGGTCAACAAATGCTCGGCTGGCTCCTTCCTCTTCTCCAAATCTCTAGGATTAAGTGACTCAGGCACTTGCGGAGCAATTACCCCCAGGGGCTAGGAGCTGCATGATAATAGAGCAGCACTGGGTTCTGCTCCCCATGCATCTCTCCAATTCCCCTGTTGGTGGGGAATCCTACAAGCAACCTCTTGGAGGCCTCCCAATGGGGGTGCCTAGGCGAGGCACAAAGGTGGCGGGGCTCCCACCGAGGGGATCTCCCGCGGGTGGATTACTGACTGAGTTAAACCATCCTCGCACCCGGCAAGGGTGGCCTTGGGTGCTGCGTGCGGCCGCCGGTTGTTGTCCAACTCCTGACCACTACCATAAGTGATTGGACTTGCATGGTAAGGGCGGCAATCCGATCATCTTGAGGTGGTGGTGAAGGTGGAGTAGGGAGGTTAGCCTTCTACTACTCAATCATCGGGCGATGCCCCCCAGCATGGCTGGTGGAAATCTTTTGGGCGGCATCATCATCATTTTCTTGTTTGCTATGGGGAAGGAAAGCTTGTAGTTGATTGGTTCGAAGCTTCTACCTCTCTTCCCCTACCTTGTGCTCCTATTTGTTGCTGCCAAATCACGTTCCTCGAATGTTGGGTAACAAAGAGGATCCAGATGATGATGAACAGGGGTTCAGGAATCTCCTCGTGTCTCTTCCTCGAACGAGAATCTTGCAAGAAAGTCTCTGGGGACCGGTTACTCTAGTGGGGACCCTACGACGCTCAAGTGAGTGACCTGGGAAATAGTAATGAATGAAGGACTAAAAGACTTAGTCGAGTCACTTGGAGTTTAGATCCCTTCACTCATTATGAATGAAGGTTCTTATACCTATCCAGAAGTCCCCTTTACCCGCTTTTGGATCGCGTTTGAAAAAAGACAAAGCCAATAAATCGAGCTATCCTTATACCTCGGCCAGACCGAGCTATGTTTATACTTCGGCCAGGCCGAGCTGCTCCTATACCTTGGCCGGATTGAGCTGTTCCCTTGCTTCGGTCAGACTGAGTTACTTTTACTCAGCAAAATCGAGGAATCCTTAAACTTATGCGGAACAGAGCTACCTCCACACCTAGCCCAAGTGCACTCGTTACCTATCATCACGATGAACGACCCTAATCGCTTGATTCCCAAATTGTTTTCCCCAAAGTAGAAAAAAAGGGCCAAGTGTGGAAAAATTCAAATTTATGATAATCTGACAAGATTCCAACAACGTGGTTTCCCAACCATCCTAAATGAGGAATAAAGCCAATAATGCCAAACGTAGCCTAGAGCCTATAAATCATCGAATCTCACAAATTTGATTCGAATTAGATTCGAATCATGACGGTTTTCGTTTCCTATAACACATCCAAGAAGTCACGTAATTGCCTGCCAAGACGCCAGCAACTTATAAATACTCTATCCAAAAATTCTTCAGGTACGCTCACTCTTTCACTGAAAACTCTGTTGAAGCTCAAGCAGAGCTCACGACTTCTTAAGAGGCCATTCTTGAGGGACTCTTTTGCAAGAGCCTTCTCTCATATCTGCTTGCTATGAATTTCGCTGACTTGGGCATCGGATCTTCGTAGAGGGCCACCCCCAACGTTCTCTGCGTGAAGACTATCTTGGAGGTTCACCCAGACGAGAGACAGGCATCCGGATCCATAGGGGGGCTACACCCAAGTCGAGAACGAATTTCAGCGGTAACATGACCAAACATATTATAATTAGAATCTACTGTTTATTAATTAAAAATCTTAATAATGACCTTTTCGAACCATTGTTAATTTGCAAGCAACCTTTTAATATCATGATTGCTGTCATTTTGGTCCCTTAGAAAAGCCAAACCTGGGATTTGCTATTTCATTTTCTAACCCTTTTTTTTTGTAAAATAAAGCAAAAGATAGGAAAAAAACGTTCAGCTCATTGATCAATTTGACTGTTGTCAGCTAATATATATTTTTTTAATAAATATTTGATTAAATTATTATTGCTATTGCTATTAAAATATTAAATAATAATAAAATATATTTATTTAAATATAATATATAATATTAATTATTTTAAATAAGTTATATAAATTAAAAATTTAAAATATTATTTGATAGATAAATAATTATATGCTGATAAATATAAATACTCAACTCAACTCAACTCATCTAAGCGTTTTTTCATCTACATGGGATCGGCTACATGAATATGCTTCCTCCACTCTGCACTGTTCATGACTAAATCGATAATTAAATTACAAATAGTTATATTTTTTTTAATTATATCTTTTCATCTTAGTTTAGGTCTATCTCTACCTCTATTCTTATCATGAATTGATAAAAGATCATTTTTTCTAACTAAAACATTTAAAGGTCTTCGTCGTATATGTCCAAACCATCGTAATCGATTTTCTCTCATTTTATTTTTAATTGGGACTACTTCTATCATTTCTCTTATATATTTATTTCTAATTCTATCTTTTAAAGTTTTACCATATATCCATCTTAATATACATTTCTGTTATATTTAATTTATTCATATATTTTTCATATTGTCTAATACTCTGTTGCATATCGCATAGCTGGTATAATAATAGTTTTATAATTTTTAATTTTAATGAAATATGCCGATCATACAATATTTTTGAAGCACTCCTTTATTTAATAAAAAATATAATTAATTTATACACATTGAAAATATTTATTATTGAGCAGTTATTTTTATTAACCTAAAACTAATCTTATTCCTTAAGGCATAGGATTTATGGGAGAAAATTTGACATGAAAACAGATAACATAGCCAAAGATAAAAGGTTTAAGAAATTAAATAAAACTTATAAAAACAGAGTAGCGGTTGATTCAACAATTTCTTCAATTAGTTGATCCTAATAGTTAATTTTTGAGAGGCTAATACCTAAACAATAAATTTATGAACTTACTATTAAATATTATTAAATTAGGTATTAGAGATTGATAACTACTGATTAGACTTTAATAGTTAATTCAAATAGGCTGAATCCAGCTAAACTTAGTGACGGTAAAACGTTTGTGTAATATTTTTGTACTCTGAACTATCTACATTAGCTTGTACCGTTTGTAAAAAAAAAATATATTTTTTGTGCTAAAATACTTAACCCCGTACATTTCATAGCGTCATTTTTTTTAATCCCAGCCGATAAATCGAGGCTAAATTATTGCTAAATTGACGTCCATCGAATCACATCCGGTTTAATTCAGATGGCACGTTGCATCCCGCATATATATTTCATATGCGGGCGGTTGGACGATAATGCATCGCGCAGTCTTGCCGTTTCCGCAACCGAGCTATCGGTCCTGTGACGTGCGCAACCAATGACGTCCATTTGTAAGGTAAGGAAGTCTCACGTCCCAGCGATGGATATCTAACACCACCACCTTATCTGGCATGACCAATCCCATCCAATCACGTGGACGCATCAAAGCGCGACAAGAGTTCAACCACTTTAATCTCACCGTCGATCCTCTCGAAAGCGGTCAATAAATACCTAGCGCCCCCTGTGGTTCCGCCGCTTCTCTATGTTTTCGTGGTGCGTCTTCTTTTCGGTTGTTTCGGTTCTGGTTCTTTCTTCTGGCCTTTCCTCCATCGGTTTTATTTTATAGATATATTTATTTTATTTATTTTTAAATTTTTATCTATATTTTAAGGTGATTCTTTCTCTCTTTTTTTTATACTTCACAAATTTGGCCTATTTTGTTTATAAATCTAGCGATCTATCGTCTCGTTTGAGTTTTGATTTTTTTGTCTGTTTTTCTGGTTGATGTACGGCTATTTTTTGTGATTTCTTATTTCTTTTTTTTTTTCCTTTGTTAATCGGCTGTGAAAAGTTTTTTCCTTCCTTTTCCCCTAAATGATAAGGCGTTCGATCTATACGCTTGTGCGATTGTTTTGTTTTGGTCTAGATTCTCTATTTTCAACAGATTTTGAGGGGTTCATCACCTATTGACAAAGCTATGGATCTGGAGGTGAAAGAAGATGACCAATGTTGTCTCAGATCCAGAGATGGATGAATCACTATTTTTTCTTGCAGATTGTACGATCGGTCCGTTGGAGACGTGATGGACTTCGGGATCGTGAAAAACGAGGTTCTTAATCAATAGATCTCTATCTGGTATCTCTAGTTCGTGGAATTAGACTTGATGTTGAGGGGTGGGTTTCTGGAACATGTAGAATAAAGGAAAGACAGGGAGCTCCATGGAATGGAAGTCAAGGGAGGGGAAATTGGTATCATGACGGTAGTTACTTTCAATCCCATGTTGTCGCATCGACCTTTGCCATGTTGGGTGCGCTCGCATGGCAGGTCACCAGATCCTAATAAAATTTTTATTTTTTTGTGTTGGGGAGATCGCACGGGGCTTTTTTTTCCCGGGTTCTCCCTCTTTGGTGCCTTCTTTTTTTCTGCTTTTTTTTTGGGGTTAAAAAATAGTTCTATGAGTCGATCGGTGTATTTATGAAATCATCAAAGGGCGAGCAACCGTTGCCATCATCAACCTTCAAGCTTTGAGGTACAGATGCACAGCTGTTTAGTATCGTTTAAATTCGTTCTATGGAAGGTGAGGATCTAATCTATTTCACCAAATTTTATAGATGATCAGGCATCTCGTGAGAAATGAATTAATTCTGTGAGTAAATCGAATGGTAGGCTTTGTCTCACTCGTAATTTATATTCTTCAATTTATTAAGATCAGTAGTTGAAGCCAATCGACAGTTTTTCTGGTAATTTATTTCATTGGTTCATCCAATTTATTCTAATGTCAATTGTGCGATTCTAATGTCATTTGTGCGAGTTGATGCTGAATCATCAGTACAGTTTTCTTTGTTATGAGATCTCCTAATGAAGAAAGAGAGACCCCCCAAGGATCCCCTTTCCTTCCTCTTATATCTTTCGAGCTTTTTTCTCCAAAATGTTCCTTTCTCCTTTTCATCATCATATCGTCAGCATCGAGTCATTTTTTCTTTTTTTTTTCGGCTAGAAAGTCAACGTGTCAGATAAAAGTTAGCTTTAGACGAGAACGTGCCATGTGGTTATTTATCGATAATTAATAGCAAAGGTATTAAGAAACTTGCTCGGAAGCTAAGGATCTTCATGATGATCTCGTTTTTTCAAAGGAATGTCAGGGTTAGTGGGAATGTCAGAGTCAGAGAAGAGTTATCTGGCCCTAAAATAGGTGTCAGTATCTTCATTATTCGAGCTTTTCGATGGATGGTAATGCTCAGCGTTTGTCTTATTCGAGTCATTTAAAGCATCATGATGCTTAATGATTTTCGATTTCTGTTCAAGACACGATAGCTCCTCGCGTTTAGTCTTTTGATACGAGAATAATTCAAGATTAGAGGCCGTCCAGAACCTGGGGGGCCTAGGGCTAGGGGCCGTCCAGGACCTGGAGGCTGCCCAGAACCTGAGGGCCACCTAGGACTAGGGACCGCCCAAAGCTGGGGGCCGTCCAGAACCCGAGGGCCGTCTAGGGCTAGGGGCCATCCAGGACCTGGGGGCGCCTAGGACTAGGGGCCACCCAGGACCTGGGGGCCACCTAGGACTAGGGGCCGTTCAGGACCTGGGGGCCGTTTAGGGCCAGGGGTCGTCTAGGACCTGGGGGCCGCCTAGGGCTAGGTGCTGTCCAGGACCTGGAGGCCACCCAGGACCTGGGGGCCGCCTAGGACTAAGGGCCGCCCAGGACCCGGGGCCGTCCAGGACCTGAAGGCCGCCCAGAACCTGGGGGCCGCCTAGGACTAGGGCCGCCCAGAAGCTGGGGGCCGCCTAGGGCTAGGGGCCGTCCAGGACCTAGAGGCCGCCCAGAACCTGGGGGCCACCGAGGACTAGGGGCCGCCCAGAAGCTGAGGCCGCCTAGAATCTGGGGGCCGCCTAGGGCTAGGGGCTGTCCAGGACCTGTGGCCGCATAGGGCTAGGGACCATCCAGAAGCTGGGGGCCGCCCAAAACCCGGGGGCCATCTAGGGCTAGGGGCCGCCCAGGACTGGAGGCCGCCCAGGACCTGGAGGCCGCCCAGGACCTGAGGGTCGCCTAGGGCCGTCCAGGACCTGGGGGCTGCCTAGGGCTAGGGGTCATTCAGATCTGGAGGCCGCCCAGAACCTGGGGGCCACCTAGGACTAGGGGCCGCCCAGAAGCTGGGGCCTCCTAGAACCTAGGGGCCGCCTAGGGCTAGGGGCCATCCAGACCTAGAGGCCGCCTAGGACTAGGGACCGCCCAGAAGCTGGGGGCCGCCCAGAACCTGGGGGCCGCCTAGGGCTAGGGGCCATCCAGAAGCTGGGGGCCACCCAGGACCCAGGGCCGCCTAGGATCCCGATCTTACTTCCTGTTTACCAACCATATCAGTACGAAAAGTTCATATGTTACTATTCTTAATGGGTTCTTCTATTTTGTTATGATATGCTTATCTTCCATAATAGCAAATGGAGTGCCCCCAGGTGTCGCTTCCTTCATGATCAATTGAATTTCTAGCGTTGCCAAATGAGAACTAGTGAAGAGTTTTGCATTATTTTATTGCCAATGAGCACTACTGAAAAATTTTGCATGTTATTTTTATTATTAATTTTTTTGTGTGTTGTTACCATTTAGTTTTGAAATAAATGGCGGACTTATCATTTGTCTTTTATAATGTCAAGTTGTGTTGTATGAAATTGACTTTGTAGAAGGGAGATCGAATGTAATGTTAGTTTCTTGTTGTTTGGGACTTGTCGGTCCATTGGTGAGCGTTTCTTCAGGGTTTTGTTACATTGTTGGTGCTGGAGGTTGCTTCGTTGTAGTCATTGGGTGCAAGAATCTGGGGGCCGCCTAGGACTAGGGGCCGCCCAGAAGCTGGGGGCCGCCCAGAACCTGGGGTCCGCCTAGGGCTAGGGGCCGTCCAGGACCTGCAGGCCGCCCAGAACCTGGGCCGCCTAGGACTAGGGACCGCCCAGAAGCTGAGGGCCACCCAGAACCTGGGGCCGCCTAGTACTAGGGGCTGCCCAGAAGCTGGGGGCCGCCTAGGACCCAAGGCCGCCAAGGCCGCCTAGGACCTGATCTTACTTCCTATTTACCAACCATATCATATGCCCCCTCGCCCATGTCCCTTGTACTCAGGTGCGTCGCACATGCGCAAGGAGAGGGGCGAAAAGTTTGAATTTTAAATTTTTGCATTCGATAAGTATCGTTTCATGAAAAGAAAAAAAAAGGGGAAGGGGGGGCACATATCTCTAGGAAGATAGTGTCTTTTCGCATGTCCGGTCCCCCTCGGGGATCGCCATGTGGCTTTGCAGTGCTCGAGGCGTTGCATCCAAATATAAAAAAGGGCCCGTCCCCTCTATCCCTTTGCCTTTTATTTTGTAGAGTCTTCCGTGGTCTTACTTCTCCAAGCCCAGGTTAGTTGACTCTCCTTTTCTTTTTCCATGGATCCCTTCCAAGATAGGAAAGGTAAAAACCCTATGATCGAGCCCTCCCGTAAAGAGATTCTTCAGGCGCATCGCCAGGCCCTCGAGGGGTGGCCATCCGCGGGGATCAACCTGTTGCTCGGACTGCGCGGCCTATGTCTAGGTCGTTATCCCGATCCCCTAGGGCCTCTTCTTCATCCACCAGTCGTGAGGTAGGGCTCCGGCAATTACTTCTAAATCAGTCGGCCCGGCGAGGTCGCCTCAATTACAACTTCCCAAGACCTTAGGAACGTTAGGACCCAGTTTGGGATTCCCAGCAACTTTCGGCTTTCCGTTCCCCTCCCCGAGGATAGGGTTACCCTAACGCAACCAGGAAAGGTTGCATTGTATGAAGAATTTTTTAAGGGCGGTCTACGATTGCCCTTGCACCCTTTCTTTATAAACTTGTTGAATAAGTATCGCTTCATTCCCGCACAACTTACTCCCAACTCCATTCGTGTTATCTTTTCATTCCTAGTACTTTGTTATTTTCACGGAGCTTCCGCCCGGCTCTCTTTATTTAGGGCGTTGTATAGGATCCGAAACCCTGTAAGGGATGGGTGGTGGAGCTTTGCGTCGAGGCCTAAGAGAGTCCTTAAGCTTAACCTTCCTTCCAAAATTAAAGGGTGGAAGTCACAGTTCTTTTACGCACATTTGGAGGGGCTGGGCGTAGAATGGGGTATTTCGAATACTAGCTCTAACCAGAATTCAAGTGTTGATGAGGGAGACCGTGAACTATTCAACACTTTGATTTTTACCATCGTGCCCCCAGTAGGGAACTGCTATCAGAGGACAATCTTTGGAAGATCGCATTCGTGTCGGTGTCGCTGGCTGCAGCGCCCGATGAGCCTCGAAGAGTTTTATTATTATTATTGTAACTTCCTTGTTTGGACATCTGGTATTTGAATAGATGTCCCTTAGTGTACATATTATTTTCGCAGCTAGTATATCATGTGCCCTCTTTTTAGCTAACCTCATGCTCTCTATATTGCAGCAATGAGGTTTTCTCAAGATTCGTTGATATCGGGTCTTCAAAAGAGGGGAGTAAGTGACCGCGGCATGGCAGGAATTGAGCCTAAGAGGCCCTGTCGGCGGGAACCGGGTCGTAGTACTCAGCCCCTAACGGCTCTCCCTGAAGCAACACTAATAGAGGAGGGCGAGGGAGAGGAAAATCCTCCTGATGGAGTACCGATAGAGGGCCCTGCCAGGGAGCCTACTGGCGGCCGCCTCATCTCCTGCTAGGGGCACCGGAGGGTCGTTCGGGAGCATAGAGGTCATCGAGACCAACCCGTCTAGCCCGTCATCGCTGAAAGAAGCAGGCACTTCTGCTCCCTCGGACACCTTAGGGAGTCCGCCTCAACCTTCCCAAATGCCTAGCCAGAGCGCCTCGTATAAAAGTTGTCTATCGGAAACAGTTCTCAAGCTTTTGATCCTACCCAGATTTTAGGCTAAAATGAGGAGTCTATCATTGGAGGAGTCTTTTGACACCATGTTCACAGCCGCGCTCCAGGTAGGGTTATGATCTTTTCCCTTTTCCTCCTTTCGTAATTACAGAGTTATGGTATTTATCGATTATATACCACAGATGTCTAACAGCCTCTTCATGCTTCGTGAGGACCTGACCAAGGCAAGTCTCATAGTGAGAGCTTGGATAAAGAATTGGCGGAGACAAAGGCCCGGGAATCGAAGGCCTTACATGACCTTCAGATTGTTCAGGAAGACTATCGAGCATGGCGGGAGAGGGCTGAGAAGGAGCTGCGGAGCTTGGACGCTCAACTATCTGAAGTCCGGGCGAAGCTGTTGCCTATGAAGAAAGGTTAAAGGGAACGGTTCTCAGGTTAGAACATACTGAGAATCGGGCCGACAACGCAGAGGCTGTGGCTCGCGACGCTGCGGAGAAATTGGCCTTGGCCGAGAGGGACATGAAGGAGGCTCTGGACAAGATGGCAGCAATGGAGACGGAGGTTCAGGAGAGGGTGGCCGTGGCCGAGGCTAGGGCTCAGAAAAGGGTGGCTACGGCCGAAGCTAGGGCTCAGAAGCCATCGAAAAATATAAGGGTTCTCCAGATTTTGCGTCGGAACTGCATGAGGCCGCTATGGACGCTTTCGTTTAGGGTTTTGAGAGGTGCAAACGAGACTATCTCGGCACTTCAAATTAGAAAGCCTTGAACGTTTTCAACTGAGGACGATGAAGAAGCTTCTGACGTTGAGGTTGAAAGTGCGGCGGACAGGGCAGTGATAGTTAAAGACCCTGCCATAGGAGCGCCTACAACCAAGGAACCGGCTTCCGGGCCGACTACCGAGAGGGGGCATCCCGAGGACTAATGGGAGGCGTCTAGGCTTGCCTTGATTTTATCTTTTTGTTCTTGATTTTGTCCTTAGGGGACCCTTTTTGTAAATCAGTTGATGCGGCTTGTGGGCAGTACTTTATAAAGCTTTACAATGATCTGGCTTTTAAACGAGTGAATGCTACTTTTTACTCTCTCGATGCTTCAATTATTCAACTTCTAATTTTTTACCCATTACGTAGGGGGAATGAGGGGTCCACCCGTAAGTTGGTGCTAAATTCGAATTCCAAGGTCGTTTTCCAGGCATATTATCTCAGGAGGAACGGTATTGTTCTGGGGAGGTTCCTAAAATCGTAAGGCCACCGAGACCATCCTAGGGGTGTCCTTAGGACCGTGGGGTCGCCCAGCTCCTTTGAAGGATTTTTCTTGGGGGTATTCGGATACCTACCTAAGAGTTTGACTTGGGGCCGCCTAAGTCATGGACTTGAACCTCCTCAGGGGTAAGTGATACCAGCCCGGGGGTGTCCTTAGGACTGTGGGCTGACCAGCTCCTTTGAAGGATTGTTTCTTGGGGGTAGTCGGATACCTGCCCAAGAGTTTGAGATGGGGCCGCCTAAGTCACTGACTTAAACCTCCTCAGGGGTAAGTGATACCAGCCGGGGGTGTCCTTAGGACTGTGGGGCCGCCCAGCTCCTTTGAAGGATTGATTCTTGGGGGTAGTCGGATACCTGCCCAAGAGTTTGAGATGGGGCCGCCTAAGTCACAGACTTGAACCTCCTCAGGGGTAAGTGATACTAGGGGTGCAACTTGGGCCGGGTTCAACCCAAACCCGGCCCGCCGAACCCGAATTTCAACAGTGCTCAAACTCACTTTTGCTCACCCGAACCCGAAATAACGGGTTTAACCTGACCGATTTAAAATTGGTCCGGGTTGGGTTGGAGTCAAACCGGCCCGGAAAAACCCGAACCCGTTAAAATTTAACAAACCGAAGCCTACTCGCTCCGCTGGCGCTCGCCCCGTTCGCCCGCAGCCCGCTTGCCCTCCTCTTTGGCTCTTTCACATTTCTCAAACCCTAGCTCCCGTCTTCTTCGAGTCCCGCGTGCCTCCCATTCGTCGCCGTCGCCCGTCGGTCGCCTTCGTCAGCCATCCCCGTCGGTCGCCTTCGTGAGCTTTGTGGATATTTCCACCTAGGACGGTCGATTGACTCGCTCCACTCGCTCGCTTGCCCTCTTTCAGATTTCTCAACCCTAGCTCTGTCTTCTCTGAGTCCCGCCTCCCATTCATCGCCGTCGGTCGCCTTCGTGATCGCTTCGTCAGATATTTCCACCTAGGAGGCTAGGAGCTACCAGATATTTCCGATCGTCACCGGCGACTGCGAGCAACGAAATCTAGGTATTTTTTTATTTTTATTTATCTGCTTTTTATTTTCTTCCCATCGTGAATCCGTGAGATGTTCGATCTCAAAAACACAACCACCGGCGGTGGCCACCATCACCAATGATCGGTCTAACCAAGAAGAACAACGGCCGAACCGCGCGACCATGAATGGAGAAGAGGCACAGCGCTAGGCAGCTTCCGGGCGAGGGTTTTTTGGTTGATTTCATGGCTGGATGGGTGTTAGATGCAGTTCGGCCTAACTGGGATTGTAAATTGGCATCAAACTTTCAATATGTTTATTTGTTCTGGCTATTCAAGTAATTTTAACATTCATGCAATTTAATCACTACGGTGGTTGATGATGAGGTGCTTAAAATTCGTAATTTTCTACTAAACGTGATGCTGTTGAACAAAATTAGGATCCTTTAGAAGATCTGGTTGCTGGAGAAATTTCAGTAAGCTTCCTTCTTATCTTCTCTGTTCCATTTAAATATTTCTATGTTGTATCTTGATATACAAAAACAGTAAGGAAAATTACATATGTAATTGATAGAATGTAGGCTCATGTAGTTCCATAATGAGCAGGTATATGCTGGGCCATGAGTTACTATTCATATCTCAAATATGAATCTATCATGGTTTAACAAATTCAATGTCATCCTTACAATGGAAGTGCTAATTAAGCAAGAAGTAAAAGATTCTTGATTTTGACTTCCTGACATGTAGGCAAGTTGGTCCCCATGGATTAGCTATCTCAGTTTGTGCTTCAATACAGTCATTCATATACCTTAATAGTATGATTATGTTAAATCTCATGATAGTTGGTGGACCATGGTGCATCGCTTGCTTGATACATTCATGCAATGATAATTACCTAGTCATTCTGATTTTTCCTTGCGTTCAGTCTTACATTTAATCTGGTAAACTAAAACTACACAGTTTATATTCTTCAATTATTTGTTTTCCTCATGTTGCCAGTAATACATTCATGTTATTTTGCATATCTCCATGTTCTAAGTGAGTTCACCTCTTGATTTTGCTGGTCTTGAATGTGAAAAATGGCTATTCAATATGTTTATTTGTTCTGGCTATTCAAGTAATTTTATGTTTAGTTTGAAAATTATTTTTAAGACCGTCGACTACTTTGAAAATTGTTTTTAGGTTGTCAAATATGGAGGATATAAATGTTGGGCAAGAAATTGATGTAGAGGAAGAGATTATTAGTGAGCCAATTAAAAGTGTTCCAACATCAACATCTTCAAATACCATGGATCCTACAGAAGGTTCAGATGCAAATATTCCTTTGAGTAAAAAGAAAAAAGCATACAAAATTTCATCACTAGTCTGGGCTGATTTTGAAAGGATATGTGATAACGAGGGGAAAGTAGAGTATGCTATTTGTAAGTATTGTAAAATTAAACTCAAGTGTCCAAGCACTCAAGGGACAAGCACATTAACAAGACACTTAAGTTTATGCAAATGCAATACAACCAAAAGAGCAAAGGGTCAACTAATGTTTCATTCACAACAACATCATTTGATAGTAGTGGCAATTTATCGAATTGGAAATTTGACCAAGAGGCTTGCAAAAGAGCAATGGCACGAATGATTATCCTTGATGAATTGCCATTCAAATTTGTGGAGAAAGAAGGGTTTAGAGAATTTTGTAAAGTTGTGCAGCCACTTATCAAGAATATTTAAGAACCACCATTGTTAAAGAAGTTTACAAAATATACAAGTTAGAGAGGGCTAAATTGCAAAAGTTGTTTCAGGAAAGCATTCATCGGGTAAGCTTGACAACAGATTTATGGACTTCAAATCAGAATATTGGGTATTTATGTTTGACTGCTCACTTTGTGGACTCTTCTTGGAAGCTTCATAAGCATATCATCAATTTTTGTATTCTTCCTTCGCCACATACAGGTGAAGCTATCTCTTCTGCAATTGAATCTTGTTTAGATGCTTGGAAAATCAAACAAGTTTGTACTGTTACTGTTGATAATGCATCATCTAATGATGTTGCATTAAACACTTTGCAAACAAATTTAAGAATGAAAGATGGTTTGCTTGGGGATGGTGATTCGTTACATGTTCGTTGTATTGCACACATTTTAAACTTGGTTGTGAGAGGGGGAACAGATGAAATTAAAGATTGCATAGCTCGTATTCGTAACAGTATAAAGTGGATAAAGAGTTCTCCTAGTGGAGAACAAGCATTTGAAAGATCATGTGAAATGGTTAGAATTTCAATCAAAATGTCTTTGTGTTTGGATGTGTCAACACGTTGGAATTCGACATACCTTATGTTGAAGCATGCTTTACCCTTTGAGAAGGCTTTCAAGCGTCTTGCATCTGATAGTGATGCCTTTAGAAGTACCACTCCTCCTTTTGAAGAGATTGGAATTATGCTAGAGTACTTTGTGACTTCTTGGGCATATTTTTTGAAACTACTGAGATGTTGTCGGGTACCAAGTATGTCACTTCATCCCTACATTTTCGTTATGTTGACAAGATCCAAGATGCATTAAATTTGTTTTCAGCTGTGCAAACTGACCCTCTCCTTCTTCGTATGTGCAACAAAATGAAGGAGAAGCTTCGTAAGTATTGGGGTTCTGTTGATAAGTTTAATATCTATTTGCTTATTGCTTTTGTCTTGGATCCACGATACAAGTTAGATTATTTATATTGGTGCCTTAAAAGAGTTCTTTCAATTGATGATGCTTCTGCAATAGCAAGAAAGGTGTATGATAAAATGTTTGTGTTGTATGAAATGTATAAAGTTGAGGCTTCTTCTGCATGCTCTTCATCTCAAGGGAGTGTTTCAACATTTGCTTCTTCCATGACTGCTATTAATGATAAGAAATATGAGGAGTACATTCGTAAAAAAGAGCAGAGTAGTTTTGATTGTAGCATGTCTGAAGTTGATGCCTACCTAAAAGATCCTCAAGAGAGGGCTGTAGAACCATTTGATATTTTGGCATGGTGGTCTACTGCTACAAAATACAAAACATTAGCATGTATGGCAAGAGATATTTTGGCTATTCCTGTTTCTACAGTGGCATCTGAATCTGCATTTAGCGCGGGAGGCCGTGTTCTTGACCAATATCGTAGTTCTTTGACACCAATATTGGTTGAGTGTTTGATTTGTACTCAAGATTGGTTAAGAGCTGCACCAAAGGATCCAGAATATGAAGAACTCATCGATCATTTGGATAAATGTGCAAAAGGTAAAATGTATGTTATTATATTTTGAATTATTTATCATTCTTTCAATGCAATGTTTGACTCATGTTTGTTATTTTTTTCAGAGGAAGCTGAAAGTATTGCAATGACTTCCTCCTCTCTACCTCCTATTTCACTAAAAGATTAATATATTGGAGGTGTTAGCTGTATTCTCAAATGTGTTTTCTTTCTTAAATGTATTTTTGATAAAAATTTCATGGGCTAAGCTCAGGACATGTAAGTTCTTCCATCTTTATTTAATTGGGCATTGATGTGAGCTCTACTTAATTTCTATTGCTTCTGTGCCATTTCAGTAGGCTGTGTTGGAGGAGTCGACAGTGATGAGGCCTGTGGCTGCGCAGGGGCTGAGTCGACAGTGATGAATGCTTTGAGGTCTAGTGAACAAGATAAATGATAAAAATCTGGAGCTGGCTTTTGGAATATAAAAAATTGCTCCACTGTATTCTGATGCTTAAAGCCATTATTTGTAGATTTTATTTGAGCAATTGTTTTCAAACGCATCCACCATGTCATTTTTATTTTCAGTGATTTAAGTGCTGGCATTCTTTTGCTTGTGCTGCATGACGCCCTGATGTTTATGTTAGACCAGGTGCATATGAATTTATTATAAACTTTTTAAGTTCCTTCTACAACTTCTTGTATTGTCTTCTCTTCAACAATGTGTTTGATAGCGTTCGCTGCCAAGTTCATAAGCATTTACAAGGGATTCCTCATTGCAACATTTTCATGAATTATATCGAGCAGGAGTAATGTTGTGAACTATGTTACAAAAATTGATTGGACTATGTTGTGAACTTTTTTTTTTTTTCACCAACCCGAATTTCAACCCGAAATTCAACCCGAACCCGATTTTTAAAAATAGGGTTAGGGTTGAGGTTTTACAAATAGGGTTAGGGTTAGGGTTAGGGTTGAGGTTTTACAAATAGGGTTAGGGTTAGGGTTGAGGGAAACCCGAGTTTCATGGGCCCGAGTTGCACCCCTAAGTGATACCAGCCCGGGGGTGTCCTTAGGACTGTGGGGCCACCCAGCTCCTTTGAAGGATTGATTCTTGGGGGTAGTCGGATACTTGCCCAAGAGTTTGAGATGGAGCCACCTAAGTCATGGACTTGAACCTCCTCAGGGGTAAGTGATACCAGCCCAGGGGTGTTAGGACTGTGGGGCCGCCCACCTCCTTTGAAGGATTGATTCACAGAAGATCTCCAAATATGTGCATTCATTAATTTTTGGATAAGTACATTCATTACATTACTGATGGTATTGTCAGAGATTATTCGCGTTTCACGTTCGGGGGATCGATCGCCCATTCAGATCTTCAAGTCGGTACGCTTCACGGTGAAGGACTTCTGCTACTCGGTAGGGCCCCTCCCAGTTCGGGGATAGTTTGCCCCCCTCTGTTGGTTTGGACACTGAAGCCTTTCTCAGCACCAAGTCTCCTTGATGGAAGTTTTTGGAGCGAACGTGGGTATTATAATATCTTGCCACCCGCTGCTGATAGGCCGCCATTCTAACTTGAGCTCGGTCCCTCGCTTCATCAGTGAGGTCGAGATTGGCTCTTAAATTAGGGAGGTTATCAGCTTTGTCATATGATTCTACTCGAATGCTTGGCAGGCCAATCTCGACTGGGATAACAGCCTCGGAACCGAAAACCAAATTAAACGGCGTCTCTCCTGTCGGTGTCCTGAGAGTTGTATGGTATGCCCAGAGCACACTCGGGAGTTCTTCCACCCATTTCCCTTTGAACGTATCCAGCCTGGTCCTCAGTCCCCGCAATATCATACGATTCGTAACCTCGGCCTTTCCATTAGATTGTGGATGGCCGACGGAGGCGAATCGATGCGTGATGCCGAGATCGTCGCAAAAAGTCTTGAAGGCAACGTTGTCGAACTGTCGGCCGTTGTCAGTGACAAGAGTATGAGGTATGCCGAATCGACAAATGATGGTTTTCCAGAAAAAGGCTTTGACCTTGGCTTCAGTGATCTTGGCGAGTGCTTCGGCTTCGACCCACTTAGTAAAATAATCGACAGCAACAAGCAGGAATTTTTGCTGTCCCGATGCCAGAGGGAAAGGGCCGAGAATGTCCATGCCCCACTGAGCGAAAGGCTAGGGAGCAAAAAGAGGGTTCAACTGAGAAGCCGGTTGCCACTGAATACAGGCGTACCGCTGACATTGGCCACATCTTTTCACTAGTTCAGTTGCATCTTCTTGCATAGTCAGCCAATAATATCCTTGTTGGAGGGCTTTACG
The DNA here is from genome assembly GCA_900491605.1 of Calamus simplicifolius. NCBI lineage: Eukaryota > Viridiplantae > Streptophyta > Magnoliopsida > Arecales > Arecaceae > Calamus > Calamus simplicifolius. The sequence goes on from UESW01004502.1 coordinate 442,364, forward strand.
CGCCAGAGATCGGCCTCCGAATGATTTCCACAAATGCCTTCATGAATCTCCCTAAGAATATAATCCGCGTCTGCCGAGCTGACGCACTTGAGGAGAGGTTGGGAAAAGGATCTCTTGTAGAGTCGGCCATCTATCAGTACAAACTTGGAGGCCCTCCGCTTGAGTAGCCTGGCTTCCTCATGGTCAATTGGGAGGACGCCGTCCTTCAAGTATCGGACATAAACGTCCATCCAAGTTTCTTCTTGGGCAACTGGTAAAGCTTCTTCCGCGGCCTCGATGCTGGGTGTCTCCAGATACTCAATGTAGGTTTTGCCCATGGAGCTATCCGCGGATGTAGCAAGTCGGGCCAACATATTAGCTCTAGCATTTTCCCCTCTAGGGATGTAACTAATGGTGAAGTGATCTAACAAGGGAATTAGTAGTTTAACCTTGCTTAGATACTGGGACATAACAGGGTCCCGAGCCTCATACTCCCCAGACACCTGGGCAGAAATAAGCTGTGAGTCAGTGAAAGCTCGGAGATGCTTGATTCCCATCCCATGTGCTAGTTTGATTCCGGCTAACAAGGCCTCATATTTGGCTTGATTGTTAGTAGCTTCAAAGAGGAAACGAAGAGCGTACTCCAGCACCACACCCTCTGGGCTGGCGAGAATAAGACCAACCCTGCTCTCCTGGGAGTTGGAGGCTCCATCGACGTGGAGGACCCACGCCTTTCTCTTCGTCGACATCTAAAAGAATCCGGGGGGACTCCTCTTGATGCTCTTCAGACCAAGTGCACTCTACTAGAAGTCGGCCAAGACCTGGGATTTCAAAGATGCTCTGGGCTGAAATGACAAGTCGAATTCCCCTAGCTTGATGGCCCACTTGCCAACCGACCAGAGGTATCAGGGCGAGACAAAATGGCTCTAAGAGGCTGATCAGTGAGCACGACTATAGGATGAGCCTGAAAGTAGGGTCTGAGTCATCGGGCGGAGATGAACAAAGCAAAAATGACCTTCTCCATCCTGGAATACCTCTCTTCTGCACCATGAAGTATCTTACTGGTATATATACAGGTCTCTGAGTGGCGTGGTCGCCGACACGCACCAGAATGGAACTGATGGCTTCGGAGGAACCCGCCAGATTGAGGAAGAGCTTTTCTCCCTCCTCCAGTTTAGACAACAGGGGCGGTGTGGACAAGAACTCCTTAAGTTCTTCAAAGGCTCGTTGACTGTCTTCCGTCCACTCAAAACCGTCCGCTTTACGTAGGACCTTGAAGAAGGGTAAACACCTCTTCGCCGATCTTGACAAAAATCGGCTTAATGCTGCTATCCTTCCGGTGAGTTATTGTACCTCTTTCTTACATACTGGCCGCCTCATATCAAGAATGGCTTGAATTTTCTCTGGGTTTGCCTCAATTCCCCGTCGGGTCACCAGGAAACCCAAGAATTTCCCTGCAGTAACTCCAAACGCACATTTGCATGAGTTGAGCTTTATTCTATGGAGTCGGAGGTTGTGGAAAGTCTTCTGCAGGTTGGCGACATGGCCAGTGGCATAGGTGCTCTTTGTCAACATATCATCTACATATACTTCCATGTTGCGGTCGAGCTGGTCTTTAAAAACTTTGTTCATCAGCCTCTGNGTGCTTCGGCTTCGACCCACTTAGTAAAATAATCGACGGCGACAAGTAGGAATTTTCGCTGTCCCGATGCCAGAGGAAAAGGGCCGAGAATGTCCATGCCCCACTGAGCGAAAGGCTAGGGAGCAAAAAGAGGGTTCAACTGAGAAGCCGGTTGCCGCTGAATACAGGCGTACCGTTGACATTGGCCACATCTTTTCACTAGTTCAGTTGCATCTTCTTGCATAGTCAGCCAATAATATCCTTGTCGGAGGGCTTTACGCGCCAGAGATCGGCCTCCCGAATGATTCCCACAAATGCCTTCATGAATCTCTCTAAGAATATAATCTGCATCTGCCGAGCTGACGCACTTGAGGAAAGGTTGGGAAAAGGATCTCTTGTAGAGTCAGCCATCTAGTAGTATAAACTTGGAGGCCCTCCGCTTGAGTAGCCTGGCTTCCTTATGGTCAACTGGGAGGACGCCATCCTTCAAGTATTGGATATACACGTCCATCCAAGTTTCTTCTTGGGCAACTGGTAAAGCTTCCTCCGCGGCCTCGATGCTGGGTGTCTCCAGATACTCAATGTAGGTTCTGCCCATGGAGCTGTCCGCGGATGTAGCAAGTCGGGCCAACATATCAGCCCTAGCATTTTCCCCTCTAGGGATGTAACTAATGGTGAAGTGATCTAACAAGGGAATTAGTAGTTTAACCTTGCTTAGATACTGGGACATAACAGGGTCCCGAGCCTCATACTCCCCAGACACCTGGGCAGAAATAAGCTGTGAGTTAGTGAAAGCTCGGAGATGCTTGATTCCCATCCCATGTGCTAGTTTGATTCCGGCTAACAAGGCTTCATATTCGGCTTGATTGTTGCTAGCTTCAAAGAGGAACCGAAGAGCGTACTCCAGCATCACACCCTCTGGGCTGGCGAGAATAAGACCAGCCCCGCTCCCCTGGGAGTTGGAGGCTCCATCGACGTGGAGGACCCATGCCTTATCATTCTCTTCATCGACATCTAGAAGAATCCGGGGGAACTCCTCTTGATGCTCTTCAGACCAAGTGCACTCTACTAGGAAGTCGGCCAAGACCTGGGATTTCAAAGATGATCTGGGCTGAAATGATAAGTCGAATTCCCTAGCTTGATGGCCCACTTAGCCAACCGGCCAGAGGTATCAAGGCGAGACAAAATGGCTCTGAGAGGCTGATCAGTGAGCACAACTATAGGATGAGCCTGAAAGTTGGGTCTGAGTCACCGGGCGGAGATGAACAAAGCAAAAATGACCTTCTCCATCCTGGAATACCTCTCTTCTGCACCATGAAGTACCTTACTGGTATAATATACAGGTCTCTGAGTGGCGTGGTCGCCAACACGCACCAGAACGGAACTGACGGCTTCGGAGGAAGCTGCAAGATAGAGGAAGAGCTTTTCTCCCTCCCCTTGGCCTCTTAGAAGATGATGCTCCTCCACGGGAAATCATGCCCACCATCCGCTCTGTCGGGGTGTTATCGATGTTGGCTTGAGCGGAGGAGGTCCCATCAAAGCTGGTACGGGAGGAGCCTCTTTCTTCTGGATGTACTGCCCAAGGTATCCTCTCTGGATGAGTTCTTCGATGGCTTGCTTCAAATTTCGACATTCTTCAGTGTCATGGTCGTAATCTCTGTGGAAACGGCAATAACGGCTCCTGTCGCGTGCAGCGCCCTTCTTCAACGGGGGTGGACGCCGTAAATAAGGCTCGTTTTTAATTTCCATAAGGATATGAGCCCGGGGCACTAGGAGGGGTATAAGATGGTCTTCTCTGGGGCCAAGCTCTTGCGGCGGTCAGTCGGTCGGCGCGAAGGTTCGGACTTCTTGGGAGGGGGCCCGCTCAACTCTGGGCGAGCGGGTCTCTTGCCAGTCCTCTCCTGCGCACCTCTCCTTGATGAATCAGCTTCATCGGCGCGGATGTACTTCTACGCGCGGCTCAAGAGGTCAGCATAAGAGCAAGGAGGTCTCTTGTCTAGAGAATATGTAAAACGGGAGGGACGGAGCCCCCGCTTTAAAGCCAGCATGGCCACCGCATCATCAAGATGATAGACTTCCAGGGCTGCCACCTTGAAACGGGTTATAAAGTCTTTCAGAGGTTCTCCTTCTTGCTGCTGCACGGAGAACAAGCTGTCTGCTACTCGAGGAATCTTCCGACAAGCGTCGAAATGAGCCAAGAAAGACCTCTCCAGTTGTTGAAAAAAATCAATACTACGCGAAGGCAGGCGAGAGTACCAAACACGGGCCGCCTTACGGAGGGTGGCTGGGAAGGCAATGCACAGGAAGGGCATCAGTCGCTCCTTGGACTTGCATGATGGCTTTATAGCTCTCCAGATGATCCAGGGGATCAGTGGTGCCATCATAGGGGTCCAGCTGGGGGAACCGGAATCTCCTTGAAATAGGTTCCTCCATGACTCGCCGAGTAAGAGGAGGGCGGGTATCATAATTTGACCCCAGCTGATTGTTAATTCTTTGACTAAGCTCCTCTGGCCTTCGATCTTGCTCATCAAGGCGCCTCTCCATCTGATCAGCCATATGTCCCCCGGCTGGCTCAGGGGAATAAGATGCAGACCGACGATGCCACCGGCGGTGCTCCGCATAAGGCTCCTTCCCCCGCCGCCGCCCGGCAGGTGGGCTGCCTGGGGAACGGGTGAGAGAGCACGAACCGCCCCGGAAACTTTGAGAGTGAAGCCCTCCAGATGAATAGGGGCGGAAAGGCTTTGTCGGAGGGGATCTCCCTCGAGCTGATTGTCGGCTGACAGGAGTAGCCGATCTGGGCAACAGAGGTGGCTCAGCCGTTGCCGGGCTCCTCTAGAATGCTGTTCCTGCATCTGCTGAACCATCCCAACAAGGGTTTGAACTTGCTGGGTAAGGATCACCAGTGGGTCCTGAGGAATAGCTGGAGCCGGCCGTGGCGAGGACGAAACCGGAGGGTTTGGCTTCACCGGCTCGGAAGAGCCAAGAGTCTTGCGACCATGGTTGGGAGGCAAGAGATGCCCCAGACCAATCAGAGGGATCCTCTTCCGGAGATCTCGAGCTCATATTCGTAGAACAAGAGTTACTTGTCCCCCTTCCTGGCGCGCCAATCTATTGATGCTGAATCACCAGTACCGTTTTCTTTGTTATGAGATCTCCTAATGGAGGAATAGAGAGAGTTCCCCCCAGAACCCCCTTCCCTTCCTTTTATATCCTTTCAGCCTTTTTCCCAAAATATTCTTTTCTCCTTTTTTTTTATCATATCGTCAGCATCGAGTCACTATTTCTTTCTTTCTTTTTTCTTTTTTCCGGTTAGAAAGTCAACGTGTAAGATAAAAGCTAGCTTCAGACGAGAGCATGCCACATGGTTATTTATCGATAATTACTAGCAAAGGTATCAAGAAACTTGCTCCGGAAGCTAAGGATCTTCATGATGATCTCGGTTTTCCCCAAGGAAATGTCAGGGTTAGTGGGAATGTCAGAGTCAGAGAAGAGTTATCTGGCCCTAAAACAGGTGCTCGGTATCTCCTTTATTTGAGCTTTTCGATGGATGGTAATGCTCCAGCGTTTGTCTTATTCGAGTCATTTAAAGCGTCATGATGCTTAATGATTCTCGATTTCTGTTCAGGACACGATAGCTCCTCGCGTTTAGTGCTTTTGATACGAGAATGATTCCAAGATTAGAGGCCGCCCAGGACTTGGGGGCCGCCTAGGGCTAGGGGCCGTCCAGGACCTGTAGGCCGTCCAGAACCTGGGGGCCGCCTAGGACTAGGGGCCGCCCAGAAGCCGGGGGCCACCTAGGACTAGGGGCCGCCCAGAACCTGGGGGCCGCCTAGGGCTAGGGGCCGTTCAGGACCTGGAGGCCACCTAGAACCTAGGGGCCGCCTAGGGCTAGGGGTCGTCCAGGACCTGGGGGCCGCCTAGGGCTAAGGGCCATCCAGGACCTGGAGGCCGCCCGGAACCTGGGGGCTGCCTAGGACTAGGGGCCATCCAGGACTTGGGGGCCGCCTAGGACTAGGGCCGCCCAGAAGCTGGGGGCCGCCCAGAACCTGGGGGCCGCCTATATTGGGCTAAGGGCCATCCAGGATCTGGAGGCCGCCCGGAACCAGGGGGCCGCCTAGGACTAGGGGCCGTCCAGGACTTGGGGGCCGCCTAGAACTAGGGGCCGCCCAGAAGCTAAGGGCCGCCCAAAACCTGGGGGCCGCCTATATTGGGCTAAGGGCCATCCAGGACCTGGAGGCCGCCCGGAACCTGGGGGCCGCCAAGGACTAGGGGCCGTCCAGGACTTGGGGGCCGTCCAGGACTAGGAGGCGCCCAGAAGCTGGGGGCCGCCCAGAACCTGGGGGCCGCCTAGGGCTAGGGGCCGTCCAGGACCTGGGGGCTGCCTAGGGCTAAGGGCCATCCAGGACCTGGAGGCCGCCTAGAACTAGGGGCCGTCCAGGACTTGAGGGCCGCCTAGGACTAGGAGCCGCCCAGAAGCTGGGGGCCGCCCAGAACCTGGGGGCCGCCTAGAGCTAGGGGCCGTCTAGGACCTGGAGGCCGTCCAGAACCTGGGGGCCGCCTAGGACTAGATGTCGTCCAGGACTTAGGGGCCGCCTAGGACTAGGGGCCGCCTAGAGGCTGGGGGCCGCCTAGGACTAGGGGCCGTCCAGGACCTGGGGGTCGTTAGGGCTAGGGGCCGTCCAGAAGCTGGAGGCCGCCCAGAACCTGGGGGCCGCCTAGGACTATGGGCCGTCCAGGACCTGGGGGTCGTTAGGACTAGGGGCCGCCCAGAAGCTGAGGGTCACCCAGAATCTGGGGGCCGCCTAGAACTAGGGCCCATCCAGGACCTGGGGGCCGCCTAGGGCTAGGAGCCATCCAGGACCTGGAGGCCGCCTAGGACCAGGGACTGTCCAGGACCCAGGGGCCGCCTAGGACCCCGATCTTATTTCCTGTTTACCAACCATATCATTATCCAAATTTTTAGCAACATGAAATGATTACCAAAGGCCAATGAAAACTTACAATGGAAAGAACAATCCATTGCATGCAATTATCCGACCAACTACCCACCAATCGATCGGCAGCGGATCTCACGAGCTCATTCCCGTTCCGAAGAAGCTCGATTGCACAATCATGGCAGCACTCGAGGAGCGAACTGTGGCTATCAGATACAGCAGCCTCGCAAAACACCAAATACCACGAAGCTAGGGCTGCTTTCCTCACCAACGGGTAGAGGCCCACCGTAAGGCCGAGAAGGACTTTGAGGATAGGAGGAGGCCGTCGGAGAGAATAAGAACTCTGAGCTCTTTCAACACTCGTTACCAGCAGGTCTCGGAAGAAAGGGAGAGTACGAGATCTTCGACCAGTACTGAAGCAAGAAGAGAGAAGCTTCTGCCTCCTCCTCCTCCTCCTCCGCGCTGCTCTCCGCTGTGGAAGCAAGAACGCCGACGGCGTCCGCTGCGAGGCTCTTGCCGCCATTCAGGAAAGGCCGGATCTCCAGCACAAGCGTCGAGGGAGCGGATGAGAGCATCGGCAGCGGAGCGGCGGGTGGAGTCGGATTAGTCGGGGTTGGCGATCAGAGTTCCGGCGGAGGCCAGAGCTCGGAGACGGCGCCGCTCATCGGAGAGGGGATGGAGGGGGAGTTAAAGCCCCTCGAAAGAAGCCGTTCCATTGTGACGGAGATCGCAGAAGCGTTCGGAGCAGCGAGGGCAGGGAACCGGCGAGCTCGGATTTGAATTTTGAATTGGGCGTACGGATGCGGTAAACGGGTAGGGGATCGTTCGGACGAACGCACGGTGCGTCGCTATGGGTGTGAGAGATGTGATGATAAAAATGAATTGGATGATCATGGCCGTCCAGACTCCGCAGGCTTGTCCCACGAGAAACTATTGGGTGGGTCCGAAATGGGCCTTTAGCCATTGGGCCCCGTTGGGTTCAAAGTATGATTGCCGCTACTGTAGCTGCATGCCATGAACAAAAAAAACATTTGCTGCACTGAGAGCGATGGAGCAAATATACACTGAACATGCAAATAAATTGCATGCATATGTTATCATGCACATCAAAAATCATTGGATCTTATCGTGCACCGTATGTGCATGCCAGCACATATGTGCAAAGTGTTGGTGGGTATATGTTGGCAGATGGTGGCTACCTAATGAATCAGACTGAGGCTAGAGTTTCACTCTATATTCTTAAGATAATTTCGTCCCGCAATGGTGCTTACAGTCAGTATGACGATTGTCTCACAGGATACAACAGTCTCCTTTTCATGAAAGCAGCACTACAATTCATCAAAACTTTGAACCAAGAATGCTACTCTTTTTTCAATGCACTATTGCTATACTATCCTTAGGAAAGTATGCAAATGCCTAAGAGAGAAGAAGACTATAATTGATTCAAATTGAACTCAATTCGGAATGGCTTGGGATGAATGAAATGCTTAGGTCTAGGTCCTATTTATAGGTTTTTGGGTACCCTTTGGAAGCAACCCTACGAATTTAATTTAATTTAAATTCTAAAATCAAAGGATGTGAGGGTTAAGGTCTTATCACCCTTGATATGCCCTTTAGACATTGTGATCTTCAGATCAGGCGATCGGATAAGCCTTTTCATGGCTGTGATCTGAAGATCAGCCGATCAGATAAGCCTATCCATATCCTGATAAGCCTTTTCATCATCGTGATCTGATGATCATGTTATCAGATAGGCGGTTGCATGTCTTTGATATGCCTTTTCATGATCGGACCGTTGACTTATCTCCAACCGACGATCGAATGGGTGCCTTATCACCAACCGATGATCGGACGGATGCCTTATCACCAACCGTCCTGTTGACTGGTCAACCAACCATCCTATTGATTGGTCAACCAACAGTCCTTTTGACTGGTCAATTGACAGGTGTCAGCCGTTGGATCGCGATTGCGATCATGATTTGATCACCACATCTCGGCCCTTCATCCGATCGATCAATGATCAATTGATCTCAGCCCCTTATCTTGATCCGATCAGTCTCCATCGTCGGATCATCATGATCTAGAAAAAATTTAAAGTCCCTCAAACTCCTCGCGACGATGCGCACGTGCAAAGTGCGCCTACAAAGCGCCCATTGCGCTCTTCGCACACGCGCGATGGTGATGCGTACTTATGGTGAGCCTAAGGAACTTAAGCTTCTAGGAAATGGTTTTCATATAAGTGAATCTTCTTTTTTTGTTCTTTTCGATATGGGACTAAATATCCCTGTAATTTCTTATTCACACACTAAAGGATGATGATGAATTTTTAAGACCCATTAGGGTATTTAGGCATATTTTAACTCATTATCCAACACAAAGCTAATCTGCATATTCGATGCCTGTTTACTGCATTATTATTTGATCCAGTAAAACTTTTTCTAACTTTCATAGATCGTGTCTATTGATCAATTGCAGTTATAATAATAATAATAATAATAATAATAATAATAAAAGTTGAGGCCGTTCAAGTGGAATTGATAGGATGTTGGGCAAGAGACACTTTGTTTAATTGGTTTTAAGACATGCGCATTGCAAGAAAGAAAGTTCTCCAAGGTAATGGCGTAGAACATAATCATGACGTATGCATCACATTTAGCCAAAAAGATGAAATTAAGAGAGAGAGAGAGAAGTTGCTGTAGATCTGTGCTGAAAGACAATGGAACAAGTGAGTGAAGAAACTTGATACACGGGACAAGACGTACCACTAAACTCCAAATTAGCACGGTTCAAAGACAAGACGAGTACGAATAATACACGTACGGAACTCGGGACGATCGATATTGGAAACTCAAGATGAAGGGCGGCCAGTTTAAAATATATATTACGGCGAAGAACGAAACAAGATGAGAAGAACTGCAATCGAGCATCCATAACATCCATAGATTTTAATCCTGACCAACAAACCCACCCTCCCTCCTCTTGTTAGCTCTTCGTTTGGTATGTTCTGGCTCAGCTACGCTTAACCAACAGCGCCCATCCCCGCGTAATTGACCACCCGGCCTCCTCTCCTCCTACGTACAAATTTCCACCCAATACTGGATGATGCTCCAACCACGACCGTCAAGAAAAAGAACCGCGCCAAAAGACACCACGCGCCCCGGAATCGACGGTCAGAGCCCTTTTATTGTTGAGAAATTAATTAAGAAGATCTTGAATCATTTTTATGCAGTGACCCTTACAAATGGATTTAGTTGGGGAGAAAAAAAGCGAACCACAGGTTGGCTCAGAAGACGAGGAGAAGAAGGAAAAGAAACCTCTTTCCCATCTCCCACTCTTCCTTCTTCCCTTCCTTCCTCGCTGATCCTTCCGTAACGCCAACACTCGTTTACCATAAAAGGCACCCTCCGATCAGTAGCCGATGTCGCGGCTCGTAGACAAGCTCCCCTTCTTAGACCGGCGGTCCCCGCCCATGGAAGAAGCCGAGGACATCGCCCACAACGGCCTCCTCGGCCACCAATCCCCCCCCTCCGGCACCCTGGGCGAGCTCCTGGAGCACGTCGAGCACGTCGGCGAGAGCACCCACAGCTCTCCTCCCCACCAGGTTCTCGAGCTCGGCGACATGGGTAGCCCCCCCGGCGGCGTTCACCTCAGCCCCCGTCCACTCCGCTTCGTCCTCTCGTTCACCGACCTCACTTATAGCGTCAAGAACCCAAGGAAGCTCTCCTTCTTCCCTTCGTTCTTTCGCAGGAACCACTTCGCCGGCCTGGACATGGTCACTGCCGGTGAGGGACCCGAGGCCTTCTCCCGGACCAAGACTCTCCTAGAATCCATCTCCGGCGAGACCAGAGAGGGGGAGATCCTGGCTGTCCTGGGGGCGAGCGGGTCTGGCAAGTCTACCCTCATCGATGCTCTGGCAAACCGGATCGCTAGGGAGAGCTTAAAAGGTTCTATAACTCTCAACGGGGAAAACCTCGAAGGCCGGCTTTTGAAGGCGATATCGGCGTACGTGATGCAAGACGACCTCCTGTTCCCGATGCTGACGGTGGAGGAGACGTTGATGTTCTCGGCGGAGTTCCGGCTGCCACGCACGCTCACCGCAGACAAGAAGCGGGCCCGGGTGCAGGCCCTCATCGACCAGCTCGGCCTCCGGCAGGCGGCCAACACCATCATCGGCGACGAGGGCCACCGCGGGGTCTCCGGCGGGGAACGCCGCCGGGTGTCCATCGGCATAGACATCGTCCATGACCCCATCGTCCTCTTCCTCGACGAGCCCACCTCCGGCCTCGACTCCACCAGCGCCTTCAAGGTCGTCAAGGTCCTCCAGCGCATCGCCCACAGTGGCAGCATCGTCATCATGTCCGTCCACCAGCCCAGCTACCGCATCCTCGGTCTTCTCGACCATCTGATCTTTCTCTCCCGAGGCCAGACCGTCTACAGCGGGCCCCCCGGCGGGCTCCCCTCCTTCTTATCCGACTTCGGCCACCCGATACCGGAGAACGAGAACCCAACCGAGTTCGCCCTCGACCTCATCCGCGAGCTTGAAAGCACCCCCGCCGGCGCCAGGTCCCTCGTCGAGTTCAATAAATCCCGGCAAGCTGCCAAGCCTTCCATCTCTTCCCCCGTCGACATGCCGTCGTCGCTCTCCCTGAAAGATGCCATCAGCGCCAGCATCTCACGTGGCAAGCTCGTCTCCGGCGCCGCCGGCGGCACCGGCCGGGCTTCGTCCATCCCGACGTTCGCCAACCCGTTCTGGATCGAGATGGCGGTGCTGACCAAGCGATCGGCCACCAACACCCGTCGCATGCCGGAATTATTCGGCGTCAGGCTCAGCGCGGTGATGGTAACCGGATTCATTCTGGCCACCATCTTCTGGCGGCTCGACAACTCCCCTAAAGGGGTGCAAGAACGCCTCGGCTTCTTCGCCTTCGCCATGTCCACCATGTTCTACACCTGCGCCGACGCGCTCCCAGTCTTCCTCCAAGAACGCTACATCTTCATGCGAGAGACCGCATATAACGCCTACCGCCGCTCATCCTACGTCCTCTCCAACACCATCGTCGGCTTCCCGCCGTTGGTCGTCCTCTCCATCGCCTTCGCCCTCATCACATTCTTCGCGGTCGGGCTCGCAGGCGGTGCAACAGGCTTCTTCTTCTTCTTCTTGATAATTTTAGCTTCCTTCTGGGCTGGGAGTGGCTTCGTGACGTTCCTATCCGGCGTCATATCGCAGGTGATGGTCGGCTACACTGTGGTGGTGGCCATACTGGCCTACTTCCTTCTCTTCAGCGGCTTCTTTATAAACCGGGACCGGATTCCGGACTACTGGATTTGGTTCCACTATCTATCCTTGGTGAAGTATCCCTACGAAGCAGTGCTGCAGAACGAGTTCGATGATTCGACGAAGTGCTTCACTAGAGGGGTTCAGATGTTCGACGATACGCCGATAGGGAGCTTGCCGATGGCGACAAAAGTGAACGTGCTGAAGACTATAAGCAGTACTCTGAGACTGAGCTTAACCGAGAATTCATGCATCACGACCGGCCCCGATGTATTGAAGCAGCAGGCGATTACTGATCTCAGTAAGTGGAACTGTTTGTGGGTAACCGTGGCCTGGGGTTCCTCTTTAGAGTACTCTTCTACTTCGCACTGCTTGTGGGGAGCAAAAACAAGAGGAGGTAGATGGATACTGATATATAGCTGAGACGTCGACAGAAGAAGGAACAACTATAATTACTTCGAGGGATGATGAAGGTTTTTTCTTTTTTTTTTTGGCTTTCCTGTAAAATTTTATCCAAGTCACAGTTATAGTTTGTTCGTGTAATGTGATATTTAGAAACAGTGAAACATTAATAAAGCTCCTCCTATTGTCTGAACCTTACTAGTACGTAGCACTGTTGGCGAGACCTTACATGCAGTCATATATTATAGCATTTGGATCTCAGTTGGATAAAAAACAAGAAGACCTTCTTGCGAGTTGAAGAGTTCAAAGGTGGTTGGATCTTGGCTGCTAGCAGTCCTACGTGCGTGTCACATGCTTTACTGTTTCTTTCTTTCTTGAGACTAGTGGATTTGTTTGGTGCCATGCAAGGCTTGGGATCGATGCTTTTGGTCAAATGTCACGTTGTACCAAACATTTACGAAGCTTAATGCTATGCCTTCAAGAAATAGCGTTCTATTGGCCTGCCTCCGCGCCCTTGTTTTGGGCAATCTCGTTAAAGCATGCAAGCTACTGCGCCGATTGGTTTCTAAGAAGAAACACCAAACCCAAATAAATAAATAAATGGTGTGAGGCCGTGGGCTTCGCGAAGAACCTATGACGACGGCATTAGAGCTAGGCAAAGTAATTTTAGCCTGGCTTCTCTTAATCACCTCAGTTAAACCAAGCACTCAAGCAGCGTGTTACTGGGGCCGCTAATTAGGACAAAAGGTGGCTGTGAGACCAGGTTTTTGTTGGTTGTAAGCTAGAAGATGATAAAATTTTAATTGGTTGCAACTTTTTTAGCATCTTGTTTTCATATCTTTCATCGGATTTAGACTGTTGACTTGTGTTTATATAATTTGTTGGTTGTAGTTCAGCGATCGGCTTCTAGAAAACAGTAGATTGCAAGCTATCAGTGTTCTCTTCCCATGGGTATATACCTCTGTCTAGGAGCCCGGAGGAATTAACAAAGACAGAACCATGAAAAAGTGCTTTGATGTAATCCAGATCTCGCATAAAATAGCATTGTTAGCACTCTTCTATCTTTAATGGCTTTTGACGATGCCCGGTCACCTTGAGCTGACATTTTTTAGCGTCAATGAAAATACCATCAAATGTTGAAGAAGCTTTGCTCTGGCATTGAGATCTGCAAAAAGTTTCGGGAATCGAATACTTCAGCGAGGATCCTCCGATGCTCAAGTTAGTGATCAGTATCACGTCATGAGCTTAAGGAAGCTCGAGAGAGAGAGAGTTAAAAAGTATTGGGGTTTAGTCCCTGATGAACAGTGGGAACAACCTTGCTGGAGAAGAAACTGGGCTTTCATCCTTTGTTATCAATAATTAGTATGTAGTCTCTTGATCCAAGATTCAAGATTGCCGCACCCTCTTTATTCTTGTAGGATTTTTATTAAATCATTTTCTTGGAAACTCCCCTCCTCCTCACGTCCTCCCCACCTCCACGTCTTCCGTGAAAGTGGCTTCGCTTCTGAAATTAATTCAAGAATTAATTCCTCTCTTTCCCAAATAGAGGCCGTCCGCTTCTTGGATTTCTTCTGTGTGATTTCTTCAGCCAAAAGGAATTTCTTCCGCCAAGACACTTCCTTCTTGGAATCTTCTTCACGTCTGTGGCTCTCCCACAAAGTCGTGCGATCCCACAAAATATAGATGAAGTCTGAAAGTTCCCCAATGGATCCAAGAGCGCTCCACGAAGCCGTCCTTGACGAAGCCCTGATTCTGCTCTCGTGCGCAAGGAAAAGAAGAAGAGAGAGAGGAGGAGGAGAAAGAGAAGACAGGGCTGCGCCTTGTGATGAGAGATGATTGGGAGAAAAAATTGTTCTCTCTTCCTTCAAACCCTAGAGACTAGAGTTTAAATACATCCACGAAGTGGGCCAGGCCAGACTCAACAAAAACTCCCATGGACTAACCCTATGAGATTAAACTAATCCCAAGCCGTATACACCCGTGACTTGATTTAATCTCAACCCTTGGACTAAAATCCAGCCCAATACAAGTTATCCCACCTGGGCCTTGATAGTACCACACCAAGCCCAACAATCTCCACCTTGGTGCTTTCAGGGCCTCAGCACGTCCACCATGTCCATCAGCTGCAATCCCTATGAAAGCTGTTCCGTGAAAAACTTGGTCAATGTATTGCTGGGTTCTTCTTGGTATGTACCTTCACCACTCTACTCCACCTTCTTCCACCTGCTCTCTATAGTCAAAGCCTTCCTCCTGAAAGTATCCTCTGGCCACTAGTCCTGCCTTGTACCTGATACCTCCTTACTCTGAAAGCCCTTTCTTGCGCTGATAAACTCATTTGCAATCAATAGGTTTCTTTCCTTGTGGCAGCTGGATCACCTGCCATGTGCCAGTCCTATAGAGAGACTGCATCTCCTTTGCCATAGCCTGCATCTCTTGCCATAGCCTGGACCCACCAATCTCTATTCTGGCTGTCCTGGCTCTCCACAGCCTCCTCATAGGTGTAAGGGTCTCCATTCGATGTCATCAAGGCATATGACACTGAATCCTCGAAGCCATATCGAACTGGTGGTCGCACGTTTCTCCTAGCTGCATCCCCTGAGTCCTCTGCTCATCTGCATCCTGCTGAACTTCCTGGCTTCTGACCCTCTGTTAGTTCTCTCTACCTGAATCTCAAATCCTCCTGGTCCACTAGCAAATGGTACGACTGTGTAGGAGGTCATTGACCAGTGTTACCATATTCCTCCTCCTGTAGTCCCTGCTATGCATCTGTACCATCTTTACTCGAAGGATCGAGCTCTCATCGAAGGTCACATCCATGCTGATGACAACCTTCTTCTCCAAGGGATTCCACAACCGATACCCCTTGATTCCATGCGGGTAGCCCAGGAATACCATCTTTTAGACCTGGCATCCAATACTCCGCTCCCTAGCACCAACATTCACATATGCCGTGCATCTAAACACCCTCAGATGGTTCAGGTTTGCCTTCCATCCAGACCATATCTCTCTGGAATGCCTCCATCCAACCTGGTGTGCGGTGATTGATCCAAGTAGCTAGCTGTACCTACTGTCAACCCAGAACATCTTTGAAGCCCTGTCTGCAGCATCAAGCACCTTGCTTTTTTCAATAGTGTTCTATTTATCCTCTCAGCCATCCCTTCCTGTTGAAAGTTTCATTACCGAGAAGTGCCTTGTGATGCCCCACTCCTCAAAAATCTCTGACTTCCATGCTGGTATATTCCCGCCACTGTCTGACCTCAGACACTTCACATTCCTACCCTGCTCCTTCTCAGCCTTCAGATTTGAACTTGGTGAAGACATCTGATTTCTCCTTATGAAGTAGAACCACTGCTTTCCTGAGAAATCATCTATCAAGGTAAAGAAATATCTGGCCCATTCCTTGCAGAAACCGAGGTTGGTCCCCAGACATCCATGTGTACTAACTCCAGGGTTTTGCACTCCTAACTGTGCTGACTAAGAACCGCACATTCCTCTGCTTCCCCATCTGATGGCTCACAGATCTCCATGACTCTACCACTCAGGTCCGAAGTAGTCCTCTCTTGCTCAGTTCTTTCATCCCCTCCTCCCATGTGGCCTAGGCGATAATGCCATCCTGTACACATCCCTAGGATACTGTTCCACAGCTGCTGCCTCAGATTTCCCTTCACCACAGAGCCCTCCAACCTGTATAGGTTGTTCTCCAGCTTTCTCCCTCTCATCACCACCATAGCTCCATTGGAGATGTTCAGAACTCCACTCCTAGCATGACTGCTGAAGCTGTATCCAGTCTACTCCAGGTACCCCAGTGACACCAGATTCTTCTTGAGTTTTGGGATATGCTTCACGCTGATAAGAGTGCGCACCATGCCATCAAACATCCTCATCCTCGCTGTGCAATCCCTGCCACCTTGCAAGGGTAATCATCTCCAAGAGTCACACACCCCTCATCAACATCTGTGTAAGTACTGAACCACAATCGGTTGGGAGTTAATGATGAGAACAGGCTGAATCAAGGTCCATATTCTGTACTGTGACTGTGACCATCTGATACCACCAAGAGATCATCCCCACCTCCTATCCTGCAACTATACTCATAAATTTAGATCCTCCCTTTTCTCCCTTTTTCAACTTAGGACAGTCCCTTTTAAAATGTCCTACTTCACCACACTTGTAGCACTTAGCCTTCTTGGACTGTATTTGTCCCCTAGGCCTGCTCCTATCCCTGCCACTGCCTTTGCCTGACCTTTCTCCAACTGATAGACCCTCATGGGGAACAGCTTCCTTGGTCATCCTCTCCCTCTGCTCATTCGTCTGAAGTACCGAGAAATATCTTCATAGAATAATGTCTCCTTCCTATAGACCAGCGTCGTGACCAATGAGTCATGTGATATGGGCAGCGAACATAATAGCAAAAGTACCTTATCTTCCTCCTCATCTTGATCCCGACATTCAGCAATTCATTGCTAACCTAGTCGAACACCTGAATGTGCCCAGCACATCTCCACCTTCTGACATCGAAGGCTGTAGAGGCGCTTTTTCAACATCAACTTGTTGCACATATTCTTCCCCATGTAGATAGCTTGCAACTTCGACCAAAGTCCCTTCGGGGTCTTCTCCTCCAGTACTGAATAAAGGACTGAATCCTCCAGACATCCCCTGATCATTGAACATTCCTTTTTCTCTAACGGCATCACTGCTTATCTGTCATTCCATCTGGCTTTCCTCCAAAGCTAGATCTAAACCTTACTGCACAAGAAGATCCTCTACCCGACTTTCCACATGGAGAAACTTCCTTTCCATCAAACTTTTCAAAATCTATTTTTATGCTACTACCCATGGCGAGATCTCAACTAAAATAAAAATAGCATAAAAATAAATTTTAAAAAATTAAGAGATACCTTGATGAGACTTCGTTGAAATTGTTTTAATCCTTTGAAGATCTCCAAATTCAGTCCTTTAACATCTCCAAACAACTTCTTATTATTTCTGAACCTACCAGGCTCGTTCCTGAACCAGGCTATAAGATCTCCAAACAACTACTTTTTATTTCTGATTTTTGAACCAGGCTCTGATACCACTTGTTGGGGTTTAGTCCCTGATGAACAGTGGGAACAACCTTGCTGGAGAAGAAACCTAGGCTTTCATCCTTTGTTATTAACAATTAGGTATGTAGTCTCTTGATCCAAGATTCAAGATTGCCGCACCCTCCTTTATTCTTGTAGGATTTTTATTAAATCCTTTTCTTGGAAACTCCCCTCCTCCTCCTCATCCTCCCCACCTCCACATCTTCGTGAAGACGTTTCCGTGAAAGTGGCTTCGCTTCTGGAATTAATTCAAGAATTAATTCCTCTCTTTTCGCAAATAGAGGTCTTCCGCTTCTTGGATTTCTTCCATGCGATTTCTTCCGCCAAGAAGGAATTTCTTCCGCCAAGACGCTTCGTTCTTGGAATCTTCTTCACGTTTGTGGCTCTCCCACAAAGCCGTGCGATCCCACAAAATCTAGGTAAAGTCTGGAAGTTCCCCAATGGATCTGAGAGCGCTCCACGAAGCCATCCTTGACAAAGCCCTGATTCTGGCTCTCGTGCGGCAAGGGAAAGAAGAAGAGAGAGAGAGGGAGGAGGAGAAATAGAAGACATGACTGCCACTTTGTGATGAGAGATGATTGAGAGAAAAGAATCTGTTCTCTCTTCCTTTAAACCCTAGAGACTAGAGTTTAAATACATCCATGAAGTGGGCCAGGCCTAGACTCAACAAAAACTCCTATGGACTAACCCTATGAGATTAAACTAATCCCCAAGCCCGTGTACACCCGTGACTTGATTTAATCTCAACCCTTGGACTAAAACCCAGCCCAATATAAGTTAGCCCACCTGGGCCTTGATAGCACCACACCATGCCAACAGAAAGAAGATGATCCAAACTGCTTTAAGTGTTTAAGTGCTCATACCTCCATCAGGGTCTCTCTTATCCATTTTATTGATACTCGGGGTTTGTGTAACTTGCTTGGAAGCTTTAAAATTTCATGATGATCCACGACTTTTGTCAATGAAATATCAGAACTAGTGGGATTTACCCCATATGAACTGAGTGATTGGTATTTTTATGAAAGATGATGACTATTTGGGCCTATCTTGATTAGAGTCATCAATGCTCCATAATGGATTATGACTTCTTGGGCTTATCTTGATCAGAGTCATTAATGCTTCATGATGGATCATGACTTCTTAGGTTTGCATCGAAATCGATGGAGTTTATCTTATTAGACATATATGACTTAGAGATGATCGGTGGGTCCAGCCTTGTCAGAGGTGAAGGCTTGCTAGGAAGCTGAAGTTAATATTGAAATAAGATAAAATAAGAACAGGGGCCGCTTCAGGGCCGATTATGAATCGGGGCCACTAAGAAACAGGGCCGCTTTAGGGCCGATTATAACTAGGGCCGCCTAGGAGCCGGGGCCACCTTGGGGCCACTCAGGAACAGGGGCCGCTTTAGGGCCGATTATGAACTAGGACCGCCTAGGAGCCGAGGCCACCTTGGGGCCGCTCAGGAACAGGAGCCGCTTTAGGGCTGATTATGAACTGGAGCTACCTAGGAGCTAGGGCCACCTTGGGGCAGCTCAGGAACAGGGGCCGCTTTAGGACCGATTATGAGCCAGGGCCACCTTGGGGCCGCTTAGGAATGGGGGCCACTTCAGGATTGATTATAAATTGGAGCCGCCTAGGAGCCGGAGCTGCCTAGGAGCTGGGACCATCTTGGGGCTCAGGAACAGAAGCGTTTTAGGACCAATTATGAACTGGGGCCACCTAAGAGCTGGGGCCGCCTAAGAGTCGGGGTCACCTTGGGGCCACTCAGGAACAGGGCCGCTTTAGGACCGATTATGAACATGGACCGCCTAAGAGTCGAGACAATCTAAGAGCCGTGGCCACCTTGGGGCCGCTTAGGAATAGGGGTCATTTCAGGGCCGATTATGAATCGAAGCCACCTAAGAACCAGGGCCGCCTAGAAGCCGATGCCACCTTGGGGCCGCTCAGAAATGAGGGCGCTTTAGGACCGATTATGAACTGGGCTGCCTAGGAGACGAGGCTACCTTGGGGCTACAGCTATCCTAGCTACTTCCACCATTATATAATTTTGGTCGTTAACCCCCATGTGGCTTTTATCAGCCGCATCATATGCCCCTCCGCTCTGAGTCTTGGCGCTCATGCGTGCAGCATATGCCAAGAAAAAGGAGCGCAAACTCCCCCACTCGCCATAAATTAGCGGAGGCTGGCACATGTCCTTGAGAAGGTAAAGTCTTTTCGGAGTCTTCTCATCATTTAAGGAATAGCATCGAAGCGATATGGTCTGTGAAGGGATTAAAAAAAATATTCCTTGAGCAATGAAAAAGGGTGGAGTGTCATTATTGGATTGTTCTTATCTGTGTTCCATCATTGAGTATGGATCATGCCATTAATGCATGACCGAGGTGTCATATCTCGAACGATGAAGGGTTTGCGAACAGCTGGATGGTATCTCCATTCATGAATCTCCATGTGGCACTGTAGTGGGCGGGATATTCAAAAATCACATATAAAAATTGTTTCGCTCGCCCCTTCAGGCCTTTCACACCCCCATTACCTTTCCTATACTTTCTTGCCTTCTAAGCCTTCTGAGTTTCAAGCTTTTGCCTTTGTCCCTTTGATCTCCATGTCAGTCCCCTTTACTTTCTTTACTTTTTCCCCCATGAATTCTGATTCCCGTAGAAAAGGTAAGAGTTCCATGGTTGAACCCTCCAGGGAGATCCTCCAGGCATGGTGGCAAACCCCTGGTGGTATCTCCATCCATGGTCGTCCGGTGATCGCAGCTCAACCACCACCTAGAGCCTCTTCCCCACCATCTAGGGCTTCTTCTTCACTTTTTAGGGTTTCTCCTCCGTCCCCTAGGGTTTCCTCTCGATCATCTAGTTGTGCGGCATCTCCGCCGGCTACCCTTTCTGAGTCCGTAGGTCCGAAGATGATAGTCTCTACCATGACCGCCCAAGATCTAAAGAACCTTAGGGCTCAATATAAAATTCCTGATAGTGTCTGTATCTCGCTCCTTGCTCTGGTGACAAGATGACCTCCAACCAATCTGATAGGATTGCCTTGTATGAAGAATTTTTAAGAGCGGGCTTCGTCTTTCTCTTCATCCATGCTTTCTAAATCTCCTAGATAGGCATGACCTTGCCCTAGCACAGCTAACTCCAAATTCATTTGGATTATCTGTGCCTTCATTGTTCTCTGTTATTTTCATGACATCCATGCCCGAGTTTCTTTATTCCAGGCATTGTATAAACTTCATAATCCCAATAAGGCCGGCTGGTGTAGCTTTGCCTCAAGATCCAAAAGAACCCTTAAACTTGACCTACCCTCTAAAATCAAGGGATGAAAATCCCAATTTTTCTATATTCATTTGGAGGGGGTGAAGACGGGCTGGGGCGTTCCCGATACTAGTCCTAATAAGAATGCGACTATAAATAAGGAAGACCAAGATTATTGATGCACTGATCTCATCTAATCGTCCTTCCTATCGGGACCTTCTGTCGGAGGACAACCTCCATGACGTCGGCATAGCACTGTGGTCGGTGCAGTATGGGTGTCGACCACACCGGCACCCGGTGAGCACCATATCTCCTTAGTCATCATTCATTCCTTCATTTTTATTTTTATTTTTTTTATTAACTCCAATCTTCATTTCCTTGTGCAGCAATGAAGTTTTCTCTTTACTTTTTGGTGGCGGGCCTCCGCAAAAGAAAAGAGACCGTCGGCGACACGATGAGGGCAAAACCCAAGAAGGCTTGTTAGAAAGAACAGGGCGGGTCATCCTGACCGTCCATGGCTCCTTCTGTTGCTCCCAAGGCTGCCTCGGTGGAAGGGCCAAGAAGGGAGGATCCCCCCGCCGAAGTACCAACAACAGGGTTCCTTCTGTATAAGTCGAGGTGGGGCTGTTGCCCAGATGTAGTAACCCAAGAGGAGGGTGAATTGGGTTATTTAAAAAATTTAATA
Source organism: Calamus simplicifolius (assembly GCA_900491605.1). NCBI lineage: Eukaryota > Viridiplantae > Streptophyta > Magnoliopsida > Arecales > Arecaceae > Calamus > Calamus simplicifolius. Next base: position 463,598 of record UESW01004502.1, read on the forward strand.
GCTATGCAGATAAATGTGCTTTCAACCCTAATTTTGATTGCAGCGGTGAAGTGGAGTGCACAGAATAATATCAACACAAAAACAAGCAATCACAAACACACAGAAATTTATAGTGGTTCGGTGCCAAACTCAGCACCTACATCCACTCCCCAAAACCTTTGGGTATTCCACTAATTGTATCACAATGATTACAACCTCTAGCCGAACCAGGCTAGCCCTCTTGTTTATACGGCACAAGGCAGCCAAAAACCCCTAGCCAATCCTAGGCTAGTCCTCTTGTTTCATGGCACAAGGAAGCCAAGAACCCCTAGCCAAACCTAGGCTAGTCCTCTTGTTTAAATGGCACAAGGAAGCCAACAAACCAGGGTTCACTAACCCTTTTACAAGATAATCAGAGTATGTAAAGAAGAAGCTCCTACAAAGAGCAAATATTCAGAATATACTTTACAACTTTTTTGAAGCAATAAACTCAGCAATAAATGAACTCGGTTGGAGCAACTAAAGTCTTGAATACTTGAAAAGCTTCAATGATTAGGATGACCTTACGGAGCAAGGAATGAGCTTGAATGCACAGCAACCACTCAACAAATATTTAATGAAGGCTCTTTACTTGGATTTTTCTCTCTTGAAATTTCTTTTCAAAAATTATCGTCTAGGTGTGCTTCTAATCCCAGCTATTTATAATCATCTAACAAGAAAATATCCGTTAGATACAAAAGAAATAAATGGAAATAATAACGGGAAGAAAATATAACCGTTAAACATATTTCCCTTAAGCATTGAATGCAGATCTCCATTTGAGGAAGGATGAGCACTTCAAACATTCAAAAATTAAAAGTTAACAATAGCTTGAATAGCAATAGAGAGAGAAGAGAGAGAGAAAGAGCTTTAGGCGGCGGTGGACTTGAAGAAGAAGCTCCAGGTAGCTGAGAAATGAATGCCATCGTCCAAGAGTAAAGAAATAACTCCCAGCTAGCTAATCAGTTAGCTAACCAGAGACAACACAACAAAAGAACAGCACATTAGTTAGCTCGGCAGATAACTCGCAGCTAACTCCATTTGAAATCCAAACGGCAGCAGGATAGCTAGTTAGCTGAATAGCTAACTAAAGAGTGGCCAGTTAGCTCACGAGCTAACTAGAAGCAAAAACACTCAGCCATCCGACCAGCTTAGTTAGCTCTCCAGCTAACTGAGCAAAAAGGCAGCCAGTCAACTGAATAAAGTAGCTAACTCTCCAGCTAACTAGCCAACCGGCAGCTAGCTCTCCAGTTAACTGAAATTCAAATCCATTCGGCTGCAACATTCCCTGTGAAAAATAGTTAACTAACCAGTTAGCTCCAGGATGAAACAGTTAGCTAAGCAGTTAACTAAAAGAGGCGTCAGCTAGCTAGAATGAGTTACAGTTAACTAACAAGACATCCAGCTAGCTAACTAGAATTTGAAGGTGTTCGGCCAATCCACTGAGACAAAAATTTTAGTTAGCTGATGGAATTCTAGTTAGCTAACTAGCTAGCTTACCAGTTAACTAAAATAAAGAGACGTTCGGCCAGGCACCTGAGACAAATTCTTTAGTTAGCTGAAAGAGCTTCAGCTAGCTAACAAACTAACTCACCAGTTAGCTGAAATAGGAGGGCGTTCGGCCAGGCAACTGTGAGAGGAATTTTAGTTAGCTGAAAGGGCTCCAGCTAGCTAACGAACTGACTCATAGTTAGCTGAAATAAAGGGTCGTTCGGCCATCTTACTGAGACAAGAGTTTTAGTTAGCTGAAGAAACTTTAGCTAGCTAACAGGCTAGCTAGACAGCTAGCTAAAAGGCAAGATGGTTCGGCCCATTCACTGTGAAATTTTCCCAGCTAGCTAAGAGTCGTGCCAGTTAGCTAAATGGAATAACCAGCTAGCTAACAAGTTAACTCACAAGCTAATAATCATATTCAAAGCAAAGTACTTTCTTACCAGTCAATTTTGCATGAAGATACTTACTTGCAAGGCGACCGAACTTCCCTGTATCAATCTTAGAATTGCTTAATTTATTTTGTAATCATCAAAATCAATCTGGGGTCAACAGGGGCCATCGAGGGAAGAACACTCAGCCACATAAAACCAAAGGTGAGGCCATGCCGGAGGTAAGGGTTGGGATGCCTCCAATAGCGAAAGTCGAGGATAATACCCGCCGGCCATGCGTCGAAGGAAGGAGGAATGTCCCCTACCAATGAACCTAGGAGTCGGCCATCCCGAGTGATGGCGATGAATCGCGGTCGGCTAGCAGAGCGTGTACTGAGGCGATCCAACCTCCCAGGCTTCCAGGCTGAGCTTCGTCGCCTACGCATTGCTAATTCTCTTGAGAATCTTTTCACCGTTTCCCTTCAGGTATGTCTGTTAATTTTATTTCTCTTTTATATTAATCTTAATCGTTGTTTCTAACTGATTACTTCACACAGATGTCCAACAGCTTCTTTGTCTTTCGGGATATCTGCACTGGGGCCGCCAAAACCTGGGTCGACACCTTGGCTAAGGAATTGGCCAAGGTCTAGGCCCGAGAGAAGGTGGCCAGCAAGCTCCAAGCTGCTGAGGAGGGGAGCCGCTTTTTGAAAGCCCAGGCAAAGGAAGCTGAGAGCAAGGCCAGAGTCGCTGAGGCCAAGCTAGTGGATACCATGATGAGGCTAAGGCCGACTGGGGAGAAGCTGGAAAGTGCTCTCCTCAAGTTGGAGCATGCTAAGGAGAGGGCCGATAAGGGCGAATATGAGGCCCGAGCCACCGTGGAGAAGTTGGTCATCGCAAAGGCGGATGCTCGGACCTTGTGGGAGAATTAGACTGCCGCCGAAGCTCAGGTCCGCAAGGTAGTGAAAAAATTGGCCGCTATCGAAGTCCAAGCTGTGGAGAAGGTGGCCGCCATCGAGACTCAAGCTACGAAGAAGGTGGTTGTTGCTGAGGCTCGAGCTTGGGAGGCCATAAAGAAGTAAAAAGGTTCCACTGCCTTTGCCGTGGAGTTGAGTGATGCGGCCATGGACGCCTTCTCCCATGGCTTCAAGAGGTGTAGAGAGAGGTCTCGTGGACCTTCAAAATAAGTGGCTTGGATTGCCTTCGGCCTGAGGATGAAGAGGGGGATCCGGAGAGCAGCGACGCCGAAGATTGGCCGGGACCCTCTGAACCTTAGAGTTTATTTCTTTTCTATTTTCCAAACACTTTGTAATCCGACTAATGTCGGTCTTTTGTAAGACATTGTCATTAGATTTAATGAAAGAAAAATTTTGTTTAATCATAATGAACTTATCTCTTTGTAGCGCCTTAGTCTTTTGGCGATCATATCTTAGCTTTAGCCTTCATAATCAACAAGGTACACCTTAGTCTCTTGAGTACGTTTGGAGAGTTGGCAACTTAATGCGCTTCATAGGAATGTTTTAGGTTGCCTTAGTCTCCAAAGTTTTTTTTGTTGAAGTATTCCTTGGATACTGATAGTAGCCATCGCTCCAAGATTCCTTGGTGCCATCTCGGAAGTTGACTCAGGGCCGCAAAGACCATAGAAATTGAACCACCTCGAGGGTTTCTTGGTGCTAGCCAGGGGTTTCCTTACGATCACGGGGCCGCCAAGGTCCTTTTAAAAACTACCACGGGGGTTTCTCAGTGTGGCCCAAAAGTTTGACTCGGAGCCGCCGAGACCATAAGAATTGAACCACCTCGGGGGTTTCTCGGTGCCGGCCCAGGGGTTTCCTTACGATTATGGAGCCACCAAGGTCCTTCTGAAAACTACCACGGGGTTTCTCGGTGCTGGTCCGGGAGTTTGACTCGAGGCCACCGAGACCATAGGAATTGAACCACCTCGAGGGTTTCTCGGTGCTGGCTCGGGGGTTTCCTTATGATCACGGGGCCGCTGAGGTCCTTTTGAAAACTACCACAGGGGTTTCTCGGTGCCAACCCAGAAGTTTGACTCGAGGCCACCAAGACCATAGGAATTGAACCACCTCGGAGGTTTCGGTGCCGGCCCAGGGGTTTCCTTACAATTATGGAGCCGCCGAGGTCCTTCTGAAAACTACTACGGGGGTTTCTCAGTGCTGGCCTGGGAGTTTGACTTGGGGCCATCGAGATCATATGAATTAAACCACCTTGGGGGTTTCTCGGTGCCGGCCCAGGGGTTTCCTTACGATCACGGGGCCGACGAGGTCCTTTTGACAATTTTCAACCGAATAGAAGGATGAAATTGAAAACTTTTCTTATATTCATTGGCTAAGTATACTCACTATTGATAATACCGACGAAGGTTGTCCGCATTCCAAGTATGCAGAATTGTCCGCCGTCGAGCTTCTCGAGTCGGTATGCTCATTGGCGAAGTGCTTCGGTAACTCAATAGGGCCCCTTCCAATTTGAAGATAGCTTGCCTCCTTTGGTTGGCTTACATACCCGACCTTTCTAAGGATTAAATCTCCTGGGCGGAATGTCTTGAGGTGGACTCAGGATTTGTAATATTTTGCTGCTCGCTGGCGAAAGATAGCCATCTTGAGTCATGCCCGGTCCCGGATCTCATCGATGAAGTCGAGGTTGGCCTTTAGCTATTCAGGATTATCTTCTTCATTATGATTCCACCCAGGGGGCTTGGAAGACCAATCTCTATCGAAATGACCGCTTCGGATCCGAAGACAAGACCGAAAGTAGTCTCCTCTATAGGGATTCTTGGAGTCGTATGACATGCCCACAATACACTTGGGAGTTCCTCCATCCATTTGCCTTTGAACTTATCCAATCGGGTTCTGAGTCACTGAAGGATTGTCTGGTTCATGACTTCTGCCTCTCCATTGGTTTGTGGATGCCCGATAAAAGTGAAACGATGGCCGATATTCAACTCAGTGCAAAAGTCTTAAATGCAACATTATCGAATTGTTGACCATTGTCGGTGATAATAGTATGAGGTAGGCCAAATCGGCAGATAATAGATTTCCAGAAGAATGTCTTCATCTTTCTCTCGGTGATTTGGCTAACACCTAGACTTCAACCCATTTGGTGAAGTAGTCGATGGTGACAAGTAAAAACCTCCGTTGACCCAAAGCTAGGGAAATGGTCCAAGGATATTCATTCCCCACTGAGCGAAGGGCCACGAAGCAGAAAGTAAACTTAGCTGAGAGGCTGGCTATAGCTGAATATTGGTATATCACTGATAGCCGTTGCACTTCTGGACTAGCTCAGCAGCATCTTTTCACATAGTGAGCCAATAATACCCCTAACGAAGAGCTTTGTGCGCCAGTGATCTACCCCCCAGGTAGTTCCCACAATGCCCTCATAGATCTCTTTGAGTATATAGTTGGCATCCATAAGACCGACACATTTGAGGAGGAGATAAGAAAAAGACTTCTTATATAACTACCCATTTAGCAATACAAACTTAGGAGCCCTCCACTTGAGTAGCCTGGCTTCTACAGGATCAGTGGGGAAAGTACTATTAGTAAGATAGCGGATATAATTATCCATCTATGTTGACCCTGAGTCACTGGTAGAACTTCTTCCGCTGTATCAATAATCGGGAGTTCCAGATGCTCAACATATGTTCTCCCTAATGTGTTATCCACAAAATAGCTAGCCATGACAAGGTATCAGCTCTAGCATTTTTTCCCCTAAAAATATAACTTATAGTGAAATAAGCCAATAAAATGGTCAACAAGTTGACCTTATTTAGATATAGTGACATAACGGGTCTCGAGCTTCATACTCCTCGGTTATTTGTCTGGAGATGAGCTGAGAGTCGGTGAAGGCCCTGAGGTGCTTTACTTTGAACTCCCATGCGAGCTTAATTTCGACCAATAAGGCCTCGTACTCGGCTTGATTATTTGTAACTTTAAAGAGAAATTGGAGAGCATACTCTAATACTACGCCCTCTGAATTTGCAAAGATAAGATCAGCTCTACTTCTTGAGAGTTGAAAGCACCATCGACATGAAGGATCCAAGCCTCCACCACTCTTCCATCCAGGTGCATTCCACTAGAAAGTTCGCTAGCACCTAGGACTTCACAGCAGATCGGGATTGAAATCAAAAATCAAATTCTTCCAATTTGATTGTCTATTTAGCCAGCCGACCTAAAATGTCAGGGTGAACCAGAACAGCTCTAAGAGGCTGGTCCGTGAGTACCACGATCGGATGGGCTTGAAAGTATGGCCTGAAACGCTGAGTGAAGATGATTAGAGCAAAAATAATTTTTTTGATTCTGAAGTACCCGGTCTTCGCATCATGTAGCACTTTCTAGTGTAGTAGATAGGCTTCAATTTTCCATCAGGGTCAAAGCGTACCAGAATAGAGCTAACGGCCTCTAGGGAGACGGCAAGATAAAGGAAGAGCTTTTCTCCTTCCTTTGGCTTTGATAGTAGTGGCGGTGTGGAAAAAAATTTCTTCAACTCTTCGAAGGCTTTCTAATAGCTTTTCGTCCACTCGAAGCCATTTGCCTTTCATAGAGCTTTGATGAAGGACAGACATCTATCAGCTGATCTTGATAAGAACCGACTTAGAGAGGCCACTCTTTCAGTGAGCCATTGCACCTCCTTTATATTGACTGGTTGTCTCATATCAAGGATAACTTGTATCTTCTTCGGATTTGCCTCAATCCCTCGCTGGATTACCAAAAAGCCCAGGAATTTCTCGGTGGTGACCCCAAATGTACACTTGCAAGGGTTGAGCTTCATTTGGTGGCGCCGGAGGTTACTGAATGTTTCTTCTAAATCGCCGATATGGTTGGCGATGCAAGTGCTCTTAGTTAGCATATCATCAACATGCACTTCCATGTTGTGCCCAATCTGGTCTTTAAAGACTTTATTTATCAATCTCTGATAAGTAGCCCCTGCATTTTTTAACTCAAAGGGCATTCCCTTATAGCAATAGATCCCTTTCTCGGTGATGAAAAAGGTGTTTTCTTCATCCGCTCGATCCATCTTTATTTAGTTGTACCCAAAGAAGGCGTCCATGAAGTTGAGGAGTTTATGGCCAGATGTATAGTCCACCAATTAGTTAATCTGCGGTAGTAGAAAGCTGTCTTTAGGATATGGTTTATTGAGATCGGTAAAGTCGATGCATATTCTTCAACTTCCACTGGCCTTTCGCACCATCACCACATTGGCTAACCAGTATGGGTATTGTGCTTCTCAAATGGCTGGTAGCAAGCAGTTTGTTAACCTTTCCATCAATGGCTTTCTGTCGTTCGGGGGCAAATCTTCTTTTTTTTTGGCGGACAGGCCAATACTTCATATCAACATTAAGCTTATGAGTGATTACCTCCGAAGGGATGTTGTGCATGTCTGCAGTTGTCCAGGTGAAGACATCTAAGTTCGTCCGGAAGAAAGTAAAGAGTTTGATTCTTCATCTTCAGGAGAAGAAGCTCGCCAATTTGTATAGTCTTCACAGGGTCATCCCCCAGCGGATAGGATAATAAGTGCTCGGCCGGCTCTCCCCTTCTTTCATATTCTCTAGGATCGAGCAGCACTGAGGTCAGTGGAATCATCACCTCCTGAGGGCTGGGAGCCATATGATAGCACAGTTACACTGAATTTTGCTCCTCATGCATCTCGCCAATTCTCCTACTGATGGAGAATCTCACGAGCAAACGTTTAGTAGATATCACCGCATCCAAAAGGTTTAAGTTAGGCCGACCAAGGATAGCGTTGTAAGCCAAGGGCACTCGGACCACCAAAAATCTTATTAGGACAGTGCTTTGGCACGGTGGTGACCCTATCGTGATCGACAGAGTAATTTCGCCCTCCACCTTCGCTGAATCTCCTGTGAACCCGACGAGGGGTGTATGGTCACTGGTTGGAGAGAGGTAGGAGATAAGTTATGACACCGTAGTTATAAAATTAAGTCACACATTCAGAAAGCAAAAAAAATTACGACACCACAGTTTTAAACTTACGACACCCTAGTTTAAACTTAAGACACCTGTTCAGAAAATGTGTCTGTACACAAATTCCAAAAAAAATAACTGTCTGGTGTGCATTAATACTCATGTTTCTAAACAGGTGTCATAAGTTTAAAATTAGGGTATTGTAAGTTTAAAACTGGGGTATCGTAATTTTTCTTTTTGCTTTCTAAATCGATGTCGTAAGTTTAAAACTAGGGTGTCATAAATTAAAACTGGGATGTCATCTTAAATTTTGGCGTGACATGCATTACTACCCGTTCAATTTTTTTTTTGGAATTTGTGTACAGACACATTTTCTGAATGGGTATCGTAATTTTATAGCTATGGTGTCGTAAGTTTACACTAGGGTGTCGTAATTTTTTTTTGCTTTTTGAACGGGTATCGTAAGTTTAAAACTGGGGTATCGTAAGTTTAAAACTGGAATATCATAAATTTTTTTCTCGAGATGTCATAAAAGTATCTTATTATTTTTTAATAATTATTATATGTATGTAGATCAATAAAAAGGATAATGCAGTTAGGACTTGCTATATCGGATGTAATGTACAAAGTCTTCCCCAATGCTAAATGGATTTGGGACGCGACTGGGAAAGGCTCCATTGACCGATGATTTTGAACGGGTCAAACCATTCAAGCCTTTCGATATCTTCACGGGACGTGACATATCTTCTTTGTCAAGACCCTTTATGAGGGCGATCAACCAATGTCATTCCCTGCACTACACCAGGTAAAGATTATTAGACGCGAACTACTGTTATAAGATTTATCAGTAGATATCTTTGATATGCAAAACGACTTAATTCAGTACTAAAATTAATTACAAATATATATTTGATGTGTACTATTAATACATGATATTAATTCAAATAATATTCGTATATTTTTGTTGGCTTAGACCAACATGACCCAAAAAAGGATTTTAACAATCGTAAGAAGTTGTTTAGAACCGGTTATTATCTGCAGATGCGATTATCACGTCAAGCACTAGTATGAGAATCAATATGTGTATGTGCATACATAAACTACTAGCACGAGATGTATTAAGATATATTTTTAATATGTAGAGTTACTTAATCTAATGCTGATCGAGATTGATTGAGTTTGTGGACCTGGTATTACTAGTGATATATATATTAGTTCAAATAGTAACAGTATGGTTCGGTATGATCCTATATCAGCAACACCAAGTAAAGAATTAAGAGTAATGAGAGGCCAATGTATAACCAATCATGGTCTATAAAATGAGGTGGCTGAGTTTATACACTGGGTACTAGTATGAAAACAAATTTATGTGTATTAAATATAAATTACTGGCATGAGATTTATACAAAAAATTAAGATATGAATATGTGATTATGTTGATGATTTTAACATTTATTCTAATTTATATTGGTACATGAATATGATTAGTTTAAAGGTTTTGTAGCTAACTTGTAGATATGCTATAAAAAAATGATATATCATTCATTCTGGTTTTTTTTTTTTTTTTTTTTTGCATATTTGACATTATAAATATATTGATTTGTATATTGAGGTAGATATTGATACATACATTAAGATAAATATGTTTATTTGTACATTAACATTGACAAATAGACATTATGTATTATTTGATGATTTATGATAATATTATGAGATTTATGAATTTAAATTTTATTGATATTATTTTAATTGATATTATTTTAATTAATATTATTTTATTTTATGTTAAGGTTTAGAAAAATTTTATGTATTTTTGGGAGGTCACTTTAAGAGATGCTCTGTCCGAAGAAGCTACAGATTGAAAGTTGCTAACAAAGCTACGGGATATATAGTAATAAATAAAGAAAAAGCCCTTCTATATCATGTGATTGATCGTGTTTATGATATGCGAAAGAATAAAATTATTTTTAATTATGCACAATCGCATGTGTGCACGATGATTGCTCAACTTATATCGCGTGCAGTGCAAAGACCTTTCCTAAAATAAGATCCTCGCCATGAGCTACTTACCAATTTCTAACAAATAAATTTCTAACGTCCAACACAAACGACCATAACAATTAAAAATCCGGTAATCATAAGCAAAATTCCTAACGAGTAGGCTAAAGGAATCGTCAACATGACAAGCAATCATATTAATTGCAATGATATCCATTCCATACGCTTTTATTTTATTTTAGCTTGACAAATTCCCTTTATTTTATTTTAGTTTGAGACATCCGACAAGTTTGTGGCAGGCTACAACTTATTCACCTCCTTGCTTGCATTGCGCATTCCCTGAAAATAAAGAGCCCGCGATGAATGTATAAAATTTGAACATATGTTAACATCATTTTTATTTGTAATTTTCATTTTTAAAAATAATATTATAAAAATCTAGATAAAAATATTTGATACTCTTGCTTTTATTTTTTATTTTTAAAACTGATTCTGACTATTTTAAAAAATAAAAGTGAACAATTTTATATTTAAAAACAAATCATTCAATTTTTTTTAAGCATTGCCTCCATCATCACTATCATAATGGTTGTTACCGTTGATGTAGCTAACGAAGCCGCACTCAATCGACGGTGAAGATCACCTGATGAAGCCATGACCAACCCATGGTAGGAACCATCTGACAGAGCTGATGAAATCACGTCCGGTCAACAGCGGCAATCAATCTTCCGAAGCGCCCCCAGCGGCCTCCCGGATAGGACCCGACTCGGCCACCCAGGTTGCGTCCTAGTCAGCCTCTCGAGTTGGACCCGACTCGGCCACCCGGGCTGCACCCCAGTCAGCCTTCCGGGTTCGACCAGACTCGGCCACCCGAGTCGGACTCAACTCAGCCACCTGGGCTGCACCCCCAGTCGGCCTCCCCGATAAAATCCTTCATAGGAACGGCTCGTACAACCCACCTACCACACGACCACACACTTCTGATGAGACTTGGCCCACCTACCATATGGCCACCCACTTCTAACAGAACCTGGCCAACGTACCATGCGGCCACCCACTTTCGACGGGATCTAGCCCACCAACCTCATTGCAGCCGCTAACGTTTGACGGAACCTTGCGCACTAACCTCACTATGGCCACCCACGTCTGACAAGACCTAACTCACCAACCAGTTGCAGCCACCCACACCTGATGGAATATCACCTGCCAGCTTTGATATGCCACAAAACAAGCACACCTCGGTGTTGCTACCCTCACTGTGCATTCTTGACATGTGATTACACCTCAAGTCTCACAAATATCCATAAAACGGATAAGAGGGACTCCGACTATGTAAGCCAACAAAGCCAAAAAAGAGTTGATACACTCAAGCCAATAACACTGTTGGCCCATATGGCAACCCAAGAGGGGGGGGGTGAATTGGGTTCTTAAAAATTTTAACACTTTAAAACTAAATACTTTGATATGAAAGTGCTTGAGTGCAATGAATAGATAAATGCTAGGCACAAATAAATGAGAGAGAGAGACAAAGCACGGCAAACACAAAGATTTTATAGTGGTTTGGTGTATCCAACACCTACGTCCACTCCCAAGCAGCACTTGGGTTCACACTATAATCCACTTGATTACAGTCGAGTTGTTTTACAAGCTCACAACCCAAACTTGTTATTTTCCCGGGGTCACAACGAACCTAGCTAGTTTTTCCGAGCTCACCAGTACAAAACCCAACCACAAGCTATCCTTAGCTTGTCCAAGGTACACTTCCTCCACTAATTCAATCCCTGATTGAATTAGCAAACAACAATAAAAATGGAGTTTTGAATACAAAATAGCTCCTTAAATGAGAAAATATGCAATTAAATAAACAAGGGTAAGAAAAGCATGTTTGAAGCGATTTAGATGTATGCTTTTCTTCTTTTCTTCTTCTCCTTTGAAAGATTGAATCAGGCCTCAGCTCAGATTCTTCACAAAAATCGCGATGGAGAAGTTGGAGAGAAACAGGGTTTTTGCTTTCTTCCTTTTTGCTTGGGAAATCCTTGATTCTGAACTTTGAGTGCTTTGGATTTCTCTTGAACTCTCTAGGATTGATGGATTTGAGCTCTGAATCTTTCCTCTTGATTTCTCTCTTTTTTCACTAAGTATTTTTTCGATTTTTCTCCTCTTTTTTTTCAAACGGACGGTTCCCCCTTTTTATAGATCTCTTAATCCAAGTTTAGGTGAAAAATATAGCCGTTACAGAGTAGTTGATTGCTTCTGCACACACAAAAAATAGCAGTTAGAGATTAGGTGGAAAAAATATTACCGTTGGAGCCCGTTCTGACATTTGAAATCCGTTCCTGACAGGTTGGAGTCGGCTCCAACTTTTCAGGTGTCGGCTCCAAGTTGGAGTGTCCAAAAATAGTAATAAGAAGTTAGTTGAGGAGTCAGCTCTGAAAAAGTTAAGTGTCGGCTCAACGCCTTCGGGAGTCGGCTCCAGATTTCAAAGGTGTCGACTCTAACTATGTCCAAAAAATATGCTCTCTGTACTCAGGTTAGAGTCGGCTCCAGAAACTCAGGTGTCGGCTCCGCAACTTTCAGGTGTCGGCTCCAAACTCCAGGTGTCGGCTCCGGAAACTGATGCAGAAACTTCTCTGTATCTCAGGTTGGAGTCGGCTCCGAAACTCTAGGTATCGACTCTGGATCGTGCCGAAATTCTAGAAAAGTTCTAATACACCCTGGGGTCGGCTCCGGATAGTTGAGGTGTCGACTCTAAGTTATGAACTTAAATAATTTCCATTAAAATTTGATTCAAAACTTATTTCCTTATACCTTTTGACTGATTAACATTCTCAATGCCTGAAACACTTCTTAAATTTATCATAAACATAATGAATATACTCATGTCTTTTGTTAATCATCAAAATCAATAATTGGGTCAACAATCTCCCCTTTTTGATGATGAAAAAACATTGAGTATATGCATGATTAATTAATAAAGTTTTAAAGAAGATAAGTTCTCATAGTTAAGCTCCCCTGAATGAGATAGCTCCTATGATACTTAACATCTTCTTCCTTATCATTTATCCATACATAACAAATTAAGCTCCTTTCATTTATTGTTTGATACCAATTAAACTTAATTGAAACTTCTTGATACCAATTTTTAATGAAATTCATTCAATGTATATATATAATTATCTTCTTTCCCCTTTGTACATTTAATTGTAACTATTATGCATATACAAATATCATTTACTTCTCCCTTTTTTGTAATCAACAAAAAGGTTAAAAGATGTAAAATATAGAGTAAAATCAATGCTTTAGACATTAAGTGAATCAAAATTCAATTCAAGTCATTCTATATCAAAGTTCCAGGATAGCAAATATGATATTCATTACATCATAAATACTTTCAACTATATCAAAATGTTGCTTTCATTACATCATTGAACAAAAAGTTACTTCAATTACATCAAAACATATAAACTAAACATCAACTTTTAATAACATCAAAAGAGAAAAAAAATTCATTACAACAAAATCAAAATACAGTATTTAATGATTTCTAAGAAGTCTTTGCAAATCTTTCACAATTTTTTCCATTCCTTCACTTTGAGTTCTGACAAATTCCTTCAGTCTTCTATCAACGAATGCACATGCAGTAATTTTCTCTTGAAGCTCTGCATTGCATCTAGAATAAGTCTCAGAATCTCCTCCAATCTTTTTGAGTTCCTCAAATATGTGCATGAGATCAGTCTTCAAAGATTCTGAAGAAGATCTAAGAGTGGACTCAATTTTGCTCACCCTATCATCCAAGGAATAGAGAGCCTCTCTCAAGTTCATAAATCTACTATCTAACTCAGTCTTCATCTCTTCTTTATGATTCAAAAGTAATGATTTCAATTGCTCCATCTGAGTGTCAGAAAAACTAGTAGAAGCTTAAACAAATGAACTTGTAGCAGGTGCAGGAGCTGCTGAAGGTGCTGGGCTACTAGGTTCTGGCGAAATACCTCATTGAAGGTCCAGGTGCAGTAGCTCCAACATCAGTAGCTCTTTCATCCAAGAGACTTTTCTTTCCCAAATTCCATCTTTCTTCACAAATCCCATTCTATGCACAGTTGCTAAACTATAATAATCTGTGCCTTAAGTTTTTCTTGGGTTCATTTTCAGAAATAACAACACCTGACTTTGGAATACTAAAGTCAATATCATACCATAGGGTAAGTGGATCTTCTCTTATTCCCTGCTTCAGCCATATACCAAACCATCATACCAGCAAATTAATTTGTTGTCCAGTCAAAACACTATCCATTATAACAATGTCTCGCTCTGAGACATACTCAAACCTCCCAGTCTTGGGAAACAAAATCCTTCCACAGATATTATGAAGTAATCTCAACTCAAGAGGCAATTGGTTTGCCCTAATTTCTTCAAACTCAGTGATTTTCTTCCTAGCATCCTTGATAAGCATTTGACCTTTCACTATGAATGCTTCCAGCAAACCCAGTGACAGGAATCCCTAACAAGATTTCCTAGAATTTCCAAGGTTATATAATCCTTTTCCTCTAACAGAACTAACTATTCCTCCATCTCCTCTAGATAGATTGAAATAAATTCCTTGACTAAGGCCGGATAAGTGGGTAAATCAAGGAAACACACCTTATCCCAACCTAGTTCTTTTAACTTCCGCCCAATAGTGAAAACTTCCTCAAAGAAATAAAAGTCTACCTTTCTGCCCATTATGATTACTCGGCCGCTAAGGGTGTCATTTGAGGTGAGGAGGGGCTTGGAACAGCACTCGATGTGGATGACAAGGAGGACGAAGAGCTCAGTGAAGGCTACCTTACCGGATGCCTCACTATTTCCCCATCGTCACCGCTCCACCAAACACGGATCCCCTATGTTTGGTGCCATTGAGAGCTAAGGAGTGGTTAATTTGAGGGATTTAGGGTTTTGGGAAAAGTTTGGGAGAGTTTGGAAGAGTTAGGAGTCGATTGGAATGAAAGAGGAGTCGGCTCTGCCCTAAATAAGTCAACCTGGGACCACTTGGAGTCGACTCCCAAAGCGAGGTGTCGGCTCCAGGTCGCTAACACAGTCAGCGCCCGAACTGGAGTCGGCTCTGCTAAGGCGGGTGTCGGCTCCAAGGTCTCAGACCGAGAGCGACACAGATGAGGTGTCGACTCCATAAATTGGGGTGTCGACTCCACTGACAGTTTCAGAAAAATAAAGAGAGTTTCAGGATCCAAACATGTCAAAAGAAAATCAATAAATTTTGGATAAAATCTTTGGAATGTAGTAAATCAAATGATTCAAATATCTTAGATAAATTGTCCTTAAAATCATGAAAGAATTTTCAAGAAATTGATTAAAGATAGTCAATCTTAAGGGTTTTAAAATCATTCCAAAGGGTCACAAATCCCTAATTCTCCTCTAAGATAACAAAATCTCTCTTCACTCAAAGGTTTTGTAAATATATCAGCTAATTGTTCCTCAGTACAAACATAATCAAGACAAATGTCATTATTAGCTACATGTTCTCTAATAAAGTGATATCTAATTTCAATGTGCTTAGTTCTTGAATGTTGTATAGGATTTGTAGTTAAGTTTATTGCACTAATGTTATCACATCTAATAGGAGTTTTATCAAGTGTTATGCCATAATCTTTAAGTTGTCACTTAATCCAAAGGATTTGAGCACAGCAACTTCAGCTGCAACATATTCAGCTTCAGCAGTAGATAATGCAACTGAATTTTGCTTTTTGCTAAACCAAGAGATTAAGTTACTTCCTAAAAATTGACATGCACCACTTGTACTCTTCTATCTAATTTACAACCAGCATAATCAGAATCAGAATAAGCAATTAAATTTAGTGTTGAGTCTCTAGAATACCATAATCCTACATTTTTAGTTCCACTTAAATATCTAAGTATTCTTTTCACAGCAATTAAGTGAGATTCTTTATGTTCAGACTAAAATCTAGCACATAGACAAACAACAAACATAATATCTGGTCTACTTGCTGTTAAGTAAAGTAGAGATCCGATCATACCTCTATAATGCTTTTGATCAACTTTCTTACCATCTTCATCTTTGTCTAATTTGCATGAATGTCTCATAGGTGTTCCAAGGGGTTTGATTGATTGCATTCCAAACTTCTTAAGAATTTCCATTGTGTACTTTGTTTGGTTAATGAAAATTCCCTCTTTACTTTGTTTGATTTGAAGTCCTAGGAAGAAATTAAGTTCTCCCATCATGCTCATCTCGAATTCACCCTGCATTAACTTAGCAAATTCTTGACACAAGAGATTGTTAGTAGCACCGAAACAATATCATCTACATAGATTTGTACTACCAATAAATCTTTATCTTTTCTCTTCAAAAATAAGGTTTTATCAACATTTCCTCTAGAAAAATTATTTTCAATTAGAAATTTGCTTAACATATCATACCAAACTCTAGGTGCTTGTTTTAAACCATAAAGTGCTTTGTGTAATTTAAAAACATGATTTGGAAATTCATGATCTTCAAAACCAGGTGGTTGTTCTACAAAAACTTCTTCATTTATAAAACCATTTAAAAATGCACTTTTAACATCCATTTGAAATAAATTGATATTCATATGACATGCAAATTTAAGTAATAGTCTAATTGCTTCTAATCTAGCTACAGGTGCAAAAGTTTCATCAAAATCAATTCCTTCTTCTTGATTATATCCTTTTGCAACTAATCTAGCTTTATTTCTAATTATATGCCATTTTCATCTAATTTATTTTAAATACCCATTTAGATCCTATAACTGAGTGACCTTTCCTAAGTAATTATTGTAAATTTAATTCTCTTGCATAGCTAGCATCCAATTACTATCTTTTTCAGCTTCTTCAATAGTTTTAGGTTCAATTTGAGATACAAATGCAAGATGATTATTGATATTTCTCATAATGATCTAGTTCTTACTCCTTGAGATGGATCACCTATAATTAAATCCTTAGGATGACCATAAGCATATCTCCAATCTCTAGGCAGATCTACATCATTACGAGTAGTATCAATAACATCAATCCTAGGAGGATCATCATCTTTAGCTTCTTGTTCATAGTCTGAAGATACATCTATATTTAATTTTTTAATATCTCTTTCTAGCAAAATTGTATCTTCCTCATCATCAATCTTTTCTGAACTTGATGCTAAAGACTCATCAAAAACTACATGAATAGATTCTTCTACAATTAAGTTCCTCTTGTTAAATACTCTATAGGCTTTACTAGTTGTTGAATATCCTAAGAATATGCCTTCATCAGATTTTGCATCAATTTTTTCTAAGTTTTCCTTACCATTATTATGAATGAAACATTTATAACCAAATGCATGAAAATAACTAATGTTTGGTTTTCTATTATGCCATAGTTCATAGGAGTCTTTTTAAGAATTGGTCTTATTAGAGCTCTATTTAAGATGTAACATGTGTGTTTATGGCTTTCGCCCAGAAGTACTTTAGGAGTTGGCTTTCACATAGCATGGTACGGGCCATGTCTTCTAAAGTCCTATTTTTTCTTTCTACGACTCCATTTTGTTGTGGTGTTTTAGGTGCAAAAAAATTATGATGAATGCCATGTTCAGTGCAGAAATTTTTAAATAAATGATTTTCAAATTCTGTTCCATGATCACTTCTAAGAGACACTGGTGTTGTTTTTCTCATTAGTGACTTTCTTGAAGAATTTCAGAAATATCGAGAAAGTCTCATCCTTGTGAGCCAATACCCAAGTGAATCTAGAATAATCATCTACTATTACATGACCATATTTCTTTCCTCCTAGACTTGTGGTTCTAGTAGGTCCAAAAAGGTCCATGTGAAGTAGCTCTAGTGGCCTAGAAGTGAAAATATTATTCTTAGATTTAAAAGAATTTCTAGTTTGTTTTCAAATTGACATGCATCACATATTCTGTTATTTTAAAAATCTAACTTTGGAAGTCCTTTAACTAAATCCATTCTAATTAATTTTGAAATTAGGTGTGTGCTTGCATGACCTAATCTACGATGCCATAATCATCCAATCTCATTCACATTAGCATTATTAGCAACTAAGCAATGATTACTAGTAGACAAATTATCTAAATCAATTAAGTATACATTACCATTTCTATTACCAATAAATACAATGCTATTGTTAATAGGATTAGAAACAGTGCAGATAGAAGATTCAAATGAAACTTTGAAACCTTTATCACATAATTGGCTAATACTAATTAAATTATGCTTTAAACCATCAACATATAAAACATTTTCTATAAAAGTGGATGGAGTTATTTAAATTTTACCAAGGCCCATGATTTGACCTTTGTCATTATCTCCAAAAGTAACAACTCCTCCTCTTTTATCTTCAAGGGTGATGAATTGATCCTTGTCACCCGTCATATGCCTTGAGCAACCACAATCAAGATACCACTTTCTTTTTGATCTATTGGCTGCAAGACACTCCTGCAAGATATCAAACTTTCTATTTAGGTACCCAAGCTTTCTTGGGTCCTTCATGGTTAGTAGCATAAAAATTGTTCCTTTTGGAACCCATATTTCTTTCCTTTAATCATCAAATTTTTGCTTGTTTTCTTAATATTGCATTCATATGATTTATGTCCTTTTAAACCACATTTGAAGCAGGTAATATTAGGAGATTGGCCAGCACGTATAAAGATATTTTTCAAAGATTTTTGCTTCCTAAGAGGATTATATCCTAATCCTACCTTGTCAAAAATAGCCTTTTGACTATCTAAAATCATGTTTAATTTTGAAGAGCTTAAGGTAAATCTATCAACTATATCCTTATATTTTCAATTTCTTTCTTTAACTTAATGTTTTCATCAAAAGAATCTTCTTTTTAGATTTTAAATCTTTAATTTCAAGAGTTAGTTCATTTTTCTCTTTAAAATTTATTTTCAGTTTTCAAAGATTTTTTTCTTTTTCAAAACTTTAAAATCATCAACTAATTCATTAAATGCATCAAATAATTCTTCAAATGTAAAGTCATGAGTTTCAGTACTTACCTCATCATCTTCTTTTGCCATGAAGCAAATGTTTGCAACTTCCTTTTGTTCTTCCTTGGAAGAGGATTCTTCGCTATCACTCCATGTGCCACATATACCTTCTTCTTCTTTTGTAGGTTCTCTTTAATTGAGGACAATCTGATCTAAAGTGCCCTGGTTTCTTACATTCATAATATATGAGGGGGTCTTTTTCCTTGTCCTTGTCCTTCTCTTTTTCTCCTTCCATTTTGATCCTAGATTTTCTTTTGTGGAAGGGTCTCCTTCTTTGCATGAATCTTTTAAATTCTTAGCAAGGAGTGCAGTCTCCTCATCATCATCTTCTTCCTCACTGCTAAACTTTTCATTTCTGCAGCCTTGAGGGCAATTGTTCTCTTCTTTTTGACTTCTTCCTCTTGATGTTGCTTTCATGGTCAGTTCATGGGTCATCAATATCCAAGTAGCTCCTCCAAAGGTAATGTATTCAGATCTTTGGCTTCTTGGATGGCAGTTACTTTTGCTTCCCATGATCTTGGAAGAGACCTAAGAATTTTACGCACAAATCAGAATTAGTATAGGTCTGACCAAGACTTTTTGGACCATTAACTATATCAGTAAATCTAGTGTACATGCATGTGATTGATTTAGTTTGTTCCATGCTAAACAATTCATATTTGTGCACTAGAATATTAATTTTTGATTCTTTTACTTGATTAGTACCCTCATGGGTAACTTCTAATCTATCCCAAATTTTTTTGCGGAAATACATGTAGAAATTCTATTAAATTCATTAGCATCTAAAGCACAATATAAAACATTCATGGCTTTTGCATTAAGCTGAGCCATTTTCCTATCGTTCTCATTCCAATCCCTTTCGGGTTTAGGAACTATTGAACCATCTACTAAGTGTGTGGGTGTGCTAGGTCCATTAATGATTACACTCCATAGTTCATAATCTAAAGCTTGAATAAAAATTCTCATTCTAGCTTTCTAATAAAAATAATTTGAACCATTAAATAAAGGAGGTCTATTTGTGGATTGACCTTCAGCAAATGAAGATCCAACTTGAGCTGTCATTTGGATCTTTGACTCTTGATCGTTAGATCAAACTGAAATGAGTACTATCTCTGATACCAATTGTTGACCCAGATGGCAACCCAAGAGGGGGGGTGAATTGGGTTCTTAAAAATTTTAACACTTTAAAACAACTATTTGCTCAATATGAAAAATGTGCAAATGTAAATAATGAAAGCTAAGCACAAATAAAAGAGTAAGAGAGAGAGACAAAAGCACGACAAACACAGAGATTTTATAGTGGTTCGGTGTATCCAACACCTACGTCCACTCCCAAGCAGCACTTGGGTCCACACTATAATCCACTTGATTACAGTCGAGTTGTTTTACAAGCTCACAACTCAAACTTGTTTTTTCGGGGTCACAACGAACCCAGCTGTTTTTCTGGCTCACCAGCACAAAACCCAACCACAAGCTAACCTTAGCTTGTCCGAGGTATACTACCTCCACTAATTCAATCACCTGATTGAATTAGCAAACAACAATAAAAATAGTTTTGAAATACAAAACAGCTCCTCAAATGAGCAAATATTCAATTAAATAACAATGGTAAGAAAAGCCTGTTTGAAGCGATTTTGATTTGTGCTTTTCTTCTTTTCTTCTTTTCTTTGAAAGATTGAATCACGCTCAGCTCAGATTCTTCACTAAAAATCAGTTGAGAAGTTGAAGAAATTTGGGCTTTTTGAACTCCTTTTCACTTTGGAAATCCTTGATTCTAAACTTTGAGTGCTTTGGATTTCTCTTTGAACTCTCTAGGATTGATGGACTGGAGCTCTGAGTCTTTCCTCTTGATTTCTCTCTCTTTTTCACTAAGTATGTTTCTCGATTTTTCTCTTCCTTTTTCACTAAGTATTTTTCTTGATTTTTCTCCTCTCTTTTCAA
>UESW01004502.1:485247-579643 GCA_900491605.1 Calamus simplicifolius
CGAGTCGAACTCGACTCGACCACACGGGCTATGCCCACAATCGGCCTCCCTAACAATATCCTTCATAGGGACGGCTCGTACGGCCCACCTACTGCATGGCCACCCACTTCTGACGGGACCTGGCCCACCTAGCACACAGTCACCTACTTTCGACAGGACCTATCCCACCAACCTCACTGCGGCCATCACATCTGAAGGGACCTGGCCCACCAACCTCACTGTGGCCACCCACATCTGATGAGATTTGGCCCACCAATCAGCTGCAGCCATGCATACCTGACGGGACATGGCCTGCCACAAAAGAGGTGCACCCCGCTGTTGCTGCCCTCACCGTGCATTCTCTGATAGGTGGTTATACCTCAAGTCTCACAAACATCCATAAAATGGGTAAGAGGGACCCCCGACCAAGTAAGCCAACAAAGCCAAAAAAGAGCTGAAACACTCAAGCCAATAACGCTTACACAGAGCACTTCTCTAAATCTCTCGAGCTTTTTTTTAAGCTCACAGCTGTTGCCCAGAGCTCTAACTTGAGCGTCGGTGGATCCCCGCTGAAATCATCGGCTTAGAAACTTCTTGCAGGATCCCAATCAGAGCGAAGCCCATTAAAAGATTCAGGTTCATTGGAGGATGTGACCAGACGCTCGCAAACGATAAAAGGTGATCTAGCATCAACAATTATTATCCTCTCCACCACCATAATTATTGTCACTATCATCTTTTTCATTATCTTTGCCGCTGCTACTATTTATATTCTTATCATTTTCATTATTACCATCTCTACTATCATCATTGTTACTGGCATTATTTTCACGATCATCACAATTATCATCATCTTTATTACTACCATGACTCCTATCATTGCCATCCTCACCACCTCCATCATAATCATCACTATATCATCCTATGCCTCACCATTATCATCACCATTACCATTACCCCCCCCCCCCCCCCCCCCCCCCAACATTATAATTATATGATATATTTATATTTTTAAAACTTTAGAAATGAAATGAAAATAATTTTTTATTTCTAAAAATAAGAAAACTATAAAATGATGCCAAAAAAGGCAACGGGCATGCATATGTGTCTATATGTGTGTTATTGGTTTGAAGAGATAATTACCAAGTTCAATCACGCTGCATTATTAGTCAATCTAAGAAAAATGTAAATTTCACGGCACCGGCTATGGCCGATGTCACACAGCAGCAACAAGACAGCAGAATGGTGCATGCCAGTGACGCAGAGGGCCACCGCATCCAACAACTTGAGATTCTTTCAAGCCGCATGAAGGCGCCAAAAAGAGGCCGTCACTCGTTCGAACATTCAAATAGATGGGCCCCTGAAACTTTGTTATTCAACAAGGGTTTCCTCTCCAACTGCCAACCGCCAACGTCCAGGAATCTTTGAGCTACTCAAAATGACAGCAGCTGCCACCACCTCTGCTATATTCTAAAGCTAAAGATAGACCCATCACAGTCAAAAACCTGGACACAAAAATCTAAATTGAATAATGCTTAAAGGTTGCAACTTTGACTTCGCTCCAAAGCAGACCAGGAGACCAGCAGGTACCTCAAACAAATCATTCGACGCCACATAAAATTTACCTTCAACATATATTAAAATTATCCATATTTTTACAGACTGATTCAACTTCTGTGACCTTCGCATCTTCCTTGTAATAATAAATTTCAGCTGTAAATAATTTCTAAAATATGAAGCATCCAGAGCAGATAATCATCCAAAACCAATAATTGAAGCCACAGCCCACATCAGCACTTCAAAAGCTCAGTCCACTGGCAACCCAGCCTTCCCTACAAGGCAGCGACGCAGGGACAGGAATCGCCACCTCATTTTCTAGAGCATATATATATACATATGTCCATTTGCCACATTATTTATTACGATCTGTTGCACATGCTGAAATTTTATAGCATTTCATGTATGACCATAAATAATTCAAATGAACACAAACCCGCCAATCATCCAACGCAAAAAGTAATGCCCAGTGAACGAAGATGAATCTTCAGAAAATTAAGAGGGTGGTGGTATTTGGTGAGTAGTTGATCAAAGATCTTTGAAGCTCATTGGTACCACATTTTCACAAAAGTAGCTGGTTTCATATCATACCACCCATAACAATTTATTTGGATTTCTGTTCTTTATGCTTAGTTGCTAAATAACACAGTAAAACTCCCAGCTGCACAAGCCTATGGCAAGAGCCAAGCCACGGGTCTCACTCTCTAAAATGCAGCAAATCTAAGTCAGCAACAACTACCAAATTTGACCAGCTGTTGGGCCCAAGCTGTTAGGATTGATTGCCAAACAGGGCCTAAATCTGACACCCAACAGGCATTGCTTACATATGCCTATACGTTATCACTGAAAAATAATAATAATAATAGAATTATAGCCTTCTCCTCTTTAACCTGACATCAGGGAAACCAGCAGCATCGCCCCATCTCGCTGCATGGTGGTATCTGTAATCTTCTCCTTGTCCTGCCATGCCTCTTAGCCTGTTGGGAGTGCCCTCTCTTCGGTTTCTAACGTGCCCATCAAAGTCTTGAGGATTGCCTCTATAAGGAAACATTTCTTCGGTGTCGGGGCGAAATCCGACAGGCCTTGGACCATCCTCAACAGGATGAGCAAGACAATCTTCTCTATTGGAAGCAATGGGATGCTGCACAGAAGGATAAGCAAAACCATGTCTCTTATGGAACCTTTTTCTCACAATAAATTCATCATCCCCCTCAAGTTCGTTAACTTGATTTATGGGAAAAGGTCTGAAATAATACTCCTCATCCACAGTCTCATGAGGGCCAATCAAATCAAATTTCCTGACGTTCCCCTGCAAAACCCTGCCGGGCCTTGGCAAATCATGCTCCTCCAAAGGATGGAAATCTCTCATATCGTTCAGCAATCTAGGGAAAGGAGGACCATGTCTTCTAACCGTCATATCTTCTGGATAACGGGGATGTTGATGAGGCGATCTCAGCCTGTCCATTCTGATAACCGGTGGTGGTGATCTGCATCGTATTAGATCTGGATGTCTATCAAAGACATCAGAGGGCCTTCTAGATGGAGACCAATGAGGCGAGCGTGCTCGATGTAAATGTCCAGGAACCCTTCTGCGAATAGGTGAGTGATTCCGTCTCTCTCTCCAGACCTGATCATTGCCAACCCGTTCATATGGCAAGCATGGGCGTGGGAATGATAAAGGAGGATCCATCATGTCATCTTGCAGAGCCCCTATAATCTTGTCCTCGCGAGTCAGTAGAAGAGGATCAGGGACATCTCTCCCAGCGTACCTACTGGGGCTAACATCCCTTGCAGGACAGCCAGCAATTTGGACATCCAATGATACAGGCCTTTCTCTGGGTCCAGGAGACCGCCATCTATGTGGAAGATGAGAAGGGCATGGTGGTTTGTCCTCTGGGGGCCTTCTCCCCATCCTATCTGAACTTCCAACAGAACCATCTGATACAGCAGCAAAGGCAGCTTCAGCTCTACCGTAAGGCCTTGAAAATCGGAAATTTTTCTGATTATGACGTTCAGAAACACCCAGAGGGCCAGAATTTCGATTGCCATACGAAGCACCTAACCAGTTATCAGACTTCCTGTTGTTAATGAAATCAGATTCACGTTTATCAACCGGCCATCTTGATTCCTCTTGCATTCATATTTCGCAGACCAGTCATTGAACCTGTCGTTTCTGATATAACAAGAGGATGAAACTGAAAGTGAGATGCTAAATTACTTTTATTATGAAAAATAAGGAAAAAGTAAACGAGGAAAAGAATATCACCTACTCCACCTAGAGTGCGACCTGTCCTGAATTTGTCTTTTATCAGTTGATCTTTCTCCCTCAGTTTGGGACGAAATTGGCCTGGCAGAAGTAGATATGGCTTTTCTGAATGACGTTCGATTTGGAGTTGAATTTGACTGTTCAATTTGGCAGTTCTTTTCCCCGCCTTCAACATGTTTTACTGCAACAACATTTAAAGGAGAGTATTTTTTTGAAGAAACAGAATGCCCACTGGATGAAGCAGGTCCCCTAGCACTCTCTTGTCCAGCAACATTATTGCCCTCCCTACTTTTTGCTACTTTTTCCGAACTGGGTGTTCCGGTTGATTTTGACTTCATCTCTGAGATCTCCTCCTTCCAATGATGATCTTGTGTGATTTTATAAAGGTCTCAACAGGCTTTGTTTTAACAGAAAAAGTTTTTGGGACTTCCATGACTGATGACTCATGCAAATCTTTTGTTGCCCTCAGGTTTATATCATCGTTACTGTTGCATAAAACACTGAAATTTTTTCCAGTACTATGATCAGTGTTCATCTGAGTAGGGCCTGTTTCTTCTTCATTTGCATCCATATGTGATGGTATCACTCTTGGTATATCTATTGGTCCAATTGTATCAGTGGATTCCATACCAAGTACATTGCACCATGTGACATAGAGTTTCTCACTTCACCATCTTCATACTCATCATCACCACCTCCCGGTTCAAGAGTTTTCTCTCTAGCACCATTAGCATTATGAGAATTATCTGGCTCATACTCTCTGTTATTGTTTTGTTTTGTTTCATTATCAGCAGACAAGTTAATCTTCTCCCAAGCACTTTCACCTACCTTGCTGCTTCCATGTGAATCCACTAGATGCTCGTCCATTGCAACTAATTTAGATGAAGCAAGATTATCATCATCTAAAAGTCCATTTCTGCACTACCTTCAGACACCACAGGTCTTTTCTCCCCATCGGAAACCACAGGTTCAATAAGCAAACTAGAAGCCAGACCAGCAACTTCACATTTTTCAGGGATTTTGCTACCCAATCCAATGACTCACGATCATTTCCTTCTGGATCTTGGGAAAGGAAGGTGCTACTATGTAAGTCTCTGCTGCCATGATTTTTATTACAATCAGAAATAACAGATTGAGAAATCAAATCTACAGCAGCATCTCCACTTTCACCTGCAGAGTCTTTTGCACTTGCAGGCATCTTTAAACCATCATGCAGTTCATCATCTGTGGGAACAGCACGCCTCTTAAGGGATTCTTGAGGTGGCTCTTCTGGTGGCTCTGACTTCACCATTCTGTCGCACACTAATTTGTGTTCCCCGGAACTAGTTTTGTCATATTTGCCCTGCGAACCTCCTCCATCACGTGCCTTAGATTTTGCATGCCCAAAACCTACTGACTCCAGACTAACCACTCCAATTTTCCCCTTCTCATTTTGCCTTTCCTCCTCGTATGGTTCAGGCTTTACAGCTCCACTCGATATATCTATTATATTGCCTGTCGATGATAAGCTCAGATCCGGAGGAGCCATAGCCCCGCAATTGATCTGTTCTTTTGGTCTATTGGGTGTTTTTAGCTGCAAATCTAGGCCAACCTCAGCCTCACTACAGTCATCAGACCCCATAGAAAAGTTGACCAACCTGAGGTTGTTGCTTTTCTGAAGCATGCTACTAGATTCTCCACTAGGTGCTCTTACAGTGAATGTCTCAAATTTCTGCTTAGGATACCTCCACAATTTAAATTGTCATGCACATCTTGCAGCACTGAAACACTTGATGAGGCATCCCAAGCATCCATTGGAACATTCAAATCCCAGTTTGATCTGTTTACACAGTGATGAACAAGATCAACTTTTGGATTCAAATCACTCCAGTTTTTATGAAGAGACACGTGTCCTACACACAGAGGCACACCACATGATGAGTGATCTGCTGCATCCTCCTTCATAGAACTATCTCCATTATGTTTCCCATCTCTTGGACATGCCAAAAGCCATTCAGATATTGATTTGACTCTTTGAAACGTAGATTTATCGCTTGAAGTGAATTTCTCTTCACTCATCTCACCTACAGGTAGCTCAGATGGCCCCTTGAGTGTTAAAAATTGGTTGTTTTGCATATCTGACCTTGATGCAGATTTGACGTCCATATTTGAATCTTCTGCGACATTGGTTCCCTTAATAGCAGCAGTAGCAATCTGAAGCCCCAATTCCTGAAGATTAGGCTCCATATGATTTCCATGTCCACAAGCCATATTTGCGTCCTTGTTATTCAAAGACTCTCCTTTAGAGTCCAAGGAACCACTGGCAATGAAATTAGTCCCTAAAGCAGGCTGAGCTCCATTATCTGAATTTGAAGACTCCGCCTCTGAGAAATATAATTTTTTCCATGATCTTTCACAATCTTCTGGTGGCGAAAACAGTGTTAGAGTTGGAGATGGAGGCTGAGATAAAATAAATCGTCTTTTCTTAAGAGGAACACTTGCAATGGGGTCACCAGAGTGCTGTGCTAGAAGATTAGTTCCCAGCTGCCAATCAAAAATTCATATGGTTAATATCATAGAAACATGATATCCCAATATTCTTTCTTTAATGATGATATTTAAGATTGTCAGCAAGAAAAGAGAACCTCTTCATGATCAGACACTGGCATTTTTTTTCAGCTATGACAAAGGAAACAGAATCTCCTGCAATTACTTTAATTCAGTGCAAGAAAGCAAGAGCTGAATGAGCCTGAAGCATCTTACAGATTTCCCTCCCAAATTGGAGTTCAACCAATCCACATACAGGAATTGAATGTGCATGAAAATCAGATCTGCCCTAGCACATATGGAAGTCACAAAATCAAAAAACAATTGAGAGTACAATTTGTTTGCTGTAACAAAAGTGAGATTTAAAAATATAATAATGAGATGTCATCAAATTAGTTCACTTTTAGTCAGTTTTGTAAGTTACTTTTGTCAAGGATCACGCAGAGAATTTAAGGACATAAAATTAAATTTGATAATTCCTCTCATTTAAGTCCTTCCTGTTATGTACTCGTCATAACCATTAGCACTCCCCAAAAAAATTAAAGGAAAAAAAAAAAAAAGGAAGAAGAAAAAGCCTAGATGAAAATTGTAAGACCATTTCCATTGAGCAGATCATGATATGAAGCAGAAAAATCCACATGTGACCATAAAATGAATACAGGAACATGGATATGTTGATCTGGACATTGAGTAAACCCACCAGAAAGGAAAGGTTGTGAAAGAGTATTTTGGGAGACAAAACCTAGTATACATATAAACCATTTGATTTTTTGATAAATCATTGCTTGGCTTCCTGAATTGTCCAAACATGGCAACACTACCACAATGCTGAAAAGTGATCCATCCAACTGCATACGCGTATGCATTCCTCTGACCACATGCTTAAGGTCTAGGCTGTCTCTGTATGACATACCACATAATGAGTGCCGAGGTGACCTGCATAAGCCCAAGCATCAGATACAATGCCCTACGCCTACTCTTTATTTTTCTTGTTTTTTCCAAACTTAACTGAGCAATTTCAAAATTTTCAATTCTCTTATCTGTCACAATGAATTTATTTATTTTTAACATTTTAAAACATAAACTTCTAATCATGTTTATTATTTATACCATACACCACTAAGATGTCATAGATCTTATTTCAATTACCTATGAGCTAAAAGAAATAGATATCGACCCTTTAATGTACCCGACATAATTTGCATCATGAAACGTGCTTGATTAGGAAATAACAAAATCATGCATCTGACTGTAAAAACACCCAAAATTAAAGCAACATCCTGGGAATGCTTATAGCTACTCTCAAATGACATTTGGTTATTACCGTAATCTTACATTTAGTAATCAGCTTATCCAAAATATAAAAATACTGCATCTGGTTTGGCATTTTCAGAAATGAAAGATTATTGTGTTTGGTTCTTAATAACCAAACGCAACAATTAGATTATCATATTCTTAAACTCTATTTGCATTTTGCTATAATTTTTTTATCCTTTAAGCGGATATCTTTTTCTTGCAAGAGTATGAAATGTTTTAGTAAAAAATAAGAATTTTTTTTAAAATTATTTTTAAAATATTATAAATGTTCAAAATAGATATATATATATATATAATATGAGTTAGACTTGGCTACACTTACATGTAGTCAAACCTCAGATTTTGTCACCCTTTTCACTCTTTAATTTACATGGATCAAAAAGCCATCCCATATTTTTCATCTTTGGGATCCTTGATTCACATGGATGCAAGAACGAAAAGGATGATTGAACCTGGGCTTAGCTACATGCAAATATAACCAAATTCAGCTCTAACTAATATTATATATATATATTTCATAATATGTATATATTTATATTATTAAATTAGTTAACTTATAATATAAATAATATTAAATATATATTATAAATTATTTAAATATAATAATGCAACATGCAAGGTCACAATATTAATAATTTAAATTTAACATTTATATATAATTATATAATATATAATAGGGTTTAAAATATTAAACATCATATTAATATTAAATTTAATTTTAATATATTATATTATATATTTAGTATCAAATATAAATATAAGATTAAATATTTTAATATTATCAAGCATATATTAATATAAAATCAGATTAAAAATTATTAAATATTTAAAGTGTAACCTAAGATTACATTAGCGAAAATCAGTGCTCCTATCACCGTGTCCAATTGCCAAATATGGTAATCTATACGGTAATCTTAAATTATCAAGATAGATTACCATCAACCAAAAATGCCCACTCAACA
This sequence comes from Calamus simplicifolius, assembly GCA_900491605.1. Taxonomy (NCBI): domain Eukaryota; kingdom Viridiplantae; phylum Streptophyta; class Magnoliopsida; order Arecales; family Arecaceae; genus Calamus; species Calamus simplicifolius. Next base: position 493,855 of record UESW01004502.1, read on the forward strand.
TAATTTTTGAAGGCAAATGTTACCTGCACTTTAAGGTTAGCTACATACGTAGGAGCTCACTCATCAATGTAAGATGGCCAAGAGTACATATACCGCACATTCTAGGACCTAAATAAGACTGTTGACCATCAAATCTGCAGTTAATATTTATTTCAGTAAAAAGCATCATGATATTGCTACCCACTGATATGCTACTCAATCCTACTTGTCACACACATCAGAAAAGCATTCGACCGGTCAATCATGGAGCAGTACACTACTTCTGGCCGCACACCACATGGGCTGCAGGCCTCACTACCATCTCAACTTAACCCAAAATCTCCAGTGGAATCTGAACTAAGCCAGCGAAGCAATCTGTTTAAATTTCCAGAACTAGGCCTGTTAACCAAATTTTTTTTTTACATTTCCATGAAATGCAATAAGAAACTCATGTATAATTCAATAATTTATTGAGACACCAATAAACTTCCCAGAATCCCACAACATTCAAGCCAAACTTTCCATCAAATTCAGTTTGATGGTATCAATGAAGCACTTATGACCTTTCCCTTTGGTCAGGAAGATCACCTGCTAGACTGCTACTTATTCTCATACTTATGCACAATCTGAGAATAAGGAAGCAAGATGCATTTGCCAAGACTTCTTCCAGGCCAATAAACTTCTATCATCGCATAAGGAAAAAGGAAACTAATAATAATAATAACAGTCACAGAAGAATCCTTGAAGTACTTACAGTAACCTGATAAGTAGACCAAGAGAATTCCCTGCTGCTTGAATACTACTACCAAAGGACCACTCTATTTCCTACTCTGATATCAAAATTTATTCCTGCTCAAGGCCCCCTGTTATTATTAAATATTCATATGCAAAAGAAGGCACATCCAATGAGGCTGGGAACACAAAATTCCAATTGTAAAATCCATCCTCCCCTTTGTCCAGAGGACTCGCTTGTCACTTCCTAAGGCCCTTTTACATGAACCTCCCCACTGAGCCGTTACATCAGGAACTGGTGCGCGCATCAAGACTAAAGTCTTCAACTATCCCCATTTACTTTGTACTGTTTTCAACAGCTGGATGAAAGAAACAAGTCCAACACCAGAGAATAAACAGTAAACCAAATGAGATGCAAGTGCCCAGGTTCCACGATGGCTTAACTAAATCCACGCCCTCTCGCCAAATGGACCTTAAACGAGGGCCAACTCTGGCAATAACCATTAAACCCATGCAGCAAGCTATCTAACCCAGAAGCATCTAAATCCACAGCAGCTCGGTCAACAAGGATCAATGATGCGCCGCCATAATGGATGTCCAAAGTGCAATCGAACCACAACCACCCGTAGGCATTTATAGATACGCCGGATCTACACGAGAACAACCAGATCTGCCGAAATTTCAAGTTCACGAGGAGACCACTTTAGTCAACAGAGCCTAGAGAAGACCAAACACCAATAGAAGTCCCTAATGGATCCGCCCACACCTAATTTTTCTTAAGCCGTACTCACCTTATTTGTCAAACACTGCTTCCGAAAGAACGAATCAGCCCTGCAGATCAGCAACCACCGGTCCTGGAACGATTGGAGATCTGGAAATTTTTCTTCTTGAACAGCACATAAAAACACAATTTTTAACTTAAAAACACAAATTTTATCTAAATAACAGAGAACAAATCTCGTCTTTCGAACGAGAATCTCGACTGCCGGCCCCTAATCTCCCACCGGATCCGATGCAACACCACAACCACACGAGTTCAATAAATAGAACGCCGCAGATCGGAGTCATCCGGGACCCACAAAAGTATACCCCATTTGTTCATACACCTTTTAATATAGGAACAAATCTAACCTTATCATCCCTCGCGTTCTATCCCTCGATCCCTCATAAATTCCTAGATCGCGACCTTCTACAACGCAAACGTAATCGAAAAGAGAAGAAAAAGTGAAAACAGAAACCAACGAGAGATTCGGGGAAAAAGAGTGCCGTCTCGGCGACGACAATTACCTGATCCGATCCTCTCCCTAACAAAGAGGAAAGAAGAAACTGAGAGAGAGAGAGAGAGAGAGGGGCGAGGGGGGGGGATAAGAACTGAACGCAGTTTCTTGGGTGTGAAAAGTCCTGGACGAAGAGGAGAAGAATAATATGGGCAAAACGATGACTTCCGCGAGTCTCTCTCGCTCTTTCGAGGATGGTTCCAGTGTCCAGATTCGACGCAGGCAGCGTCGGTTTATGTTAAGAACCCTTCTGCACGGGCTGCATGACACGTGGTCAAAATCACGTGATTGGGAAAGATCACGGGAGGGGAGGGTCCAGCTTGCGTTCCTATTAATTATTAATTAAAAAAAATTTGTGCACCAGCTTCGATAATTATTAATTATTAATCATTAATTATTCATGAATATACGGTTAATTTACACGTTCGAAGATTTTTTCTATTATTATTATTATTTCGAAGTGGGCCAAGAGGTCGACAGAGAGCGAGCATGTGGACGGACGGACGCACGTCCCTGTTGACAAATAAAATAAGGACAAACTAGGTCGAGTTAGCTGGCATTTGCCCTACCCACTCAAAAAAAAACAAAAAAAAAGGACACGTGTATCCGATCACCTTCTTTCGATGAATCCAGGATCTTTAGGTGGCTTCACTTCAGTCAGGATCCTGCAAGAAGTTTCGAAGGCCGGTGGTTTCAACGAGAACCTTCCGACGATCAAGTAAGTGGTTTGGATGACAGCAGTGAAATTGAGAGAAGGCTCGAGAGTTCAGAGAGAGAAACTCTGTATAAGCATTTAAGTGTGAATACCTAGTTGAAAGTTCCTCTTATCTGTTTTATGGACCTTGCAAATTTTGAGGTGCCATCATCTGGCAGGAAATGAGCCACAAGGACAGCAGCAATGGAGTGTATCCTTCTCGTGGCATATCGGAGCTAATATGCCATGTCCCGTTTGGAGTGGATGGCTACAACGGGTAAGCTAGTAGGCCACATCTCGTCTGGAGTGGGTGGCTGCAGCTGATTAGTGGGCAAGATCCCATCAGATGCAGGTAGTCGTAGCTGGTTGATGGGTCACGTTTCATCAAACACAAATGGCCGCAGCTGGTTGGTGAGCTTGGTCCCATCAAACACAGATGGCTGCAGGTAGTTGGTAGGCCAGGTCCTGTTAAGAGCAAGTAGCCATAGGTGGTTGGTAGGCCAAGTCCCATCAGACGTAGGAGGCCGCAGACGGTTGATGGGCCAAGCCCTGTCAAGAGCAAGTGGCCATAGGTGGTTGGTGGGCTGTACGAGTTGTCCTTTAAGATGGATGTGGCCGAAGAAGCCGACTAGGGCGCTGCTCAGGTGATCGAATGGAAGAGGCCGACTCCAAGGACCAAATGGAGAAGGCCGACTCTAGAGGCCGAGTGGAAGAAGCTGACGGAAAAGGGCCAAGGCCGACTAGAGGGGGCCGAAGCCGAGTCAAAAGAAGCCAAGTTCGGAGGCCGGCTCAGGAGGCCTAGTGAAGGAGACCGTCTCTGGGGGCTGAGTCCGAAGGCCGAGTAGAAAAGACTGAGTCCGAAGGTTGAGTAGAAGAAGCCGACTCTGAATGCTAAGTTCGAAGGCCAAATAGAAAAGGCCAACTCCGGACGGAGGCCGAGTGGAGTGGATGCCATAGGTCAATTACCGCCGTTATTCAGACGTGAGCACGCCAGCTCCATCAAATGATCTCTGCTATCCATTTGATCATGTCTTTATCTATCGATCTCCACCGTCGATTGATGATGGCTCCATCAGCCACATCAAGGAACATTTAATACTATCTTCTTTTTTTTCTTTTCTTTTTTTTTTTGTACAAACGGGCGATCACACTTGTCTAGTGCGAATCAGCCCAGAAACATCAGACAATAAAATCTGCTGCAACAAGCTAGGGCAATGGGAATCAGGACTCCAGACCCAGGGTTCAGAGTACTGAGCAACAAAGGAAGCCGTCCAATCCGCCGCCGAATTGGCTTCACGAAAGATATGGCGGATTTGGACAGAGGCGACCTCCCGAAGCATGGACCAAATCTCTCTGAGAACCGGGTTAGCAGTGCCCATGCCACTGTACTCATTCTTCATCCAAGATATAACAGTCATAGAATCACCCTCAACGATGATACTAGCAGCGTGAAGAGTCCGAACAGTAAAAGAAATGCCCGCCCAAGCCGCATAAAGTTCCGCCATCGGGACAGAGAAGTCAATAGAGCCAAAACCTCCAGCCGCCCTCAAATCACCCGTATGGCCGCGAATGATGAACGCCGATCCAGCTGCTCTACCACGAACGCTCCCATCAAAGTTGATTTTGATAGCTCCTGAAGGAGGGGGTTCCCAAGAAATAAAAACCGTATGACGGTTCGCTGCCGAGGCCGCAGGGGAACCCCAGAGGCCAGAAGAATCAAAAGCATCTCCATGAGAAAATTGGGTGCATTCGGCAGACAGCGATCTGATCTTCCTCACAGTCTAATAAGTGGAGATGGGGTTACTAGAAAAGGTTAACTGATTTCTAGACAGCCAAATCTGATAAGCCGTGATCGCCGAGATAACTATCTTCTATTTCAAGTTGTGTGAAAAATGAGCCTCCCAAAAGATTTCCATCCTTCCATCGGGTCTTTGGTTCTGGTAAGAGCCGTGCTTTAAGATTGGTGCTAATGTTCTTCTTCATCCCGTCTGCCGGTGATCGCCAGCGTTTCTACTCATCGGGTCTCCGTTGTCGATGGCAGATGCCAATCCCCCTCCGATGTCCGATGGAGATCGTCGTCAAGCACCCAGTGGACCCTCTCGATGGCAGGGTGCTCATCGTTTCCTCTAGTCTGCTCCAGCGCCGTCAATGAAGGAAATTGCTGAGCTTGAAGTGCAATTTTCGAGCATCATTCAACTCCCCTATGAGGCTATCGACCGAGAAATCAAGGATTGGTCTGCTTCTGGCCTGATTGTGAGGAGTCTTTCGAGGTGGGTGCCGTCGGAAGCCATTGTTCGGGAGTTCCACTGAGCTGACCTTGCTGGACGAATCTCCTCCATCCCTCTCTCCCACATAACGATATTGATGAAATTTGAAGCCTCTGTTTCCAGAGACGCAGCTCTGAATCAGCCTTAGGTTGTCAATGGACAACCTCTTGCTGCTGTTCCTTAGCGCCCTAATTTTGTTCCAGCGGATGATGCTCTGACTTCGGCGCTGCTGTGGATTCGTCTGCCGAATCTTCCGATCGAGTACTGGTCCGACGATGCCCTGAGCTCCATCCTCTCGGTGGTAGGGCAGTTCGTCTCTGCGGATGGTTCCACAAAGGAGAAGCGACGGGGTAACTTCGCCAGAGCCTGTGTTAGAGTGGATCTTAGCCATCCTCTCCGTCCAGGGGCAAGAATCAGAGGGAATGGCTCCCCGTTCTGGCAGCAATTTGCCTACAAGCATGTTGAAGGTATCTGCTGTCATTGTGGATCTCTCCACTTATCTAGCCCCTGCTCTTCCTCTCATGCGCCGACTTCCTCTACGATGGTTCCTCGATTTAGACCTTGGATGGCAGCGCTCCGGCAACGCGTTCCATCTTCTGCGTCTACCTCTGGCTCTCGGTCCACTCCGTCTCCTTCAACAGCTTATGCCAAACCGGTTTCTCATGAGATGGAGGATGGATGGCTGTTACCGGGGAAGACGTCTCGTCGCCATGGTGTGTCATCGTCTTCTGCCCGTAACATCACGGTGGTGGGAGTTGGAACTTCAGCTGCTCCCGGGTCTTCAATGGATCCTGGTTCCTCAAGCCCGTGCCAGAATGTTTTCTCCGTGCCGGTTACTGTAGCGAAGTTTGATACTTTGCTGAGCTCCACTCCCAGGAAGTGCAAAAGATCCAGTAAGGCAGGCAGCTGTCCCAGGGAGACTCCTCAATTGTCCAATCTGAGTTCTCAGGATCCTTGCCAGAAGGATGTCTTCAAATTCTCTGCGATGGCCTCTGATCAGGGTCTGCAGCTTATGCCTTCTAATCCTGGCTCACTGTCTCAGGGAGAAGCTCTCAGTTCTGAATCAAGGGTTAAGTTTGTCAAAGGAAGCAAAGTGGCCACTAATCCCTTTGGCCTTCGTTGATCGGATCATTGGGCTAGTGTGCCTAAGGTTCAGGAGGATGCCAATCCTGCTTCTCTCAAACGGGCCCGGTCAGTTGAACTTGCAGGTCCTGATCTTCGAGGGGTTGATGATATGGAGCTGTCTCAACAGTTAGCTCCCACCGATCATGGTACTTTGGTAGTGTATTCTTCTCCTGATCAGGGTATATAGTTGGCCTCTCCAGGAGGTCCTTCTGATATGGATCCTTCTGATACGGATCCGACTGGGCTTCATGAAGGGGTTTAGAATCACCCCCAACTTGATTAAATGAAGATTCTGATATGGAACGTACGAGGAGCTTTAAAACCTTCTTTTCACTTCTCGTTCAGTCGGCTATTGTAGCTTCATCATTTTGGCATTTGTATTTTATTAGAAACTTGTCTGTCGAGACTTAGCCTTCAGCATTTCCGGCGCCGAGTCTCCCGATCTTGGAGTTCCTATGCGGCGGACTCTAATGGTCTTTCTGGGGGCATTCTGGCTCTATAGAGATCCCCATCTATTCGTATTGATGCTTTCCATTGTTATCATCAGCAGGTGGCCTTAGTTGTTTCGGAGGGGAATGATCCGCCCTGGCTGCTGCTGGGTGTCTATGCTAGTACGGACTATCGGGAGCGTCGTTGCCTTTGGTCTGAGATTCTTAATCTCCTAGACCATGGTCTTTCCACTCTCATTGCTGGTGACTTTAATTGTATTGTCAACGCTTCAGAGAAGCGTGGGAGTCGTCGATTTGTGGATACCCCAAACTCTACTGAGTTTCGTTCCTTCATTTCTGCTGCTGGTCTCTTTGATTTGGGATTTTCAGGATCGCAGTTCACTTGGTGTAATAATCACCAGGGTACTACTCGTGTGTGGGAACGATTGGATCGGGCTATGGCTTCTTCGGAATGGCTGCGTTATTTTCCTCGTGCTACCACCACTCACCTCTCGAGGATTGCTTCAGATCACTGCCCTTTGCTTATATCCATGGAACCGGCCTCTTTGTCTCGAGGACCATTCCGATTCGAGCAGTTCTGGACACACTATTCCTCAGCCCGATCTTTGATTCATCAGGTATGGCGTATGCCAGTCAGAGCGAGCTCTACCTACCGTCTATCTCGTCGCCTTGAACTTACAAAGCGTAGACTCTTGAGGTGGCACCGAACGGAGGTGGAAGATATTCTGCAACATGTGAAAACTGTGGAAGATGATATTGCCTTTCTTCAGGCTAAGGAAGATCGGGATAGAGGCCTTTCTGAGCTTGATCTTCAGACTCTTAGGCGGAGTTTGGCTTTACACCACGCCTTACTCAGTCATCAGGAGATCTTCTAGCGATAGCGCTCCCGGGTTCAGTGGCTTCAGCAGAGTGACTGTAATATTAGATTCTTTCACCATGCTACTTTGGCTCGGCGTGCCGCTAATCGGATCCGATGTATCAGTGACGAGGAGGGAAACATTTTGAGGATGAGGAGGCTATTCGGGAGCAATTCTCTCGCTTTTTCCACTCTCGTTGGTCGGAGCAAGTTGTTGGTGGTTCTCCCCTTATCCCTGTTGCTCAGTCTGCTAGGGTTACTGATGTCGATAATGCTATGCTCACAAGGGTTGTCTCTGCAAGAAGATTCGTTCTGCTGTCTGGGCGCTGGGGCCTGATAAGGCGCCAGGACCTGATGGTTTTCTGCCTTTCTTTTTCCGTCACTACTAGGACATTATGGGCCAGGATGTTATTTCGGTTGTCCAGACTGTTTTTTTGTCTAGATCCATACCTCGGGATTGGCAGCACACATTTATTGCTCTTATCCCTAAGCGCTGAGATGCTTTGCTGCCTAAGCATTATCGGCCTATTAGTCTGTGCACCACTCTATATAAGGTTTGTACTCATCTACTGGTTACTCGGATGCAGGGGGTCATACCTCGTTTGATCTTTCCTAAACAAGGGGCTTTCATCCATAGTCACAGCATCTCGGATAATGCCCTTATTACTCAGGAGTTTATGTATGACCTTCAGCATGCATCTGTAGACAGAGACTTATGGCAGTCAAGTTGGATATGGAGAGAGCCTATGATCGGATTAGTTGGATATTTCTTCGGCAGACTCTAAGGGAGTTTGGATTTGCTGATCAATTTATTGATTGGGTAATGGCGTGTGTCCAGTGGCCCACTTTTTCTCTCCTTATTAATGGCAGTTCGACTGGGTTTTTTCCGTCTGCTATGGGCCTGCGCCAAGGATGCCCTCTTTCCCCATTCTTGTTCATCCTTTGTGCTGATGACATATCTCGTGCTTTTGCTCAGGCAGTTGGGGTCTCTCGATTGCAGCCTTATATGCCTAGACCCAATGGGCCTCCTCTCTCTCACGTGCTCTTTGCAGATGATTGTATTTTGCTTAGCCCTGCAACTGCCCAGAATGCGGCTATTTGCTCCACTATTCTTCAGTCTTATTGTCAGGCTTTCGGTCAGCTGATCAATTTGCAGAAGTCAGTATTGTGCTTTAGCCCGTCGACCTCTCTCCGTTGTCGTGCTGCCATCTCCCAGATGTTTGGGATTTCGACGATTTCTGATCGCCTCTCCTACCTTGGGATCCCCATAACGGGACGGCATCCCCGTCAGCAGGATTTTGGTAATCTGGATTGCCGGATTTCTGACAAATTGGATCGGTGGCAGGTTTCCGGCCTTTCTTTGATGGGGCGTGTTACTTTACTTCGTTCCATTCTTATATCTCTTCCCCTTTATCTATTGTCTAATGCCTTGATTTCGACTATCTGTCTTCGCCGGATTGAGCGACGCTTCCATGATTTTCTGTGGGCGTCATCTCAGGGAGGTCATGGTATTCACCTTCTGTCCTGGGATATGGTTTGCTTGCCTATTCGAGAGGGAGGTATGGGCAGAGAGGCCCTTTTGGCTAGGCACGCCTCCAGATTTTGTTGAATCCATATTGTTTTTGGAGCATTGTCATGCGTGGCAGATACGGTGATTGGACCTCCGATTCGGTCTTCCGCTTTCCTCGTCGTTGTTCCTTCTTTTGGAGAGCGCTATGCCAGTTTGCCCCTACTATTATGACCGATATCCATTGGATGATTGGGGATGGGAGATCTATTGATGTAACTCGGGACACTTGGATAGCGGATCTTCCTCTATCTCGCTGGCCGACTTTTCTTAGCTCTGATGTTGGCCCCTCTGTACCTGTCTCTGCGCTGATTTGCCAGGATTCTTCTGCTTGGCATGTCCCTACAGTGTCCCAATTTTTTGGGGCTGAGCTAGCTCACAGGATCCTTGCCATTCCTCTTGTAACCTCTATTGTTCCCGATACTCGATTATGGCATCGATCTTGCACTTCTCGTGCCCCTACTAGAGACATTGTTGACCGCATTTGCAATCGGCCTCCGGGACTGGATGATGTAGCGTGGATATGGCAGTTGCCTATCCATCTCAGGATTCAGCTCTTCTTGTGGAAGCTGATATAGGACCACCTTCCCACTTGCTCTCTGCTGGCTGGCTGCGGTCTCTCCATCAGACCACACTGCCCGATATGTGGTTTTAGGATAAGACGGTTGAGCATGCCCTTATTACATGTTCTCGTGCAGCTCGGATTTGGCAGCAGCTTCCTTACATTCCGTGGATGCCGGAGGAGGGACCCACCCGACTGTCCTTATTGCGTGCCATTCGTATGGTTGTTCATAGTAGCATCCGTTCTCATGGAGTCTTTTCAGCTTATCTAGCTTATCATATCTGGCTAACCCGGAACCAGTTCATCTTTGCTGAGAAGATGGCCTCGCCTCAGACTGTCATCCGCACTGCCGGCTTCCTTGCTACGGAGTATCTTCATTTGATTCAGGTATTCACTCTGACAGACTCGGCCTCTGGGACTCCCCTGCTGCTTCGGTAGCGCACCGTCCTACGGTATTTATCTCTTGGAAGCCCCCATCCCCGGGTTATATCAAGGTGAACTTTGACGGTTCTGTGTCGGATCGTATCGCTGGATCTGGGTTTATTATTAGGGGGCCAGAGGGACAACTGCTCGCGGCAGGTGGACACGATTCCCTGGACATTTCGGATCCTATGGCTGAGTTGCGAGCTGCTTGGGCAGGTATTACCTATGCGGTTCGTACCTTGCGCTCTCGTCGGATAGTTATTGAGGGAGATTCTCTTACGGTTATCCATTGGATCAGACGGGATGCTGATTGCTGTTCCCCACAAAATCCCCTGATCAGTGATATATGGGCTGCTTTCCAATCTACCTATGCATCGGTGATCTGTCATGTCTATAGGGAAGTCAATACTGTAGCTGATTGGGTCGCCTCGGCTGTAGCCCACCATTTTGGCCAGTGGGAATGGCATACTGGAGACCTTTGTCATGTCATTTTGCAGCAAATCATGTACTATGATATCTCGGGTTTGACTCATCCTAAAGTGGTGTGATCGCCTGCATGTAACAAAAAAAAAAAAGCGCCTCCCTGTGAATGGTATTTCTGATTTCCAAGGATATTAAAAAAAAAAAAAAAACTGCATATAAACGAGAAAGAGCAGCAGAAATACGTGTTCCTCCACGGCAATCAGTCGTCAATGGTCTCCAACCCCAGGCCAGCAATTGATTTAGATCTTAGGATCGACAAAGCTAACATACGGTTCTCACAAGCCATGAAGCTAGGAATGTCCCTTCTAAAGGCTTCCATATTGCATATTTGCATTCCATCACAGAAGGTATATCTACATCATTCCCATTCCAATTCACCACACTTTTATTCTCCAAGAACCACCAGCGACAACAAGGTAAAGCTAGGACCAAAAGGTGCAATTAACCATCAACAGAGCAAAGCCGCATCCTGGGTGCGCAAGTGAGAGAGAAAAAATTCAACGCTTGCTCGAGAATTCTAATGGCTCCACTGCCTCCAGAAACCACAGTTTTTGCTGCTAATGAACAGAGAAAGCGTGTAATCACATTTGGAGAGGACAGCACCAAGCTGAACCTTGAATAGACAGGATAGACAAAATTAACACTTTGAAGGGAAGGCATACTTGCTACTGACCAAGTTATGAATCTCCCTTTACAATTACATGGCCATTTTGCATGCTTTGAAGCTACAGGAGAACAGGCTTCTTGGCAAGAAATATTCTCTAACAATCAGTACAACTCTGATATTTAAAATAATAAATCAAGATGAAGCTAATCTAAGAAGACGAACTTTGATTCATTATAAACACTCAATGTTCATGAAAGAGGGAGCAAAATCAGAGGCATCCCGATTGCTTCCTCGACTCATCTTGGCAACGAAATCAGACACACCAAATCTCAGGCCGCACTAAGAAATTCTCTGCATCCTTCAGATATCCGCCACTAGCAAGCATCCCTCCATCATGGCGTAATATATATGTATTCCCATCAAAGAGTATAGATGGAGACATCTAGGCCTCACCGAGTGCACCAAAAGGTCTGTTTAACAGAAGTATACAGGTCATCACTGGAACCTTCTAAAATTTGGCTTCTTCATGAAACAATCTTTCACACAGTATGGATCTAAAATTCGTAACACCTACTCATTTCAAAAAGTAAACAGTTCATTCTTCCTGGTATCCTTTTCTCATCACTTTTGGAACATGTCATTTGACAACCTCACCATTCCAAGCAAATCCCATCTCCAGGGTGGTTGCAGTTCGGACATCCATGCAAGGATTCAATAAGTGCATCAGTTGGCATATATAAATAGAACGACTAAAGGTTCGATACAAAAAGAAGTGAAACATATACTCATACAATGCCACATCAGTACCAATTGATTCTATAGGAAGGTTATGTATATTGTTCCACTTTAGCTGTTTCTTATGTATTTTGATGAGGACATACCCACCATGCAAGGCAGTCTCTATAGTAGACAGAACCTGGGAAGCATTTCCCCAATCATTCAGGAAGAGACCTGAGGCCCGTAGGAAGTGGACTACACAGCCAAGGTAGGCTGTCTAGTCCACCCCAACCCTAGATGCAGCGAGACTTAAACTCAGGTCCCTGATACAACCCCTAGAGTCGACAGCAAAATATGCTGGCACCTTCTCTGTAATTTAAAATTAACTGCCTAAGAAAACATTTATTTTTCCCCATAAAAGCATACAAGGTCCAGACTAAACAGTAAACATAGGGGAAGGCAAGACCATCTTGGATCAGAACTAACTGTTGCATTACTCCTTAACCAAACATAGCCACAGATATTTATTTGATCTCTACAGATTCACACAAATAAACTGGCGTTCTACGGTTCCATGGATAATCCACAATGCCCTTCCAAAAGAATTCTAAAGCTTAAGACATGGGATCATGACTTGAACATCCCCCTAACCTATAATTATCTGGAACGGTCCAACTACCACTTTCAGAAACAGGATTCCATTGCAATCAGTTTTTCCTTAATAGACAGCCTGGAAATAGATAAAATGAAGGGCCAGAAAGAAACCAACTAGAAACTGCAACATAAAACGTAAATTTAACATTCAAGAAAATTGGTATGCATATAAACCTCAAATTGGTATTCGTATAAACCTCACTGACCCATAATTCAGCATTTCTAGCAAGAAAGATGTAACTCTTCATGATTGGTGATCAGCAACTATGTCAAGTTATGTCTGAAGAAAAGTGTTCTATCAACCCACTACTCTTCTTACTAATGGGCCATCAAAGCAGACCACCTTAAACCTAGAGCACCACTTTAAATTGATCTCAGTCAGAGTACAACCCCAAATTGCAACAGTAAAGTTGCAATTCTGACAAAAAACTGTGCTTATATTCATAATCTTTCACAGCACAAGTAAAGAAGAAACCAAGGAAAAGACAAAGACAGACATGCATGCATGCACAAATGGACAGACCGAGAAACACACACACACACACACACACACACACAGAGAGAGAGAGAGAGAGAGAGAGAGAGAGAGAGAGAGCATGACGGAAAGATAAAGCTGCACATTGGGTATCTCTTTGAGATGAGAATTTTCATCATTTACTTTTATAGAGATAGTAAGCAGTATGCTTCAACAGTAAATTGAACAGTCACTTTTGATTTGTTTTACAAGTCTTATTTCACAATGTTTCAACCATGGGTTTCAAAAACAATAGCAAAACTGCATGGTAAATAATTATAATATAGACAAACAAAAGTTTTAGCTACTAAAATCACTATCAAAAAACTATTGTACAAATCTTCCAGCATACAAAAGGCTAAGGAAATACCCACAATGACATACTCATTACTATATAAGGACTTGAACAAACCCACAAAGCTAAGCATTCAATAACCATAAAATGATGCTCATGTTTTGCTAATCACAGAATGGTATCAGAAGCCACACAGTGAGTAACCAGATTCAGTTGCCAATTATCATGGGAAGAAGAACACTGCAAGAAAACGAAACCAGCAAATGTAGAAAAGTAGCCACTGACGATGGGACCAGGACCATCTATTTTCCATAAGACCATCTCTAATCAGGAGCTAATGAATTACACAAACCATGTTTCTGACAATGTCTATAACTAGATTCTCAAGTACCATCTATGACTCAATCAAACCTCACTTTACATATCCACTAGTAATAAAATGGATTCCACCATTCAGTATTTTGATAAAAAATCATATCATAACAGCATGGTAAGCAAGGAAGCAATCACACTACATGTTTGTGCTTTATGAACTACAATTATCTACAAGGAGCCACCAGATTATAAATAATTATATCCAGAACCTTACTATCAAAAAATTACTACCTGTCTCATACAGATAGCAGCTTCAAGACTATGCAGTCAACAACAAAAATGTCATCTTTGAGCTATTCATTAATAACAGCGACAGCTGAACTAAATAACACTACAAAATTCTTTCAGCAAGCACTGCATTGCTACTTGATGGCAACCAACTCCTGTGTTCATAACTGAACCCTTAAAATCCATTGCAATTGCCAAACACAAAACAGGGCACTCCTAGACAGCATGTCAGATAACACAATCAACACAATGCATCTTAAAGCTGTCCCAGCTTAACTACTTAACCCAAGCTACCCTTTAAATGTCCATTTCCAGAAAACACATATCAGAGCAGGTATGCAAGGCTAGCTACCATTTGCATTCTCTATCTTTGTATGTGGCAAGATGAACGAGAGGAAGCAGTCCCTGACCAAACACAACCTTCCACGAATTGAGGAGAACAGCATACATGCAGAGGATCTGCAGCTGGGTCTCAACTCAACTCAACTAAGCCTTTTCCCTACATGGGGATCTGCAGCTGGAACTGTTCTATAAATATGTATATCCACTAAAACAAAAATATATATAAGCAGAGGTGCACCATTCTAAAAAAAAACATGCTCAGAAACTGTAATAACACACTGCAGATGTTCAGAGAACCAGGTAGCATCATCATGCTCTAAAATAATAAAATACTGAGAAGACCAGCACTTAGAAGAGGTGATGAAAAAAAGCCAATGACCATAAATTTTCAAGCAAACAAGTGTAACAAAGCCAGTGCAATAGATCACTTGTAAAGGAAATAGATACCGTCTGGCTTCCCTTGGCCTAAATTTGATCATACAAATTTAGTTCACTTGGATTGGACACAAACAAGACTTCAAACAAGACTAAAAAACCAGATGCGATAATGTAATTTGGAATTCACACGATAGAGATCTTTCCAACTCCTGAACATAAAATGCCACAAGACAATTTAAGATAACAGAAACAAGCAATAGTTTATTTTTTCAAAGAAATGTTGGCATTACCAATCAGTCTATCCTACAATTCACTTCTTGAAAGGTGTGAGATATGCTATAAGTCATCACCATACGAGAAATAATCACCAAAAAAAGGGGAGAAAAAAGAGTTACAAGACCATTACCATAGACAGACCACATTCTACCTGAATCTATCAAACTCTTGCAGCGCCACTAACCAGACAACACAACAGTTGGCTTTGACAGCCTTGAAATTTTGTTTTCAATGATGCATCTGCTTCTCCTGAACACAAGAAATCCAAGAGAATATCACATAGGATGGCACCATGTTTGCTCTGCACTGGCCCGTCCGTGTTCACAAAGCAATCCATGAATGCTTGTCAGTTTTTACAGGCCAAATGGTTTCGAACTAAACAGTACACAGCAGAAGGTTTCTTATCTTATAATTCACCCAAAAGCTCCCTAATAAAGTAAGCAAGCACGCACGAACAAATCAGGCTTTCCAACGAATGGAAATATAAAATCAGCTGCTTTCAGACAAATAAACAGCATTTTCATGCCACCAGCGATCCAATGACTATGGGTAGTTCAAAATGGAGTTATCCACAAAGGTTAGCAGAACCATGGCACTCAACTTGGGAACGACGAGAAGTTCTGACTGAATGAACGTAGTAAATCTACGAACACAAAGGGTTCGGAAAGCCTCCAGCATCACTATGATACAATAATCACAACGAACAGTAAAAATATATGCGCGACCACCAAACCACAAGAAAAGTAATATAGAGATACGATAATCACCGGCTCGTCTGCATTAATTCCCTTGATAACTCGCAATAACCGAAAAAGACCATAGCATTACTTCAAAAGAAATAACTTTCAACTCTAACATAGAACAATCATCAGAAAATACAGCAGAACGGACAGAATTCAGATAATTAAGGGAATAATGAGGCATTGCATTGCATTCACGGATAGAAAAAAGGGCACCGAAATTTACAAAGAGAGTTCCAACACAAGGACATATCACGTAGATTCAGAAAAGAACAACATCAGCAGATAAAACCTACAACTAAGACCGACCAAACTCTTTTTTCCCTGTTCATCTATTTTCGATCATTTTCTTGACAGCAAGACTTTTCATAGAGTAGAAGCCCTAACCACCAAACCCATAAAGCGTCCGGCCCTGCCTCTTGAGCGCATAGACAACATCCATGCGGTGACGGTCTTCCGGCGGGCGTGCTCAGTGTAGGTGACAGCGTCCCGGATCACATTCTCTAAGAATATCTTGAGGACTCCCCTGGTCTCCTCGTAGATCAGACCACTGATGCGCTTCACCCCTCCTCTCCTCGCCAAACGCCGGATCGCCGGCTTTGTGATCCCCTGGATGTTATCACGGAGGACCTTGCGGTGCCGCTTCGCGCCGCCCTTCCCCAACCCCTTGCCTCCCTTCCCGCGGCCGGACATCGTAACTTACGAAGCTTTCCTGTCAAAATTGAAGCAATCGTAAGAGAAATATAGAAGAAAACTCGACAGCCTCCGAAGACTTGAACCCTAATTATAAGGACAAAGAATCGATTACCTCGCCTGAGCTCGGGAGAGATCCGGAAATTAAAGAGCGGCGGAACGGAACAAGTGCGGGCTTCGAATTGGGGTGTGTGTGTGTATTTATTGTGAGGTCAAACCGGAGATGGGGGGGTTGTCGGATCCGTGACGGGGACCCGGGGATGATATATGCCGTTGATGATATAGTGATGAACGGCAGATGGGAGTTGGATCCAGTCGGTGCGGATCAATGACATGGCAGGCGTGCTGGGCGCCGTGCAAAATATTCAAGCGAGCGGTAGAGATTTGTCGATTGGATTGACCGCTTGGCCCTGAACGCCAATTTGGCATCCTGGAAATGGGCCCGAAGCTGAAAACCATCCATCTCATCGGTTCCGGACTTCCGGACTCGGACCTGCGAGATCCGGATCCGGTTCAGGAGTGTGCTTTGGATGCGTTCCGGATAGACCCTACAAGTTATTTTATTATTGCATGTAACCAGCTAGTATGGCGCATGAGTCTATTTCGCTTTTTTTTTTTTTTTTGGTAGAGATGGATGATCACATCATTCTACCGCAAGTCAAATTCGATATATTAGAAAATAAATTTATTTTAGCATAATAGGGTAAGAATCTCTCTGCTTTCAGCTTTAGAAATCAGAATGATAGACCACAGAGACGGTAACCCAGTCAGCCATTGAATTGGCTTCCCAATAGACATGTCGAATCTGAACTCTGTAAGCATCCTAAAGGGTAGACCGGATGTCTTGGATCAAGGGATTGATTGGCAAATGGTCGCAGGAGTCTGTCTGAACTATCGAATAACACTAAAAGAATCCCCTCGATGAAGAGATTGCGAGCACCAAGGATACGAGTGGCATAGGAGATGTCAGCCCAAACAGCATAAAGTCGACCAAAGGAACAGAAGAGTCAAGAAGACCAAATCTCTCCACTGCCAATATAGCTCCATCAAACCCACTGATAACAAAAGCCGAACCTGCAAATCTACCCCGAACACTCCTGTCAAAGTTGATTTTGACAAACCCTTGAGGTGGGGGCTCCCAAAAGATGAATATCGTATGTCAGTGCGCTGCCGAGACAGCAAGGGAGCCCTAGAGGCTAGGACTGTCAGAATCATGAGCAGTATGATAGAGTGTGTACTCAGCAGATAAAAAGAGCTTTCTTTACTATCCTATGGAGAGATACAATCTCGTTAGTAAAAACAAGTCGATTTTGAGATAACCAAATCTGATAAGCTATGTAGGCCCAAGTAGTGCTCTGATGCTGGATACCCCTCCGAATATCCTGACGGATAAAGCACATGAAAGATATCTGCCAAGGACTAATACCCCCTCCCAAAGGTAGTGTCCCATAATCTATCATATTTGTCTCGCTCTGGGGTAGGTAAAGATAGTATGATTGGTAGTCTCATCCTCTAGACCGCACAATAGGCAAGTAGGCTGGATGGTCAGACCCGTTTCAGAGAGCAGGAAGCAAGTAAAAGATAATTTCATACAAGCTTCCAAATAAAGAGTCGAATCCTAGGATGGATGGAAAGCTGCCAAATCCATGCCGCATCTATCATGTGCTGAAGCTATGGCTTAAAAACTTTCATAAAGTCCCCGATAGGAGCACTAGAAATACAGGATCTCCTCATACATGGTGTCAAAGTGTGACCCAGTATGAGAAGAATAGTAAGGATCCAGCGAGAGAGCTCCTCATCGAAGAAATGGGACACCGTGGGAATATACCAAGCAGAATGGTCATGAGTAATCAAATTATTGACTCCCTTTCTGCTGGAAACATCAGTGCTAACAAATGTAGGCTAGTGGGACAAGGAAAGATATGCAATCCACGTATCCTGAACAACATCAACAGAGAAATCATCTCCAATAATTTACGAGATGTTGTTCAGGATAACCGGAGCATGCCGACATACCTCTTTCCAAAAGAAAGAATATCCATGGGTATACTGAAAATCCATGGAAGGAGTCCAGTCACCATATCTAGCACACATAAAGGAACTCCACATGCAGTACGGATCAAGTAAAAAATGAGTAGCATACCTAGCAATCAAAGCCTCCCTCCTGACAGTAAAGGACTGGATCTCAAGCCCTCGTTCTTTAGTCGGCAAACAGACAGTGTCCCAAGCCAGCAGATGAATGCCATGGCCATCCTGCATAAAGACCCAAAGGAAATCCTGAAAGCATCTTTCAATCTTTATTAGATAAGTCATCGGGATAATAGCATTGGATAGGATATAAAGAGGAAGAGAAGTGAGGACCGAGCGCAGAAGGGTAATCCTAGCCATCATGGATAGACCAGTGACCTACCAACCAGCAAGGCGGTCACAAACTCGCCACTTTAGGTCACTGTAATCACTTCTCCATGGCCATCTCCCCGTAATAGGGATTCCCAGGTAAGATAGTCGGTCAGCCCGAGCTGTGATGCCCAAAGTTTGAATGATAGCCCCCCTTGTTGTAGAATTAGTCTTCGGGCTAAAGCAGATCATGGATTTATGTAGATTAACCTTCTAACCAGAGGCTCGGCAATATGACTGAATGATGAATGTGAAAGTTGTAGCATTATGGATAATTGTC
Organism: Calamus simplicifolius; assembly: GCA_900491605.1. NCBI lineage: Eukaryota > Viridiplantae > Streptophyta > Magnoliopsida > Arecales > Arecaceae > Calamus > Calamus simplicifolius. The sequence continues at coordinate 512,765 of UESW01004502.1, forward strand.
TGGCCCAGCAATATACAATCATCCGCAAATCGAAGGTAAGAAAGCGAGGGGCCATGGGGCTCGCAATGTAGAGGGCAAAACGTGAGTCAAGCTATGCTTAGGAGAAAGCAAGATAAATCATCAGCAGAAAAGGTTGAACAAAAAAGGGAATAGAGGACATCCCTGACGCAGTCCCATTGTAGAGTGGAAGAAATCAATCTGACTATCATTAGTAATGAAAGAGAATGACGGCATGTGGACACAAGCCATGATCTAGTCTGTAAAGAGGTCAACAAAGCCAAACTCATGAAGTGTTCGACATAGAAATGCCCATCTCAATCTATCATAAGCTTTCTCTATGGTTAGCTTGATAACCATAAGGCACTGTCGAGCTGAGAATCTCTGAAGATCATGCATGAATTCTTGGTCTATCAGAACATTATCAGTGATACTGTGCCCTCTGATGAAAGCCCTCTGCTCTGAAGAAATGAGGTCAGGAACCACATTTTGCAGGTAGGTGACTAAGAGAAGCGCACAAACCTTGTATAAGGTGGTGCAAAGGCTGATGGGCCGGTAGTGCTGAGGAATGAAAGCATCGAAACATTTGAGCACAAGAGTAATGAGCGTCTGGTTCTAATCAAAAGGAAGAAATTTGGACTGAAAAACAAGTTGAATTGCATGAACAACATCCTGTCCCATAATACTGCAATAGTGGCGAAGAAAAGGGTGGGAACCCATCTGGCCCAAGGGCCTTATGAGGCCCGATATCCCATAAAGCCATTCGAATCTTATCTGTTGTAATCGACCTGATAAGAAGGTTGTTCTCACCAGCTCAGACCTTATTAAAGGTCAGAATAGGATGGACTGAAGAGACCCATCATCAATATATTTAGTCCATCTGGACTAAAAAAGGTGAAATAACTGATCCCTGATAACCTGAATATCCTTTTGAAAATGTCCCTCATCATCAACTATGTTCCTAATCTGGTTCGCTGCACGATGCTTCAAAGTGGCCTGGTGAAAGAATCTAGTATTACGATTCCCTTCTCGAATCCACTGAATCCGAAACCTCTGCCTCCAAAAAACCTCCTGCAGTCGAAGAAAAGAGTGGTGAAGAGCCAAATTGGTGCGGAGGGATTTGAGATCAGAATCAGAGAGATAGCCTTCCTGATCTTCTTTGGCCTGGAGAGTAGCAATATCAGTTTCAACCTGCTCTACTTTCCTCACTATGTTCCCGACCTCCATTCTATTCCTTCTGGAAAGTCTGTGTCTCGCTAGCTCAAGATGTCTGATGATCTGTAGGTAGCGCTACCTCTCACAGGTAGATGCCATATCTGAGAAATAAGGATCCTAACATATGAGTAGGAAGTCTAGAATTGTTCAAATCTAAATTGCCTCCTCTACTAAGCAGCCACATCAGTGGCTATAAGAATCAGAAGCAATTCTGGGTAGGTAAGAAACAATGGCAGAAGGATATAGCTGAAGCCATCGAATCGTGGCCATAGCCCTATCAAGTTCTTCCATACTCTAGCAGATCCCTGGTGGTTATTACAGCAAGTGAATTGGAGACCCGAGAACCCCAGATCCAGCAGACCAGCAGAGGATATGAAGGTCCTAAACTCATATATGTCTATAGAGCCAACAAACTACATATCCCTTTCTTCTCATTGGCCCTCACAATATAGTTAAAATATCATGTGATGAGGGAGGGGAATCCCTGAGCAAGCAGAGAAAGAATCTCGGCCCAGAGCACATACCGCTCCCAAAAATCTGTGCTAGCATATACACCCAAAAGGAGCCAAAGGTCGAACATCCCCTCAAAAATGACAAGAGCAACCTGCTGGTTGTAATGATAAAAGGCATCCAATCTAATGAAGGCATTTCGCCAGAGAGCCAAAATACCTCCAGATAACCCACGACTCCACTACATGAAAAAACAAGATCAGAAAACCTGTCTCCTGAAGCGAGCCAAGCTAGCACCCGACAAGCGAGTTTCCAGCAAAACACAGATATCAAAACTATGAAGTTGCATCAGCCTCCCAAAAAGGAGCGAAATGAAAGTTTTTGGGCTCCTCTGACATTCCAGATAAGAATCTTCATTTGATAACTAGGGGGGTCGGGCCCCAACCTGGTCCCCTAACATATCCTCATCAGAAAGATAGCCATTTAGAGAGGTACCATCCATAGGACCATGTCTAGTTGTCCATCATTTGGGTGGCCACCATTTCCACTTAGTTACTTTTAGCTAGGGGATGAGCCAGTGGCCGAGTGGTCTAGGCCCTGCCCCTAAATGGCCTCCTTAAGAAGAGAGACAATAAAGTCATGGCATCATCCCTCTATCTGAGGCAGCTGGGTAGCCCCTGACCCTTCCCCTAAAGGGATCACACCCCTATTGCGGGTATGCTTAGGGCCCGTGCCAACCTAAGCAATAGGGCCCTGAGATGTGTTCGTGGATGCTGAAAAGGTGAAGTTGTCCTATGAACTGTCTAGGCCTCAGAGGAAAACTTTCCCTTTTCCTATAGTGGGTTTGGAGACAACTCGCTGGGAAAGAGGCTCCGCAGGTCGGGCCCTCTTCGATGGTCCAGGGTTGGCATTCTTGCGGGCCTTGGACCGCCGACCGATCTATCTGACTAAGAAAGCAAAGGGGTTCAAGTCAGGGTTCAAAAAACTTGTGAACCCCTGCTCTCGATCTAGGCTGCAAGGGCTATGTCAATCGGCACGCAGACTTCATCCGGCACACCCCCTGCATCACCCCTGGCCCCTAATCTACCACAGAAGCAGAGGGAGTAGGAGATTGACCTGTCTGGGGGAGTTGCCTACGAGCGGTCTTCACTGAGTTTGCTAGCCATCCGTTAGGATGGGAAGTGGAGCAGTCTAAGCCTTCCTTCTAGGCTCCTGGACCTGGCCATGGGGGGACTTCGCTGCTAAAGCGCAGCCATCCATGGGTTGAACCTGGAACTAACCGAGGAGGTGGCAGAATTCGGCAGGGAGGTTCAAGGACCGACGAGATGAAGAGATCCATAGTTGTCGCAGATATTGTCCAAGTGTTCATAAGAAAACTGCTGCCAGAATGAAGATTGGCTTCCATGTACCCTTGCCCCGGATGGAGGGGTTTGCTCAGGTCAACACGAACACAAGCATGAGCAAATCCACACCACGCTTCTCTTTGGTGAATGAATCGAAGAAGACAAACTGGCCGGCCATCGAGAGAATAGATTGCAAGATTTCATCTGCCCAAAACTTGATCGAAAGGTTGGGCAAGCGAACCTAGAGGAGAGCAAAGACAATGGAGTCTTCCGTCGACACAAACTATACTCTCTAGTCCTCAACAGCGATCGACTGGCCATTGGCAACCCATGGCCTACCTAGCACAAATTCCTTAGCTTTGAGATCAACAAATTGGAACATGTAGAACCGGTGGGCTAGGCTAACAACATCAACGTTGCTGGAGACCCCTGCTCAGCGGAATTCACGAACAATAGCTTCCGGCGGTACCCAGTGAGTGAAGCTCCATGCTAGGACCACCGACTTCTCCCAACCATGCGATTCTTCCTCCAGGGCCTGAGTGAAAACCTGGATGACATCTGAAAAGCTGAGCTCCAACTCAACCACCTTCGTCGAAGAAGGAGACAGGGCAATCCAGATGAAGCGGTTGTTCGCTGCTCGTCTTCAAGCCATCCCACCTCCCTTAGTACCATCCGCAGCAGTAGGAGTTGGGGAAACAATGTCCGCCATTGTCTAGAGGAGATCGATCAGTGTCAGCGTCGAAGGTTGTCGGAGATCAGGGAAACGACGATCATGATCACGAATCTTAAAGTTGTTATCAGCACACTTTTGCATTTGAGATCATATCTTTTTCAGCTTTGTGAGGTTATTTTCAAGCTTTTTATGACCATTCTTTTAAATTTATGTGGCTAGTGCATGACTTTGTTTTCGATTGAAGTTTAAAAGTGATTTTTATACACCGACGAACAAATTTGATTTTAATTAACAATAAAGTATCTCCTACCAAACTATTCATCTCTAGGCAAGAAAAGAAGAGACTAGAGATTAAATGAACAAGTAAGAATTCTTGAGTACTTCAATGAGTTAATCAGATCTACACAAAGAACTTGAAAAGCTTAAAGTATGTTTAATTTATGAGAATAGTTCTATTTTTTATTTTTATTTTTATAAAAATATCTATAAAAACATATTTAGTGAGCAAAAATAAAAATATTTTTTTAAAAATTATACTTTCAAAATAAAAAAAAAAATATTTAAAAGTTATTTTCACTATTTGTAATAAAAAAATTAAACTTATTAATCCTTAAACTTAGAAAGCTACGTCACTTTACTCTCTTAACTTTAGAAAGTAACAAAAATGATCCTAAACTTTTCATTTTGTTTCACTTTGATCCCTACCGTTAAATAGGGGAGATGCTATTTGATTTTATCCCACGTGGCATATAGGTGGCGAAATCAAATTTAAAACCCATTATCAACCTATTAACCCAATATCTAAAAATCTTTTAAAAAAAACCTCCTTTCATCCTCCTTTCACCTCCCATTGTGGCGCACTTTGTTCACCCCCACCCCTCAATCGCACCCTCCTTCCTCCCTCCCCTCCTCCGTCTCGTGGCCCCCTTCGATTTGCAAATATGCTTCAAACCCGTAAATGCTTCTCCCTTCAATAAACTTGGGGAAACTTTGTAGCCTTTCAATATTTTATTAAAAAAAAGAGGCGATCCTTCTTCGAACCAACTTGGGGTAGGCTGCACGAATCATATGGACCGTGTCTCATTCACTTTAGCTTAATACCATAAATACATCTTCAAGTTATTCAGCCAAGGCATCCAAAAATAAATACTCTTTTCTTCTTTCTCCTCTTTCTATTACTTTAAGACATGGAAGAGTCATTGGAATGCCTCATTAAGAGGGTAAGAAGGAGGTGTTCTCTCCCTCCTCCTCCTAGTTCTATTTCTGTAAGTCATGGAGGAGTCATTGGAATGCCTTATTGAGAGGGTTAAGGAGGAGGTGTTCTCTCCCTTTGCTGACATATACTCCTTACCATCATTGCCTACGAAATAGTTGCTGCCTCCTTCTCCTACCCCTGCGCCCTCTCATCGAAATAATGCATGCACCGCGAAGGCCTTCCGTGTCCCCCTTCTCCTCCCCTTCCCCCATCATGCACACCATAGGATGGGAGCCTTCCGCGGACCCCTTTCACCTCTATGGGTGAGGGATAAAGGAGGCTATGATCGAGAGGGAGAATAGATGGAAGGGGCCGCGACTGGAGGCAGGAGCGGCGGTGGGAGGCTGAAGGGGACCAGGAGGAGGTTTTTTTTAGGATTATTGAATATTGGGTTAACGGATTAACACGTTAATAATGATTTTAAATATTATTTTACTATCTGTATGCCACGCATGGTGCAACATGTGATAAAATCAAATGACATCTTTCCTATTTAACGATAGGGATCAAAGTGAAACAAAATGGAAAGTCCAGGATCACTTTTATAATTTTTTGAAGTTTAGAGATCAAAGTGATACAACCCCTAAGTTTAACGGCTGTAGTTTAGCCAAAAAAAAAGAAAGTAAAAAAAGAAAGAAAAGATCTAATTTGCATCATTTTATTTTTTATTTTTTTATTTCAAAATAGAAGTGTAAATTTTATTTTATTTTTTAAAAAAAACTTTTTTTGAACTTAAGATAACCTTTTGAAAATGTAATAACATGTTATTTATATATAATTATAAAATTAATATATTATGGTTATATAATACTAATTATTATAACAGATGACATATTAATATATATTTCTAATTATATTTTTATTATATAATATAATATGATAATATATATTAATAAATAATTAAATATTGTATTATTATTCTATTTATTATATATATTAATATATATTGTATATTTGACATTACTAATAATAATTATTAATATAATTAAATATTATTATATTATGTTGATAATTACATCATTTTTATTTAATAATATGATATTAAGATGTTGCATATTATAACATTAATAATGTAATATTAATTATATATTACCATAATATCATTGATATCATATTATTATGTATTTATTGTATAACAAATATGTAATTTATATAACATTATTATTATGTAATATAATATTATAATATTATAGATTTTCTTTTTTATTATCTTTTGAAAATATTATTTATGATGAAAATAAAAATAAAAAATAATTTGTTTTGCTTAACAAATGCAATTTGTAGAGATTAGAAAATAAAAATAAAAAAATAGTTTTAGTAAAATAAAAATAAAATATCTCAAAAACAAAAAGCAGTCTTAATTTTTTATGAAGACCTGGGCATTATGTTTAAAGCCAGATTCTAGTAACAATGTTAACTTTCAAAGAAAATAATATGTATGTTACCAAAAAAAAAAGAAAATAATATGTATAAAGAAATATTTTTAAAATAATCAGTTGATTCTCTCTACCTCAATTAAAAGCGTCCTAATTAATGTGAAATAGATAGGCTATTGCAAATGAGAAATATTTTTTCACTAGAGACTCTTTCACTTTGTGCTGATATCTAAACTCATCGTGTGTCTCCATAGGATTGGTCGATTCAATTGGACCAATTGATTTATATTTTTATTTAATTATGTAAATAAATTTAAATTACAAAATAATAAGCTTGACATGATTACACTCAACAATTTTGAGTAACACATCATTAGTGTGACTTTATGTTAAAACTCATCATTCATTTTTTTGCTATGCCATTTTTTATTGATATAAACAAAAATACTTATTTTTTGCTTGTTTTTTTGTTCTCGATTTGATTGTAGTTTTTGATTTCATTTGTAGGATGTCACGCTTCAGTCCCAAAATTTGAGCTAGGATGAAACCCGTCGCATGCCACGCTGCAAGGCGTCTCGAACTTCATCACATAAATCATATAAAGCAAAATTCACATCCATGATTACAAACCATAATTATAGTCTTGGGCTCCCTGCCCTACATACAAGCAATCTGAATTAAATCAATATAATGAAACTAAGTCTATTTAATAGAAGCTCCTTCTATCCCAATTATCCTTCTTCGTTCCTGAGGCTCTAAAAAACATTGTGAGAATTCTATGAGCTCACACTCAATAAGTAAGCCTAATATAATTTCAAAATTTTATTTATCATGCTATCAACAGGTTCATGCAATCAGATCAATTAATTTGAAACTTAATTCAATAATAATTACTAGAATGTATGCGATGTAAACAAAATATTGTTTATACTGTCATTATGTTTCTTTATGTGTCCCACGGCCCTACAACACACATCTTGTATATCACTCTTAAATATCCCCTAAGAGGAAGGGTCCTGGTACCAGTATTCTGTCATCTGTCATGTGATAATCTGTCATGTGATAATCTATCATGTGAGAATCTATCATGTGATAATCTGTCATGTGAGAACCGCGGCGACTACATAAAGTTTTTTTGTCATTATCATAATTATATATTATCATAGTAACAACATGATTTTGCAAAATTAACATAATTACATTTAACTATAAGTTCACAGTTTACAAATTAAATAATTTATAAAATTATAATACTTGACTTACTTACCTCAGTATGCAATTTTCAATTGATAACCCAGCAATTTGGACGCCTGGGTACCTACAGTATCATTTTCATTATCAAATTTCTAAAATCTGAATTATAAAATAATTCTTAAATTCTATCCAAACCACTTCACGAGCCCAACTTTGGCCTCGAATATCTCTCAATGTATACAACCAAGTAGGGAAACAAAATTATCCCCGGAAACTAGAATCAATCTTGATTCGGGCAATATTTACTTTGCCATTCTCGGCCCGATACAGGGCCCAAAACGCTGCTCACAAATCGTCCCTTTCCCATTCATTAGAACACCATAAGGCATGCCAAGGTCCTTGCCATCATCAAGTGCCTTCCTCAAGTCCGTGGGGTTTCTGGTTGTACCATCCCTGATAAAGAGGGTGATGTCCCATCGGGGTGCCCAAAGGGCACAGTGATCACAGCCCGGTTATTGACAGTGATACCACCGTAGCCTCCGGCCGGCCGCTGAAGGCCGAGGGAGAGGAAGTAGAAGAAACTCCCGATCTGGTCCTTCACCTGGAACTGGTAGGTCCAGTTCCAGCCCGGCGGGATGGGGCAATCCGCTCCCAAAACCCCATCTTGCCAAAAATTCTTTCTCAGCTGGATCTCGTCCCAGTTGATGAGTAATGGCTCATCCAAGCTATTGAGCGCATTAACTATAGCTCATTAACTATAGCACATTAACTATAACATTCCAGGTGGTGGTCACGTTGACAATGGGACCGGGGAATTGATTGTTGATCGCTATTACCTGTTTCTTGACACCGAGCAGGGAGGGAGTGATATACAATATGTCAAAGGCGTAGTAGGCAAAGGGATCTTCGCTCATGCACTAGCTCACCAGGGTGGCCGCCCACCAGCCACACCAGCGCCGCCGTGACCGCCCGCCGCGCCGCCATTCTCCGCTCCGTATCCTCTGGTATACTATCGGAAGCCGGGAAAATCAGAATAGCCGCAGTTATTCTTTGAAAAAAGCTCCTCTTCTTATCCGCTTCTCCTTCGACTTTACATCGCACTGAGCGCTTGGAGCGAAAGAATTGGAGAAACACCGAAAGGGGAATGAATAGGACGAGGCTCACAATGCTCTCTCTCTCTCGCGCTCTCGTCTCTAATCCCTTCTCTCTCTCTCATTCTCTAACTTTCTCTCTCTCAGGCATGGATAGGGGACTTACCAAGAGCAGATATGTGCACGATGATGATGGGAAGGAGGTTTCGGTGATCCTTTAAAGGCGGCGCAGACTCCTCAAATCAAGAGATTTGGGATAACATTAGTTACGAGGAGGTTTGAAATTCAAATCTAGACTCCTCAAATCAAGAGATTTGGGATAACGTTAGTTACAGGGAGATTTGAAATTCAAATCTAGACTCCTCAAATCAAGGGATTTGGGATAACGTTAGTTACGGGGAGATTTGAAATTCAAATCTAGACTTCTCAAATCAAGGGATTTGGGATAACATTAGTTACGGGGAGATTTGAAATTCAAATCCCTGGAGTCTATCGTTCCAATCTCGTGATCAACTCTCGTGAGTAGTTAACGAAATCCGGGGGATTACATTCTCCCCTCTTTATAAAAATTTTGGCCTCGAAATTGATGCACTTTCATTAGAGAAAATTAGAATTCCAATTTTATCACACAATCAACTAAGTCTCTATTCAAATGTCAACTGTCGTAGCTACATCATTAACTATATTAAGACCCAAATAGTTATGGATACTTCTCTTTCATTTCCTCCTCAAGTTCCCAAGTGGCCTCCCTCTCAGAATGATTACTCCATTGCACCTTGACATAGGGAATGGTACGCCGTCTCAGAACCTGATCCTTGCGGTCCATAATACGTACAGGGTACTCCTCATATGATAAATCTTTTCTCAACTTTATAGGCTCATATGCTATGACATGGCTAGGATCAGAAATATACTTCCTCAACATAGAGATATGAAAAACATTGTGTACCCCAGCTAAAATCGGAGGCAGTGCCAGGCTGTAAGCAATCTCAAAAGGTCCAATATAATGTGGACTTAGCTTTCCTCTAATCCCAAATCTCATCACATCCTTGGTTGGTAAAACTTTCAATTGATCTTCAACCCAAATTTCAAATCTTTCTTTTTGACATCAACATAACTTCCCTATTAACTCTGAGCTACATGAAGCTGCTTCAAATAACGATACCTTTTTATAGTTTTTAAACCAGCTCAGTATCCAAAAATTTTCCCCTCTAACTTTATTCCAACACGAAGGAGATCTACACCTCATATTGTAAAAAGTTCAAATGGGTCCATTAGTATTGGCTCAGTAATCTTTATAAGAAGAAATTTTACTAAGGGTAAGATGCTATCTCAAGCACCTCCTAAATCCATCACCAGGCTTGCAACATTTCCTTTAAAAATTAAATGGTTCTTTCAGACTATCCGCCAAGCCTTACACAAATCCTCCATTGAAAAAAAAAAATTGAGTCTAATGGATTCGGACTCAATTTAATCAGTTTACCATTGCACCGGATATAAGATGGTCTTCTTTAAGTGCTTTGCAACTTCTAAATATGCCGACACTTATTTTAATTTTTGATTAAATCATCATAACATACTTGGTTTCACTCTTGAATACTTCAAGCTAACATCATTAAGGTAATAACTCAGACATCTTTCATAATTATCATAATTAACTGATTCAATTCCCTTGAATATCTCAAAGTGACCTAATTGATCTAACTCAGATGGGATACATGGCTTATAAGGTCTATAGAGATTGAAGATGCGCTTACCACCCAAAAGATACATTTAGAAAATTATAGTAATCTTTCTTTGATCTGAAAGTGACATTAGATGTATCCTCAGCCATCTTCCATAATTGATCAAAAATAAAATCATCTCCTCCTCTTTCCTTGAAAAGATTCAAGCCACTTATGGCTGATTAACAATTTATCCATTCTGGGTAAAAATACCTACCTAGAACTACGAAGAGAGGCATGGTAAGCAGGCATGATAGATTAGTGTTCTATCATCTTGATTCAGGAATCTATTAATAGATGCAAATCTTCATGAAATTCTATTAATGAAATTTATCTTATTCTTATCACTGCTAAGAATCTTTCACTTGCTACCTTCAGAACATTTGAATATTCATAACCAAAATCAATCCTAATGGTTCACAGGGTCTACATGAACCTTAATCGCCTCAAACTTAAGATCTTATATTCTTCCTAAATAATCCATTGCGACACTACGTAGTCAACCATTTCAATAATATCAGTATCAATCATCTTCATAACCAACAAATTAGCCTTGAAGATGCAATTTTAATAATGCAAGTCCTCTTAGTAAAATCCACTATATATATATCCGCATTCAAATTCAGATTTAATAATTCAAAATTCAAACATTTACTAAATCAAAATATAAAAATATCACATTGTCATCAATTGCAACTTCCAACTGTTGCATAATATTCCATTTATTCATCTACCTTGTATTGCATATTAAATTAAAGTCTCATGTACCCATGTTCTCTAGGGTCTAAAACCGTTGTTGGTTATTCCCAACCAAGCCCACGTAGCCAGAGCCTCCAGGAGTCACTTGGTCTCCAGGCTGGCCAGGGTCACTAAACCAGAAGCCCTCATCATGTCACTGACTTCTTGTATGACAGGGTATTATTAATTTCTACCAGGGCTAAAGTCCAGTCAACATCTTTATAGACTTCTAAATTTTAGGCTCTCAAAACACATTTACTTAACATCATCTTAGAGTTATTATCCTTCCAGTGTCATTCTACTACTTTGTCTAGTGTCATCATATGTTTGTCCCTAAGGTCAAACCTAGGCTTTGATACTACTTAAGCTGTCACGCCCCAGTCCCAAAATTTGAGCTAGGATGACAACCCGCCGCATGCCAGGCATGCAAGGCGTCTCGAACTTCATCACATAAATTAATATAAAGCAAAATTCACATCCATGATTTATTACAAACCATAATTATAGTCTTGGGCTCCCTGCCCTACATACAAGCAAATCTGAATTAAATTAATATAATGAAACTATGTCTATTTAATAGAAGCTCCTTCTATCCCAATTATTCTTCTTCATTCCTGGGGCTCTAAAAATATTGTGAGAATTCTATGAGCTCACACTCAATAAGTAAGCCTAATATAATTTCAAAATTTCATTTATCATGCTATCAATAGGTTCATGTCATCATATCAATTAATTTGAAACTTAATTCAATAATAATTACTAGAATGTATGCGATGTAAACAAAATATTGTTTATACTGTCATTATGTTTCTTTATGTGTCCCACGGCCCTACAACACACATCTTGTATATCACTCTTAAATATCCCCTAAGAGGAAGGGTCCTGGTACCAGTATTTATCATCTGTCATGTGATAATCTGTCATGTGATAATCTGTCATGTGATAATCTGTCATGTGAGAACCGCGGCGACTACATAAAGTTTTTTGTCATTATCATAATTACATTATCATAGTAACAACATGATTTTGCAAAAATTAACATAATTACATTTAACTATAAGTTCACAGTTTACAAATTAAATAATTTATAAAATTATAATACTTGACTTACTTACCTCAGTATGCAATTTCCAATTGATAACCCAGCAATTTGGATGCTTGGGTACCTACAATATCATTTTTCATTATCAAATTTCTAAAATCTGAATTATAAAATAATTCTTAAATTCTATCCAAACCACTTCACGGGCCCAACTTTGGCCTCGAATATCTCTCAATGTATACAACCAAGTAGGGAAACAAAATTATTCCCAGAAACTAGAATCAATCCTGATTCTGGCCATATATTTACTTTGCCATTCTCGACCCGATACAGGGCCCAAAATGCTGCTCACAGATCGTCCCTTTCCCATTCATTAGAACACCATAAGGCATGCCAAGGTCCTTGCCATCATCAAGTGCCTTCCTCAAGTCCGTGGGGTTTCTGGTTGTACCAGTCCCGATGAAGAGGGTGATGTCCCCATCGGGGTGCCCAAAGGGCACAGCGATCACAGCCCGGTTATTGACAGTGATACCACCGTAGCCTCCGACCGTCCGCTGAAGGCCGAGGGAGAGGAAGTAGAAGAAACTCCCGATCTGGTCCTTCACCTGGAACTGGTAGGTCCAGTTCTAGCCCGGCGAGATGGGGCAATCCGCTCCCAAAACCCCATCTTGCCAAAATTCTTTCTCATCTGGATTCCGTCCCAATTGATGAGTAATGGCTCATCCAAGCTATTGAGCACATTAACTATAGCACATTAACTATGACATTCTAGGTGGTGGTTACGTTGACAATGGGACGGGGAATTGATTGTTGATCGCTATTACCTGTTTCTTGACACTGAGCAGGAGGGGGTGATATACAATATGTCAAAGGCGTAGTAGGCGAAGGGATCTCCGCTCATGCACTGGCTCACCAGGGTGGCCGCCCACACCAGCCACACCAGTGCCGCCGTGACCGCCCGCCGCGCTGCCATTCTCCGCTCCGTATCCTCTGGTATACTATCGGAAGCCGGGAAAATCAGAATAGCCGCAGTTATTCTTCGGAAAACGCTCCTCTTCTTATCCCCTTCTCCTTCGACTTTACATCGCATTGAGCGCTTGGAGCGGAAGAATTGGAGAAACACCGAAAGGGGAATGAATAGGACGAGGCTCACAATGCTCTCTCTCTCTCTCACGCTCTCGTCTCTAATCCCTTATCTCTCTCTCATGGGAAGGAGATTTCGGTGATCCTTTAAAGGCTGCGCAGACTCCTCAAATCAAGGGATTTGAGATAACATTAGTTACGAGGAAGTTTGAAATTCAAATCTAGACTCCTTAAATCAAGGGATTTGGGATAACGTTAGTTACATGGAGATTTGAAATTCAAATCTAGACTCCTTAAATCAAGGGATTTGGGATAACGTTAGTTACGGAGAGATTTGAAATTCAAATCTAGACTTCTCAAATCAAGGGATTTGGGATAACATTAGTTACGGGGAGATTTGAAATTCAAATCCCTGGAGTCTATCGTTCCGATCTCGTGATCAACTCTCGCGAGTAGTTAACGAAATCCGAGGGATTACATAGGATTTCCCAAATATGATGATGCTTATGATGCTGTTTTACTAAGTGAACAAGATTAACAAATCTTTAAGTTACCTATCTCGTACCTCCTATCTAGTTGTTTAATAAAATGACATCATCTTGAACATATTTCTATGCAAGGTTTTCTTCTGTTGTGCTGTTATGGTTTCATCCATCAGACTTTATAAGGTTTCCTTTTGTGTTATTTGAAATTACCTTGTGAAATGATATGCTTTACCATGCAATTGAACAACTGCAAGTTTATTTAGTCCAATGCTAAAATTAGAATTAATGTCATAACCAAATTCCTTAGAACCGAAATTGAAATCATCCATTCCTTAAATCAGAGTTAGATTTATTTCTATTATTTTAATTTAGTTCTAAACTATGAATCTAAATTAATTTGGACTTTTTTTTTAATTTTGCCTTTGAACTAAAAATTTTAATTTTTTTACCCTACCTTTTTTGGATTTAGATATCTAATTTAACATTCATTTTGCAAATAAACATGCCCAAAAATATTTAAAAAGAAGATAAAATACCGTAATAATATTATAGCATAATAACATTAATATTACATTCATATCAATAACATAACATCATGTCTAAATATTGAAGGACTAGATTGATGGATTAGGTCAATACTGACACTATCAATAACATGCAGTGGAAGATATAAATTTTAAATATTTTTAAAATTAGATAACTAAGTTTTAAATCATATTTAAAACCTATTTATTTAGTAATGACATGATCAAAGATCAGATCTAATGTGGCAAAAAATTTAAACTTAAATTTTCTTAAGTTCAAATCTGCAACTGGAATCCATCCTGTTGGATATCTCGAATCAGAGCTGTTCACACGTTCAACTTCTAGCGGAGATAAAGACTTCTCAAAATGGATGGATCACCATATGCTAGCGCCTTGCAGATTCGTTTGATGAAGTTGGTGCAGCAAACTCTTTGCTGAATCGGTTTTCTTGTGTTTGATCTTCTTAACAAGAATTTTTTTTTTTTATTTCTACCCAACCAAATCTAATCTAGGATGGAAGAATAGAAAAAATGAAGGTTTTTTTGGTTTTTCAAAGCCTAATCTGAAAATGAATTGAGCATACGAATGGGCTATGGGGTGTGGAATTCCTCAAATGAGCCAAGCCCCCTCCCTATTTATAAATTAGAGGGAGGGGCAACCAAGCGGCAAAAGAAGGAAGGGGCGGGACCAACTGAAGGGCCGCACGTCGTTCAAATGCTTCCCAGTAATCAACAATTAATATTCTTAATTAACTCATTAAATATGTGGGAGGAGTGAGGAGTAGGTAATAGGATTTTTGAAAAGTTACTTGCACAACGTGCGCTCCCATCCATCAACCGATGAAGGTGGTTCATGGTTCAATCTATGACACAGACTATCCAGATGGAATAGGAGTGAGGTGGGGGATCTGGTCACACAAGTTGAGCAAGTTGAAGCTGATATCAGTATTTTGCAGGCTAAGGAGGATAAGGAAGGATTTTTGGTGGACTCGGACCTCTCTTTCCTTAGGGAGTTGCTGGCTCGGCACCACTCTCTTTTGCGGCAGCAGGAGATGTATTGGTGGCAGAGGTCTAGGACTCAGTGGATTTGTGATGGGGATCGAAACACCAGATTCTTCCATCAGGCCACTCTGAAGCGGAGAGCTGCTAATCGGATTCGGAGGTTAGTTGATGAAGAGGGGCATATTCGAGAGGATTTCCACTCTATCAGTGACCTTCTTCTCCATTTTTCCGAGCTAGATGGGCTGAGTCTACTGGCGATGGGGACCCGGTTGTTCAGGTTCTGGCTTCTAGGAAGGTTTTCTCCCTGGATAATGATATGCTTGTCAGGTTGATCTCTGCGGACGAGATTAGGGCGGCCCTGTGGGAGCTTGATCCGAATAAGGCCCCTGGGCCTGACGGGTTCCCGCCCTTTTTCTTTCGGCACTACTGGGACATTGTTGGGCAGGAGGTGGTCCAAGCTATTCAGGATGTCTTCCGAGCTAGACACATTCCTTCTGAATGGAATCAGACATTCATTACCTTGGTGCCCAAGAGAGTGGATGCTTCTCTTCCGCAGCACTTTCGGCCCATTAGCCTTTGCACTACCTTGTACAAGGTCTGTGCTCGCCTTTTAGCTTGCATCCTTAGTTTGGTGATTCCTCGTCTCATATCGGAGGAGCAGGGGGCTTTCATTAGATGGAGGTCTATTTCGGATAACATCCTTATTGCTCAGGAGTTCATGCATGTTCATCAGAGAGCTCCGGTCAGACGATGTCTTATGGCTGTAAAGCTCGATATGGAGCGTGCTTATGCTAGACTGAGCTGGGTTTTTTTGTACCGCTCTCTTCTGGAGTTTGGGTTTGATGGATTATTTATAGAGTGGATTATGGCTTGCATACATAAGCCTTCTTTTTCTCTAATCATCAATGGGAGCCCGACTGAGTTTTTCCACTCTAGTGTTGGTCTCCGTCAGGGTTGCCCCTTATCTCCTTTGCTGTTCATCCTGGCTGCAGATGATCTTTCTCGTGCTTTACGCCAGGCTCAGCAGGATAGGCAGATTGCCCCAGTTATAGCCGGTTCTGAGGGCCCTTTTGTCTCTCACCTTCTCTTTGCTGATGATTGTATCCTCCTAGGCCAAGCTTCTATTGATAATGCGGCTTCTTTTCATTCTATTATTCAGAACTACTATCAGGCTTCTGATCAAAAGGTCAACTTTCTGAAGTCTTCTATATGCTTTAGCCCGAAGACTTCTAGATCCACTAGAGAAGCCATTATCAGTTTGTCGGGTATCACCACTCAGACTGATGGATTTATGTATTTGGGGATCCCTATAACGGGGAGATGCCCCCGTTGCTCTGATTTCTTCGAGATTGAGAGGCGGGTGCACCAGCGCATTGAGGGATGGCAGGTGACTGGTCTTTCGATGATGGTTAGGGTTATCATTATTCGATCAATTCTATCCTTTCTTCCCCTGCATCTCCTGTCGAATGCTGCCATTCCGATTACTTGCCTGAGGAGGATCGAGAGATGCTTTCGTGATTTTCTATGGGCTTCTATGCAGGACGGTCATGGGATTCACCTCTTATCCTGGGATATGGTCTGTATGCCTATCTTTGAGGGCGGTCTCGGGATCCAGTCTTTGATTGTTAGAAGAAAAGCCCTTATTGCTAGACATGCTTCGAGATTCCTACTGGAGCCGCATTGTCTTTGGAGCTCTCTGATGTGTATAAGGTATGGAGAATGGTCGTTTGCCATGCACATTACTCCACCTCGGGGATGCTCCTCTTTTTGGAAGGAGGTCTGTCGCTATGGTCAGGCTATCTTGGACAATATCTCATGGATGATCGGAGATGGTTCTTCGGTTAGCATTATTCAGGATACCTGGATTTCTGAGCTTCCTCTCTCTCGGTGGCCCTCATTTATTAGTATTGAGGCCCCTTCCAGTTTAAGAGTTAAGGACTTGATCTCCTTGGACCCTCCAGCTTGGCATATCCCCTCGGTGACCAGATTTTTCGGTGCTGAGCTTGCTCAGCGGATTTTATCGATGCCTCTTATTCCTGGTCGATCTTCTGATGTTAGACTCTAGCAAAGATCCTATCTCTCTAAGGCTCCGACCAGGGATCTGATGAGGATGTTCAGACCTCAGCCTCAGCGCTTGGAGGACGCTGCATGGATTTGAAAGCTTCCTACTATCCCCAGAGTTCAGTTATTTATATGAAACTTCTGTGGGACTCTCTTCCTACCTGTGCTCTCCTATCTCGGAGGGGTCTTCCTATTCAGTCGATCTGCCCTTTATGCAGCTTGGAGGAGGAATCTATAGATCATGCAATTTTTATCTGCCCCAGAGCTAGATGGGTCTGGCTTATGATGGGTTATTCTTTCAGACAGAATGACTCGGGCTCCCTGCACTCTTCTTTCCTTCTTGACCTTTGGAGGTGCCCTCAGCATAAGAAAGGTCTCTGGGCGGTCACTGCTTATCAGATTTGGCTGTATAGGAACCGGCTTATTTTCTCTGATGACACTATTTCTCTTCATAAGATTGTAAGGAATATTAGATTATTGGCGGCGGACTGTGCTCGTTCTGATGTCTCTGGCCACTGGGGATCCCCTGCTGCTTCGGCAGTGAACCGACACACGGTTTTTATCTCCTGGGAGCCCCCTCCAGGGTTTGTCAAAATTAACTTTGACGGAAGTGTCCGTGGAAGAATTGCTGGTTCTGCATTCATTATCCGAGGACCTCATGGTGACTTATTTAGCGGGAGGTTTTGATACTCTCGACTCCTCCGTCCCCATGACTGAGCTTTATGCGGCTTGGGCGGGTATTTCTTATGCTGCTCGGGTTCTTCATGCTCAGAGGCTTTGTATTGAGGGCGACTCCATGTCGGTCATTTCTTGGATTCAGATGGAGAATTGCCCTCCTGCTTATACTAATCCGATTCTGTTGGACATGTGGGCTATTATGTGGGAGGTTGATTGCGTCCAGACCCGTCATATTTATCGCAAAGCTAACTCGGTGGCGGATTGGGTGGCTGCTTCTGTGGCTCAGCTTTCTGGTCCATGGATTTTGACACCGGGTGACCCTTGCCCTGCTCCTTTGCAGCAAATTTTGTACTCTGATCTATTTGGACTGATTCGCGCTAGACTAGTGTGATCGCCCGTTTGTACCAAAAAAAAAATCTACGACAAGCATAAATAAAATAAATAATGATCTATTAGCTAGCAGAAAAAGGCCAATGAAAAATAATTTTACCCATTAAAAAATATCAAAAAATCCACTTAAAGAGATAAAAGAGTTCCGGTGTGCTAGGACTCTTCATTCATGATCTAATTCAAACTGGATTTGAGTCTAAGTTGAATCTCATTACATAAGACTCATGCTCGATTTCCAATTGAGCCTTTGACAACTCAAATCAACTCTAAATATATCTAGTCAAATCTAATTTAACATTCAAAAAAATTAAAAAATAATTTGATCTCATCAAATTAGGTCAGCAATGATGTTGTTAAGCCTAGTTGCTAACAATTAGCAACCCATTTTCAAGAAATTTGATCTAAAACATTAATCGAATTAACGTAAGAACATGTCTTAATATTTGGATTACACCAAAACTCTTTTTGTTGGGTCGAAACTATTTCGATAGAAGTCAAACTTGGAATCAACGATCTAATCGATTCAAGTGAGCTTTCATAATCCACCAATGACACCTCGCATTATATAGAGATCAAGGACCACTTACATTACTAAGTCATCTTACTAACTTCTCATATGGTCATGCTCGATATCGATGTTAGAGACTCGTATCGAAGTGATTCATGCTCCAATCTAATCGGATCGATCAATATCCTCATGATTAGTCAATTTGATTGAGAGAGTTTTAGGAGTTAATCTATTACGACATATCTCAAATTTTCAACTCTTGAAAACATATGTCCTTGTCTATCAACCTCAAGGATGATATGCATGACACGGTAACATGTATAAAAATTGTTCAATTTAATTAATACGGATCATGTATAATGAAAGTTCTGAAATAAAATAGAATGTGTATGTTAATAATTGACTTTTTAAGGCACTTATCTAACAAATACATCATAAGACAACATAAAATAATAAAGGTTTAGCTCTCCTACATTACAACATAAAAACAATAACACCAAAGAAATCCAAAATCTATCTTTATTTTACCATAAGTCTACAACGTCGAATTTAAAGAAAAACAAAGTAGCAACCCATTTTGATAAAAATAAACAAAGGAATGTTCAAGTGTTCAACCCATGACAAAGTTTTAATTCATATAAATAACAAATGCTTAATTCACTTCTACCATATATATATATATATATATATATATATATCAAATACACCACAACTACAAATGCTCAAACCACAACACGATCGAAATCCATCAACAAATCATGCTCGCAATACGAACCATTGCAGTTCTTTTCTTTTGTCTCATTATTTTAATCTGATTCCATTAATACGGTAACAGAATTTCACAACTCAAGCTTCTAGCCAGTAACACAATAACGAACAAGCTTCCCACGTGTAATGGATTTGCCTTGTTTATTTATTTATTTTTTTTCTCTAGCTCTATGAATACAATGCAAAAGCAAAGCTAAAAAAACAAAAAAATAATACACGAACAACAACAAATTCTTAATTACAAAATACTTAGAATCAACTACCTAATTTTTTTTATTCAGCTCAATAATTTTGATATTATAAAAAAATATAGAACCATAACAAGTTGACTACAATCAAGCTCAATAATCATGGCCAATATATATATGGTAAATTGATGAATGAAAACGGGAAAAGAAAGATGCAAAAGGATTTGTTAACGGTCGAATCAAGTTTTAAATTAAAAATTTTGTTGCATTTATCATAGCAGAAGCCAGAAAGGAAACTTGTTAACGAGGGGTTTGCAAGTCAGGTGCTATAAGCGAGAAAAATGTTTTGAAAAATGTATAAGAAAAAAATTGAAACATCATTCGAAAAGAAGATTGCATACGTCGAACTTCGGATAGTTATACTAAAAATGCATTTGAATTTGTAAAAAATATCTACAATTCAAACTATAAGAGAGGAAAAAAAAAAAAAAAAAAAAAATAATTTTACTAGAAATATTAGATAAATCCAACTACAACTTACTGAAATTCGATGACAAGTGACTCAAAAAATCAGTATCAATATCAAATTTTTAGAGGACGTTGATTCCGAAGAAAAATGAAACTCATTTGCACTCTTAAGTAGGAAGTCCGCATTACAAATTCTGGAATCAATATCAAATTCTAATTCCGTTCAAATAAATATTTAGAACGTGAATGGTTGATTTTGATTTAATTCCAAGAAGCCATTTAAGATGAGCCCTACCTGGTTTCAATATAAAAGTGGAGAAGCTTCAAATTATCTTAACCGCACAAGTTATATCAAACGTCTTATCTTTTTAAAACCAGATATATTGAATATATGGATGGTAATATGAACGTACTGGCATCTGGTTGTTCTCACTCTCAGCGCTAGCATGCGCAAGTGGGCTAAGGCTGGACCCAAACGAGGCCACATTAGGCTCGATCCATGTGGCTCGTAAATTAGCGGACCTCGGTTCCATTAAAGAACCCGTACGAGAGAGGACCAGCCTGGCCCGCAAGCGTTGAACATTTCGCAAAGAGCACCGAATCAAAGCTCTAGATTTTTTTCCGGAGAGAAGAATCTGGCCCTGCGTCGCGCCCATGGTCTGGGCTCAACCAACGCGTTTGTTTTGTTCTCCTTTTCCACCAGCGTGCCAGCGAGGCTCCGGCGAGATGTCGGGCGCTCTTTTTCCTCCTTCCAGCCATTCCTGGCCTGCACCACCGTTTCGTTTCGGATCATGCCATTAGGGGTGCAACTCGGGCTCATGAAACTCGGGTTTCCTTGAACCCTAACCCTAACCCTATTTGTAAAATGTCAACCCTAACCCTAACCCTAACCCTATTTGTAAAACCTCAACCCTAACCCTATTTTTAAAAATCGGGTTCGGGTTGAGTTTCGGGTTAGAATTCGGGTTGATAGAAAAAAAAATATGACAATTTGAAACAAACAAGCTTAACATTGTACAAATAAGCTTTGCATTGTACAAACAAGCTGAAGTTTGAAACAAATAAGCTTCACATTTCAAATTACATGTTTAAAAATATACATCTTTTACATAAGATTAAACAAAAAAAAAAATACATTCTTAAACCAAAACATATCCAAAGTAATCCAAATGTTGTATAACATTTCAATAGCCATATAAATTAATGAAGTCACCTTTATCCTTCGAAAGTAGAAAATATTGAGACGATAAAGAGCCAGTTAGAAGACCACATAAGTCTGGTATGAGAAATCTTTTCCAAGTAGCGAGACTGCATTCGCCATCCAAAGCTTCTGATTTTTTACTCATCATCCCTTTCCCAGATGTTTTAGTTTTCTGCTCATCACCTCTTCTCAGATGCTTTCATAAAATTTTGGCAAACTTCATATTAGAAGTTACAAATGTCTCAAAGAAGATAATTTAAAAAAATAAAGATACTAGTTGGCCCACCAACATTACATGATAAAATGCAATGGTTAAAGGTATATTGCTCATTTAAAAGGTAATGAAGGTTCTGGTGGAATGTTCATACCAAGAATCATCACTTTCACAAAACTATTATCAACTCTTCATGCTTTAAACCTAACAAACAAGGTTAAATCATCACTTCCACACACCAGTGGACCTGCTGCTTGTGGCTTTGCGGGTTCGGGTTTCTCGGGTTCGGGTTGACTGCAACCCTAACCCGGCCCAAGTTGTAAATCGGTCCGGGTTCAACCCGGATCCTTCGGGTTCGGGTTAGGCAAACTAGAGTTTGAGTACTGCTGCAAATCGAGTTCTGCGGGCCGGGTTCGGGTTGAACCCGGCCCAAGTTGCACCCCTACATGCCATCCCTTCCCTTTTCAGCCATAAAGCTATCAAACCCCATCATGGTGACCACCACGCACCTCCTCTTTTCTTTACCTTCCTTCTCCTTCTCTGTTTTCTTATATGTTCTCGAGCGGATGTTTTCTTATACATTAACCAAGAAAAGAGTCATGGAATAGTATAATTCAGAGAGGAGGGAACAGAGAGAGATCAGGAGAGATGCTGCAGAGAGCTGCGAGCAACGCGTATTCATGGTGGTGGGCGAGCCACATCCGGACGAAGCAGTCCAAATGGCTCGACAGCAACCTCCAAGGCCAGTCTCCCATTCTTTTCTCTCTCTCTCTCTCTCTACATCTTTCTTAATTGTGCTTGTTTCGATCGTTTACGGCTCAATGCAAAGAAATCGATTCCAGAGGGCCGACAATCTAATGATCTGCGACTGCATTGCCCCCCCCCATAGATCTATTAAACTTGATCTTCTGATCTTAGCAATAGATTGTTGACTTTAATGAGAAGGCAATTAAAAAAAAAAAAAAAGTTGACAGAGAAGAAGGCGATCGAGACAAAATAACAGGAGACACATTAGTTGAGGCAATGAATGCAAGGACTCAATCCATAATTGCTTGAGACTTCAATGCCATTGGCGATGGCATTGTATTTATTGTCTGGTATCAGCATTGCCCAGAACTAGAAAATCTTTTAGATTTTAGTTTCTGGTAGCATCCAGCAGGGGCTACTTGGTTGGTTCATTTGGCTTGTCAGGAGACGTTGATGCAACAATAATAAGAAGGTTAAGTTCCAAGAGCTTGCAGTCTATATGATCTTCTGGCAATGTACAAGTTTTGAGATGCCGGTACCATAACAAGTGGCCTTATGGTATTCAAGGTTCAAGGTGAATGAATCAAAAACTAGAATGTATCAAGAACTAAAGCCATAAAGAATCCTGCCAGACTTTAAACCTGATGTTTCTTCTAGCTGTTATGCAAGCCTTAGACTTGTCAGACTAAGTAGAGAAGGGACATATGTGACCGTCATAACTTGACCTACAGAGATAATTGTTATCAGAGAAGGTGTTTTTTCTTGCTTCAAGACAAAAACCAAGGCTTGCCACAAAAATGACCTTGAGTAGAAGTCATATTCACCACCTTTTGAATATATGGACTGTACATAGATACCTTTATCAAAGATGGTTAGAGTTTAGGAGGGTAGGCATGATGCTAAAAGTGGTAAAACTGTAGCAAGATGACAGCATGATGGTTTTGTGATGATCATAATGATCGGATAAGCATGCAAGTGGTGTTAGTGATGTGAGTTGATATCTTACAGGGAAACAATGGGTGTGGGGTGGCAATGGTGACAATCCCAATTTGAGTGCTGTGAAGGTATGCAAACACATGGAGACACTTGTGGCTTGCAGATCATGGAGTATCTTGTAATGTTGGTTCTCAATCATTAATGTTGGTTTCAATAATCCATTCTTTTGTCCTGTTAGGCTTTTTGTAGGCTAATCAGTAGCATTTTCCATTGAGACGTAATAAAACCGACGATCTATCTCCATTTGTGAATATCAACAGTTAACCATCACTCTTGTTAAGTTGTAAAAAAAAAACATAAAAAAAAAAGAATAAAAATAAAAAATAAAAAATCATAAAAACGTTTGCTTTGAAACAATTATATTGTTATATCAGCAAAGGCAGATTTAATATTGTTGCCTGCATCTAGCTAAGCACAATGCTGACATTGGGGAAGCCAAAATCTTACATGCTCAAAGATGATTAACCTCTGGTGCTCTTTAGCTCTGAATCATACAGTCCAGGCTTGGCTGCATATTGAATTATACTGTTTATTTTTATCCAATATATTATATGTACCGTTCTAATCTGGCGCAATCCTTCTTGTAATTTCTTTTTGGCTAACAGTTTGACATAGTTCTATCAAAATCAGTGCTGTATATGATTGTATCTTCCAAGGAACATGATTGCAAAGATTATCCTTTTTACTCGATTCATATTCTTGAAGA
Source organism: Calamus simplicifolius (assembly GCA_900491605.1). NCBI lineage: Eukaryota > Viridiplantae > Streptophyta > Magnoliopsida > Arecales > Arecaceae > Calamus > Calamus simplicifolius. The sequence goes on from UESW01004502.1 coordinate 536,882, forward strand.
GAAGTCACTTTTGCTTAATGCAGCAAATATGGCGTACACTCTAATTGCTAATATTCTAACTCAGTGGACTTCATAACAGAGATGGAGGATAGAGTGAAATCCATGCTCAAACTAATTGAAGGGGATGCTGATTCCTTTGGTAAGAGGGCAGAGCTGTACTTCAAAAGTAGACCAGAGCTTGTAAGCTTTGTGGAAGAGGCCTACAGGGCATATAGAGCATTGGCTGAAAGATATGATCACATTTCAGGAGAATTGCATAAGGCCAACCACACCATAGCAACTGCTTTTCCTGACCAATTCCACCATGCAATGCTAGAGGAGGAAGATGATAATTTTCCAAAAGCAATTGCCCCTATTGATGCCCGTAAAATTCACAAGCCAACAGTGGATAGTTTGATAAGCAAAGAAAAGAAGACCGATCTGCCATAAAGAGAACACAGTGCAATAGTGTTACTTCTCTGATTGACAAAGATAAGGCACAAGAAGAGATAAATAGGCTTCAGAAGGGCATCCTGGTTCTACAGACTGAGAAAGAATTTATCAAAAGCTCCTATGAGAGTGGAATTGCCAAGTATTGGGAAATTGAGAAGCAGATCACAGAGATGCATGAGGAAGTTTGTTGCTTGCAAGATGAGTTCAATACCAGTGCTGTCATTGAAGATGATGAGGCCAGGGCCTTGATGACAGCAACAGCTCTTAAATCCTTTGAGGATGCCATAGTTAGCTTGCATGAACAACGAAAGAAATCAGTGGAGCAGGCAAGAGTAGAGTCTGGAAAAATTAGAGTTGCTGAAGAGAAGCTGAAGGCCTTGAAGGGAGAGCTTGGCCAATGTCAGTTGGAGAACACAGAGATTGCTGATGGGAATAAAGAGATTAATTCCACCACTGTGAACATGATGGACGAAGTTTATTATCTGAAACATGAGAAACTTGAGTTACATAAGATACGCGAGAAAGTCCAGGAACATTTTGAAAGAAATTGCAACACACCTTTGGAGGAAATTGTGGAGAAAATAGATGAGATTGTAAATAAGATTGTAAGTTTGGAACTCAAAGTTTCATCACAGACAGCACAAATAAAGAGGTTAAATTCAGAAAACAACAAGCTTAAGAAATATCTGCAGAGCTTGGAAGAGGAGAAGATGGTTTTAATTAATAACTCAAATGAATTGAGTGACAGACTAAAGCATGCAGAAGAGGAGTTAATTAAGGTTCAGGTCCTGGAGAAAACTGTCCAAGATGGAGAAACTACTCTTTGTGCAGATTTTTCTGATGTCTGTCATAACCTTAATGCTATGTCAGAAGAATTGCTCTATCCTAGACATCAGGAGCAGGTCAGCGTTACAAATCCATTCATAGAGGAAAAAATTTCCCTTTACAATACAGAATCATGGAGAGAGTGCAACGGAAAAGAAGTTGCTCAAAGTCAAGACAAAGGAAAAAATTCAGCTAAAGAGGAGAATCATGGGATTCAGGAATTTGGTCACAACATAAAAAATCATGACAAATTGGAGGCAGGTTTGAAGGTTAAAAAAAATTTAAAAAGGATCTATGACTTGAAACAGGAAGATGAGAAAAAATCATCACAAGTGGATGCTGGCATTCAAGTAGAAGTAATAACAGTGCTTGGAGAGCAGGAAGGTACTCTAGACTTGCATCACTTACTTTTAAATGGACTAGAAGATAGAGAGAGAATTTTATTAGCTGGGTACACTTCAGTCCTGCGAAACTACAAAGCAACAAAGAAAAGGCTCTTGGAAGTAGAGAACAAAAACCAAGAATATGTTTATGAGAAAATGGCAATCATAAGGGAATTGAGAAATGCCAATGCTATGAAGGATGAGGAGATTCAATCACTTCAACAACACTTGGGCTCTTCGAAAATGAGTTCTAATGGGCAGGCTGATGCTAGTTCCGCTGAAGCTAAAGACTTACGTCATGGTCATCACAGGCTCAAAAGCCTGCTACAACTCCCAACATTAACAAAAGAGAATTCAAACCCTCCAAATTCTGAAAATCCAGATGTAAAAGTGCAATCCATTGCTAATGCAGAAACATTAGCTGAGGTTGCAGATAGAGGAAGTCCTCATGCAGAAGACATCAAGCTACAGCACATTGATGGTCCGCAGAGCATTTCATCCATCGAGAAAAAATTTAGAAGGGATATTGACATGCTATTAGAGGAGAACTTAGAGTTCTGGTTGAAATTCAGCACCTCATTTCATCGCATGCAAGGATTCCAAACCACATTGAGGAGCCTACAAGCTGAAATGAAGAAGCTGCAAGACAGCAAGGTTCGAGAGGGAATTAACAGTGCTGTGACTGACCAGGTTGAGAGAGCTAAATCTGAACCAATTGACAGGCCACTGAGAACATTGAAGACTGAGCTTCAAGTATGGTTAGAACAGAACGCACTGCTGAGTGGGGAGCTGGAGTGTAGGCTCTCGTCTCTTTGTGACATACAAGAGGAAATATCAACAGTTCTGAAGGCAAGTTTAGAAAATGAAGGAGCCCAATTACTCCTTACCAGGCTGCAAAGTTTCAAGGGGAGGTGCTGAATATGCAACATGAGAATAACAAGGTTGCAAATGAGCTGCAGGCAGGACTCAATCATGTCAGGGGGCTTCAAGCTGAAATAGAGAAGGCTTTGTTGAAGCTACACGAGGAATTTGAATTCTCTGGGTCTAAAAGTAACCAACATCCCCACTTCAGGCATCTTTCAACTAAGACTAGGATGCCTTTGCGGTCCTTTCTTTTTGGTACCAAACCCAAGAAGGCATCAATATTTTCATGCATGAATCCAGTATTTCATAAACAATACAGTGATCTTAGTCCTGGCTCTCCTAGGTAGACTGAACAGAGGTTGTTCCTTCTTTCCCTGATAGTTTTATGACTGCAAGGAAGTTTTTTGTTCTTTTGTTTATTGTCAAGTAATTTTGGACTTACTTTGAACAGGTTTGTGAGGGCAGTCTGTGGATTAACTCTCAGTGGGAGGTGGTAGCTTCATGTTGCCAACTGCTGGTGGATGGAATTTAGTTCACGAAGTATGGTGCACAAATAGAGGATTGCATGGATGTAGCTCAGCATCTTAGCACTGTACCTGGTTCCATTAGTAGATCTTGTCTCTATCATCAGCCATTATTCATGAGTACAAGGCTCATATCTGGTTCTTGGGTTGGTTTTGGCTCCAACATTAACTGTTTTGTTCAGATGAAAACTGGATTTGTTTCAGGCTCGCATTTTGCCTTCCATTAACTTACCAAATTTGGTGCATTTTAAACTGTTGGCTCATTTGCTTATTTGGTTTGAAGCTTGTATTGTGTGATATGAGAAGGTAGTTTGGAATTCATTTCTTTGTTTACATTTATATTCATGAGGGTGGTGATATATAATCTTTTGATTTATTAAGCAAATGGTTAATCAATCATCACTGAAATGGCTATAATTCTGATATTGATGCCAAGAAGATGTGGAATAGTCCAAAGACACAGGCAAGATTCTCCGAATGTGATGGCTTATGAACCATGGCCTGTAAGGCAATGAAAACATATTTATGATTCCAGACAAAAACAATTTTATGGAGCTAAAATTAACTTTTTTAAAGAATAAAAAAGGTAAAATTGGAGAAGAAAAAATAAAATACCATCAAAAAAGCCTTTTGTGGCACGAACATATGTTAATTGAGCTTGTAAGTCGCATATGGGTACAGGAAAACTTTTCTGGAAAAACTTCTATACATAATAGTCGCACTTCAGTCTTCTAGTTAATTACTGTCCGCAGCTATGTTCTTTGTTACAACAAAATGCTGATCAGAGTGTAATGAAAGACTAGTTGCAAACTTATTCTGAAATCTTACTCTCTTGGTTATACTAGGGAGTAACCAAGGTGCCCAGCTTAAGCAAAGGCAAATCCAGGTGCAATTTGTGTTATCTTTCAGATGTGTGCGTTGAGATTATAAGCAAATAAAACACAGTTGTCTCTAATGTGCAGTGATGATGAAAAGAAAATCAACCATCAGGTATCACTAAATATTAGATTCATCAGCATGTAAAAAGACCAGAAATTGCTATTGGATGTCTTAAAATTAAAATGACATTGGAATGCTTTGCCTGGGGTTTAAGTTTGGAGCAAACTCTATAAAAGCATGTGTTGGCTTTTGGTTTGCAGCCATTTTTCATACTTAACTGGCAATGAGCATAATATGAGTTCTACACTAAAAACTCTGTGTTGCTTAGTCTAATTCAGTTAATTATAGTGTTAGTGCCATGCCAATATCAATAAAACAAGCCCAAGAAAAATTACACAAACATATTAAGCAAATAGATTAGATAAACACAACTCGAACTTTTTCTGAATTTATGTTCATATATTGAAATTAGTCATATAAGTGATCTAAACTTGGATAGAGGATGAGAACTGTAATAGATTAATAATGTAAAATTTTAGTCATATCTTATAAATATGAATGTAGAGCAGTAAATGGATTAGGTATGCATTCAAATTTGGAATCAAAACTTTTTTTTTTTTGGCTCTTATGTTAGAACTGACCTTGTCTCTCAGCAGGAAAAAGGGACCACAGCTCCCCTTTAGAAAGTGGCTGTGTGGCACAATGATAAGATATAAAGGACTGATTCCCTCCAGTAACATCTTATGAGTTTTTAAGAGCACAATGATAAGGCATAAAGGATTGATTCCCTCCAGTAACATCTTATGAATTTTTCAGAAAAAAATACATGATACGCCTTCTCTTTTTTCTCCAGTAGACTTGATGCACTGGGTCAACACCGAGCCTATATTAATATAAATGTACTGTCTATATATTGGAATGTTTAAGGTATATAAGATGTGCAGTAACGAAGAAAACATTTAGTTGAGCATATTAGAAAATCATGCATTCTGTTTGAAGACTTGACTGTCTGGTGATTAAAAGTTACTGGCCATGAATAATGGAACCATCCTCATTTTTTTTTAAATTTTATAAAAAGATACCCTCCATTGATGACCATCGAATAAACTAGATGCCGCGAACTATTTACACTGTTACCTCTTTTGCGATTGGTGTGGCGCAAACGTTGAAGAGGCAGTTGTCCTGGGAATCCCACTTATCTTCTCTTTTGGCGTCCACCGCTTGCTGGAGGAGGAGGAGGAGGAGGTTAGGTATTCCGCTTGCAGTACAAGAACGGTCCAGATGCTATTTATCTTCATCCTACATCCGCGTACCCCTCGATTTCAAAATACAAGAGCAATGGGACACGCGGCGATCCACCAGCCAACGCTGCTTCCGATTGCTGTTGCGGATTACGTGGCGGATTCCTTGGTTCCCATCGCATGCTTTTGGGCCACACTTTAGGTAGTGTTTGAAACAGGGGATATTCTCTGCATATTTCCTTTTATTTTCAAAGGGTGTATTTGATATGGTGGATAAGGGAATATCTCCTAAATATTTCTTATTATCCTTAAGGTAGTGTTTGAAATAGGGGATAAGAGAGGATATCCTCTGGATATCCCCTCTTATTCCCAAAAGCATAACTATAAGGGATAGCAGGGAATAAAGTTAACCAAAAGGATAATCCATAGTTAACCATGGTTAACCATGGAATATCCCCTCAATTTATTCCCTAGAGAATGTAGGAATAGCTGGTTATCCCTCCAAATAAGAGTAAAAAAAGGTTATCCCATGGATTTACCTTTTTGCATTTGATATGATCAATGGGATAGCCAAGGGATATCCCTAGGGATAGCCAGGGGATAAATTCTATCCCGTACACTTATCCATGGATAACATTTTTCCTATCAAACACTACCTAAATGCTATACCTACAGGGAATAGTACTGAAAAAGTTTAACCAAAAGGGATAACCCATGTTTAACCATGAGTTATCCCCTGAACTTATTCCCTAGGGAATCCAGGAATAATTAAAGTTATCCCTTGATTGCAAAGTGATAATTTTAAAAAGGTGTTTATCCCGTCAGCTATCCCCTGGATAAATGCTATCCTGTACATTTATCCAGGGATAGCTAAAAAGCTATCAAACACAGCCAAAAGTTATAACTATAAGGAATAGCTGGGAATAAAGTTAACCAAAGGGATAATCTATTGTTAACCATGGTTAACTATAGGATATCCCTCGATTTATTTCCTAGGAAATGCAGGAATAGCTGGTTATCCCTTCAAATAAGAGTAAAAAAGAGTTATCCTATGGATTTACCTTTTTTGCATTTGATATGATCAATGGAATAGCTAAGGGATATCCCTAGGGATAGCCAAAAGATAAACTCTATCCCGTACACTTATCCATAGATAATATTTTTTCTATCAAACACTACCTTAAGGTCAAAACGACCCGATTATTATATTTTAAAACCAGATTCTCGTAATAATCCATAGGTTGCGTTTGCACCGATCTTTGAATCGTAACAAGGATTGCCTATAAAATAAGTTATGGCTTGATAAATTATTAATAATATTAATTACTATATTTAATATATACAAATAATGCTATAGTAATATTGATTACTGTATTCAATATGATAATTAGATTATCAATAATATAACATCAAATTCTCAAAATACTTCTAAATTAAATTTATTAAAAATTTATATATTAATATTTATTTAATTTAAAAAATTTATATTTATAAATGATATTCGAAGCGGTTAGTAGGATATCAGAGGCATTGATCAGAAAAAATTCAACATGTACCAAATATAGTTATCTAACTCATTTAAATTATCAATAATTTAGATAGATTATCTATCCTCCTAACTTTCAAAGAAGATGATATGCATAAATGAATATTTTTAAAATGATCAATTGATTCTTTCTGCCTCGATTAAAAAGCTACCTATTCAAACTGAAATAAATAGGCTGTTGTAAATGAGAAAATATTATCTCACTAAGAGCTCTCTTACTTTGTGTTGATATCTAAACTCATTATGTGTCTTCATAGGATCGGAAAGTTCAATTAAACTAATTAATTTATATTTTTATTTAATTATATAAATAAATTTAAATTATAAAATAATAAGCTTGATCATGGCTAACAATTACACTCAATAATTTTGAGTGATGCATCATTAGTGTGACTTTAAAACTCATCATCCATTTTTTGCTATATCATTTTCTATTAATATAAATAAAAAAATTTATTTCTTTTGCTTGTTTTTATTGTTTTCGGTTTGATTGTAGTTTTTGATTCCATTTGTAGGATTTTTCAAATATGATGAGGCTTATGATGCTGTTTTACTAAGGCTTTGTTGGGATCTTCGAAGGAAAAGGAATGACAAAATAAAAAGAAGAAAAGGGATGAAAAAGGAAGAAAGGAAATAACTTTTTTTTTGTTTGAAAAGAATGAAAGGAAAAAGTAAGATAATATCAATTATCTTATTTGAATAGAAAAAAAGGAAAGAATTATGTGATAATTATACCCCTCCATACTTCTAGTGCTCTCAATAAATTTTAATGAAAAATCATATTATCATAGTGGGTTTCAGTGGATTTTAACGATAATTGAAAGTGGAGATACCTAGGTTGAGATCGGTTTTGAGCTATCACGATATTGTCTTGATGAGTTTTGATCCTAACGCTCACGGTCATGGAAATGGAAGAACGAAGAGTAGAGAATGAATCGTAAAAATAAAAGAATGAAGAGTATAAAATAAACCGTGATAATAAAAGAACGAAGGGTAAGAAATAAAGAAATATTTTGATTTTTTTAAAAAAATTAAACATTTTACCCCTAATTTAAGAGTTAATAAATTTATTTGTGTAAAAAAAAATAAATAGTTACTCTCGTTTTTTTGTGGCTCTTAGGATAGAATTTGGCCTTGTCTCGGTAGGAAAAGGGGACCACAGCTCCCCTTTAGAAAGTGGCTGTGTAGCACAATGATAAGATACAATGGATTTTTAAGAAATTTTTCTTAAAAATCCCCTCCAATAACTATGAATTTTTAAAAGCACGATGATACGGCATAAAGGATTGATTCCCTCCAGTAACAGCTTATAAATTTTTAAGAAAAAAAATACATGATATGCCTTCTGTCTTTTTTTTTTCGAGTAGACTTGATGCAGTGGGTCAACACCAAGGCTATGTTAATATAAACTTATTGTCTATATATTGGAATGTTTAAGGTATATAAGATGTGTAGTAACATAGAAAACATTTACTTGAGCATATTAGAAAATCAGGCATTTTGTTCGAAGACTTGATTGTCTGGTGATTAAAAGTTACTGGCCATGAATAATGGTACTGTTGCTGCCAGATCACTTCTCGAGGACAACGACCGAGGGATGACGGCCCTCTTCTTTTGGCCGAAAACATGCAAGAAAAGTTTCGGACCGATAGCTCCGATGGGGATTCTCCTATGCTCAAGTCAGTGATTTGGAGAACAAAAATTAGGATTCGAGAAGAGATCCCCCTTCTCATTGTGAGTCGGGGCTTTATATACCTGTCAAGGAGTCCCTCTTGCCTTTTGCGGATAATAGTGAAATCCAATCTTCCGTTAAGATCGACTCCGTGGGTGCACATATGCTAAATGCGTACCATGAATATCGGCAACTGCATACAGTATCTGTAACTACCCATGATCCTAACAGAATGGGTGAGCGGGCGGCAGTTTCTGGAGTGTTTCAAATTACCCTACTCAATGTTCGGAGTTGATTTCATGACTGAAACTATGGACCAATTAGCATGCGAGGCGAGACCGAGGCCGAGGCGAGGCTCGAAGCTAAAGTCGAAGCCGAGGCCAAAGCTGAGGCTGAGGCCGAGGCCAAGATTGAGATGGAGCTTGATGTGGCTGATCCGATGCCGTTAGAGAACCGTGAATGAAGGAAACTGATGAAGCCCCCTTCGGCCTCAGTTCCCAACATCCATCCATGGCATTGCTCCCAATTGCGACAGGCATCTCGTCATAATGAAGAAAGAGAACAAAACAGAAAAAATGACCACGATGAGTGTGTGGGCTCTCCCAAGAGCCACCTTCCGTCATGCTCTTCTGGTGGTCAAGTGAAGGGGCTTGGGCATTTAACGGTACGGTCATAATGACTTGGAGGGCATTTATGGCTGCCATGATGGTCCCATCGGCCTCAGACATGTTCCACCTTCGACCCCCTCTCGGTCTCGGCCTCAAGTCTCAATCCCCGAGACCCCCTCTCGGGCCACATGAACAGTGTCTCAACCCCATACCCTCGGCCTGTCGCACCAAGGCACTTAAGGCCACGTGCATTAATTACTCTAAGACATTTATTGCCTTATTCATTCCCTTATATTAAGGCATTTATGGTTGCCACGTTGGCCCCTTAGACCTCAGACATGCTTGGCTTCTTTCCCTCGGCATGAATAGCGCTCGGCCTCGGTAGTGAACAGTGCTATGCAAGTGAACAGTGCCATGTAAGTATTCACCCTCGGTCTTTTCTGAAGCTCATCCAAGGGCATGAACAGTGTCACGCAAGCACTCTATAATCAATGCTCTACGAGGGACAGTTGGCTTGAACTCAACATCATCTTCCCCTCAACGGCTGTACCTTGGGACCCACACGATTAACTTTATCACCCATCGCTGTCTGCGCAGGATAACCAAAAAGGTGTCGTAGGGGACACATCTGGCAAGCGCCGTAACGATCGGCCATGCCCTACAGCCACCTACTCTGACGGGACATGGCCTGCAGCTTGACACGTCACATGGAGATAAGCTCCATTGTGCTACCATCAATTAATGCTCTGACAAGTGATCACGCCCCAAGCCCACAGACTCTGGGCAGCTATAAAAAGGGTAAGAGGGACCCCAACCAGGTAATACTAAGAACTCCAAGAACCGAGAACACACTACACTCTTAACACTCATTCTTGCCCACAGAGAGCACGACTCTAAGCCTCTCTCTTCTTCTCTCTTTCGAGCTTCCTCAAGTTCACGACTGTTGCCCAAAGCACTGACTCGAGCGTCGGAGGGTCCCCGCCGGAAGCTCCAGCCCCGGGGACTTGTTTACAGGCCCGCAGGCGCAAGGAGCTCGCCGGAGGATCCCGGGCCCGCTGGAGGAGGCGATCGGACGCTCGGGGATGGTGATTTGGCGTCAACAGATTGGCGCGCCAGGAAGGGGGAGAAAGCAGAGTTCTGTGACACTAAGCTACAAGCTCTTACTCCCTTTACGACAACAATAGAAGCTTCCGCCACTTATGCTGGGGGGCACCCTCAACAAGCTGAGCAACAAGATGCTAGTTCTCTGTTCCACCATCACCACCAGTTCATGCCATTCAAGCAAAATACCGTGCCACCCTCACCCTGAAGATCCAAGCATTAGCGGCAATTGTTCAAAGGCTATGGGAGCAATATTCCATGGCCACATGGCAACAAGCTCAGGAGAAAAAGCAACCTCAAACTCAAACTCAATGGCAATTTAAGGCTTGGGCTCGTTAGCCAGCAAGAGCACCACTCCTTGCCACCCAAATCCTAACTCCTAGTCACCTCAAGTATTTATGGGCATTTTTATTCCTAGCGGTGATAAGCTAAGATATGCTGATGCTATTAATGCAAGGTGGGAGATGAGGACAAAGGGCTTTGACTGTTGACTCTATCTACCCCCTCTCTCTCTCTTTCCTCTGCTGCACCCAGAGCCAATCCGAACCCAAGACCTCCTGCGGATTCCATTCCAGCTACCTTCGGATTTCAGCACTGGTACCCTCCGCCTTCAATCAACATAGTTATCTGGGGGGCAGGTCATCAACTCAGCGGAAGGAGAGAGAGACCGTGGAAGCTAGAGGGCCCCTTGCCTTGGACCAATGTGGAGGCTGCCCGAATCCTGATAACTCCCAGCAACATCCTCTCCTAACCGTCCACCTTCAGCGGACTCTCCTGACCGCTCGTCTTCAACGGCCGCTGGCTGCCTGGGCTTCCCTCGGCGACCTTTAGCTCCCGAGTCCGACTCCGACTCTCGTCCGTGGCTCCGCTCCAGCGTCCCCGGCTCTAGATCCCATCTCTCTCTTTACTGCACTCTGAAGATGGGTCCCCAGCTTCATTTCGGAGAGGAGCTGGTCATCAACCAACTTCAGGCTCCGTCCCAGCTTGATTCCCTGGGGGGCAGACTACCAGCGGGCGAAAGTGCTCAAATCCGCAGAAGGAAAACAAAGGGTGTTACAAGAGCTAAGTACGCTGCACTTTAGATAGTTTTCTTTTATTGATACTTAAAAATATCATGCAGGGAAGACCAACCTTGCATCAGCATTCAAGATCGATGTACCATCGGCACCAAAGACCGGTGTACCACCGGATCCAAAAAGCCCGATGTACCATCGGCACTCAAGCCCGAGGCCAGATCGGCACCAAAGGCAAAAGACTGACTCCAACGTCGGCAACAAAGATCGTTGGCACAAAGAAAAAGGCACCTAAGCCTGGTCCAAGCACCCTCAGGTCACCCTTCGGGGTTAAAAGGCACCTGAGTCTGGTCCAAGCACCCTCAGGTCACCCTCCGGGGTTAAAAGGCACCTGAGCCTGATCCAAACACCCTCAGGTCACCCTTCGGGGTTAAAAAGGCACATGACGACTCTCAACTCTCAAGTCACCCTTCGGGGTTAAAAAGGCACCTAACGACTCTCAACTCTTAGGTCACCCTTCGGGGTTAAAAAGGCATCTGACGACTCTCAACTCTCAGGTCACCCTTGGGGTTAAAAAGGCACCTGACGACTCTCAACTCTCAGGTCACCCTTTGGGGTTAAAAAGGTACCTGATGACTCTCAACTCTCAGGTCACCCTTCGGGGTTAAAATGGCACCTGACGACTCTCAACTCTCAGATCACCCTTCGGGGTTAAAAGGCACCTGAGCCTGGTCCAAGCACCCTCAGGTCACCCTTCAGGGTTAAAAAGGCACCTGATGACTCTCAACTCTCAGGTCACCCTCCGGGATTCAAAAGGCTCTCAACGGCCTCAACTTTGCCTCAGCGGCTTCATCACAGTCTCAACAGCTTCATTTCAGCCTCAGCGGCTTCAACTCTGCATTAGCGGCCAATGGCCAATCGGGTAATACCTTCGTTTAAATTGTACACTTGCAACATATCGCTGATTACTTTCAGCTATCAAGAATCCCCAAGATAACTCACATCTGGGAGAGGCCAACTCCTCAGCTCACAGTTGACGGGCACCCACATCTAAACTTCACGCCAAAAGTAAAGAGCCCCTCCAAACTCACCAACAAATGCTACAAACGTGGAGCCTCCCAAAATGAAGCATAAGGAGACAAATTCCTCCAACAAAGAGCTAAGTACACTACAAGAAAAAAGTTTCTTTTCATTAGTATCTAAATGCATTATGGGAAAACCAACTATTCAAAAGGCTCTCGACGGTCCTGTGATCAAAAGGTCACCCCCGGGCTGGCCACGAAACCCCCGTGGTGGTTCAAGACCTATGATTCCAGCGACCTTGAGTCACCCCTCGGACCAGCCACGAAACCCCTGAGGTGGTTCCGGAGTAGCTCAACGGTATGGCGGCTAATAGATACCACTCGGCCTGGCTAGCATACGCTCCGAGTCGGTTCAAATCCCTAACAGCCCGTACCCGCTCGAGTCACCTCCCGGACTAGCACACAGACACCCGAGGCAATTCTATTTCAGCCCCCGTGGCTCTATTTCCGCTTCGGCAATTTTATTTCAGCCTCAACGGCTTATCTCTGCCTCCGCAGCATTATTGCAGCCTCAACGGCTCCCTCTGTCTCAGGAGCATCATTGCGGCTTCATTGGCTCTCTGCCTCAACGGCATGTGGACGGGGACCCACATCCAAACTTTATGTCAAAAGTTAAAGACCCCAAAGTCAGGTGGGGATCAGCCATTTGGGAGGTGACGCCCTTTCGCCTTGTTGGAGTGGGCCCGCTTCATCTCAGGGGCGATGGGGCATCTGATGTGGCTGATCCGACGCCGTTAGAGAACCGTGAAGGAAAGAAACTGGCGAAGCCCCCTTCAGCCTCAGCTCCCAACATCCATCCACGGCATTGCTCCCAGCTGCGACAGGCATCTCATCATAATGAAGAAAGAGAATAAAACAGAAAAAATGGCCACCATGAGTGCGTGGGCTCTCCCAAGAGCCACCTTCTGTCATGCTCTTCCAAGGGCCGCCTTCCGTCATTAATGTCGGGTGGTCAAGTACAGGGGGGCTGGGGCATTTAACGGTATGGTCATAATGACTTGGAGGGCATTTATGGCTGCCATGATGGTCCCATCGCATGTTCCACCTTCGACCCCTCTCGGTCTCGGCCTCAAGTCTCAACCCCCGAGACCCCCTCTCGGTCTCAGCCTTAGACTCAACCCCCGAGACCCCCTCTCGGTCTCGGTCTCAGTCTCAACCCCCGAGACCCCCTCTCGGTCTGAGACACCCTCAGCCTGTCGCACAAAGGCACTTAAGGCCACGTGAATTCATTACTCTAAGGCATTTATTGCCTTATTCATTCCCCTGTATTAAGGCATTTATGGTTGCCACGTGCTCGGCTTCTTCCCCTCGACATGAATAGCGCTCGGCCTCAGTAGTGAATAGTGCCATGTAAGTATTCACCCTCGGCCTTTTCTGAAGCTCATCCAAGGGCATGAACAGTGTCACGCAAGCACTCTATAATCAATGCTCTACGAGGGACAGTTGACTTCAACTCAACATCATCTTCCCCTCAACGACTATACCTTGGGACCCACACGACTAACTTTATCACCCATCGCTGTCTGCGCAGGACAACCAAAAGGGTGACGTAGGGGACACATCTGGCAAGCGCCGTAACGATCGGCCATGCCCTGCAGCCACCTACTCTGACGGGACATGGCCTACAGCTTGACACGTCACATGGAGGTAAGCTCCATTGTGCTGCTATCAATTAATGCTCTAACAAGTGATCACGGACTTTGGGCAGCTATAAAAAGGGTAAGAGGGACCCCAACCAGGTAACACTAAGAACTCCAAGAACTGAGAACGCACTACACTCTTAACACTCATTCTTGCCAACAGAGAGCACGACTCTAAGCCTCTCTCTTCTTCTCTTTTTCGAGCTTCCTCAAGCTCACGGTTGTTGCCCAGAACACTGACTTGAGCGTCGAAGGGTCCCCGTCGGAATCTCCAGCCCTCTGGACTTGTTTATAGGCCCACAGGTGCAAGAAGCTCGTCGGAGGATCCCGGACCCGCTGGAGGAGGTGACCGAACGTTCGGGAATGATGATTTAACATCAACAAAGCTCGAGGCTGAGGTCAAGGCCAAAGTCAAGACTAGCTAAAATTATTATCTTTGAAAAATCGTTCAGATGGTTACCGTACCATTTGAAAACATGATTATCCACATCAGGTACCATCCTCAATTTTTATTTTTATTTTTTATAAAAAGATTCCCTTCAGTGGTGACCATCGAATCAACTAGATGCCGTAAATTATTTGCACTCTTTAACTCTTTTGCGATTGGTGTGGCTCAAACGTTGATGGAGGTCATTGTCCAGGTGATCCGACTTACCTTCCCTTTTGGCGTGCTTATCGTCTCTTTTAGCGTCCACCGCTGAGCTATTTTTTAAATCTATGTTAATTGACACTAATTTTATAATTTAAGTATAAAAATTAAATATTTTATATAAATAATATTACAATTAAAAACATTATTTAGTATAATATTAAAAAAATATTATTTTAATTTTAACATTTTTTTTATTTTATTTGGTTTATAATTCAAAATATTATTTTTAAAAATATGAATTGTATTTAAAAATTTGAATTGTATTTTATTAATTTTTAGTATTTAAAAATATGTTTAATTGATATTTTTAAAAATTATTTTTAAACTTAAAATAGTAAAAATAAATTTTTTAAATTTTAAATAATTAAAAAAAATCTGAATAACATGATAAATTCGAAAAAAACGTTGCATCGGCTACGAAGCGGGCCCTTTAGTTTTCGTCTTAAATATTTAAAATCGGTGCCAATTGATAGTTTCAAAAACAGCTCGTCCACCGCTCGTCGGAGGAGGTTAGGTATTCTGCTTGCAGTACAAGAACGGTCCGGATGCTATTCATCCTACATCCACGTACCCCTCGGTTTCAAAATACAAGAGCAATAGGACACGCGGCGATCCACTAGCCAGCGCTGCCTCCGATTGCGGTTGCGGATTACGTGGCGAATTCCTTGGTTCCCATCGCACGCTTTCTGGCCGCGTCTTTCACGCGTTTGCACTTTAGAATAAACAAACCCCGGACACCGTTCGCCTCCGTGGACCCTTTTCCAATCCGTGAGTATGAGAAAGCCACGTATTCGAGTCTCATTACTGGGTTGAAAGTGGAGGTACTTCAAAGGAGGAGTTAATAATAACGCGTAGGGGAACAGGATATAATAAGAAGGGTGGGCACCTTCCCTCGCGCTCCGACGCCGAGTCTTTCGGATCTGGACGGATCTCTCTTCGTTCTGGTGAGCCCTCCTCTTTTCTTCATCTGTTCTCGTTTTCGTTTCCTGGATCGTTTTTCCAATTAGTGATGCCCTAATCTGTTGATCGTCTAGACTCTAGATCAGACCTTAATCGGCGTATTGTGACCCGTTTTTTTCGATTTTTTTCGGGAAGGAAGATATCTTCCATTTTCATTAAGAAAGGGGATGAGTTCAAGTAACTGATGGATTTCTTATTGGTTTTTGGAAAGTTGAGATTTATACAGTAAATCTGGCTCGATTGTTTTGGAAATCGCAATTGATTTATCGGTGTGATGCTATTAACAGGAATTCGTCAAGAGGCGAATAAGATCGCCTAGTTACACTCCTGTGGTTGGTTTGATTTATACAAAATCTGTTAATAGAATTAACCTGTAGAAATTTAAGATTATCCACCATGGGGTCCTATCAATGATCCCATAAGTGATTGCAATATGTACTGGAATTATTAGAAATAAGAGGTATTGTGTCAACTTTTTTAGGTATGTGATTTTCTTTTCTTCCCTTCACCTGCTGGATCCGTGTGGCTGTGTTTTTTTTTTATTTTTTGCGGGGTGTTTTTTTTTGTGGGGGGGTCAATCGCTATAATAATTGATCTGTGAGCCAGTGGTTTTTTGAATGATTTACATAAATTTTGGGGATGGATGCTACAGTGAAATTGTAAAAGGTACGACTTATTGTTGTATGAGATAGAGGGTATGTGAAGTGCATTTGAAGATACAGATTACATTTTCTTAAATCACAGAAATCCAACATGTTTGTTCTATCATGCAGGGCTTTTGGTTAATGACATAGTGATATATATTTTTTTTTTGGGATATATTAAGCATATAAGTCAAGTCATAGAAGCATGTTTTCTGCATGTCAGTTGAAATGGGAAAAGAATTCTTTAGCTGAATATCACAGTATAACTACCCTACCAGTAATGACAAGTAGGGGTACTGATACTGGTACTTCAATCCTTGCTTGCTAAAATGCAAAGACAATATTATCAGATATTATGTTTCTACTTGTCAAAGACCAATGTGATGCTCAACTACACCTTTATGTTCTACCACTTAAGACACACCGACGATGATTGTTGAAATACATGCAGTTGAAACACTTACATGCTAGAATTCTGCCTTTTCTCTTTATTGTATTTAAGCTGTTTTTTAATATCTGATGATGGAGAATATGTTTGTCTTAGACATGTTCTTCACTCTAAATTTGCATGAATCAACGTTGTATGATTTTGAATAGATGCTGCCAAAGAAAGAAGCTTACATAAGATTTTGGAGGTTTGGAAGAGCAAAAGAGAAGAAACCAAGAGTGATATTTTCATTTCACGTAGGTCTGGGCATCTGGTTGTATATTTGTGTAGTTGATTATCTGAGAACTCATTTTGGCCTGTGTCATAGTGTTTCATTATGGTCTGCTGTATCAAACAAATATACATAAGAACATATTGATATAAGTCGAGTACAATAAGCACCCATTACAAAGTGCTAGTAATTATGTGGAACAATATGACATGGCAACACTTTGTTGGTGACAGCTAATGTTTTGGTTATGGGATCTTGGAATTTTGATGAAAGTTATTGGTCATAGAAATTTTAATTTAAATGATGTCAGTTTCTACCGGTGTCTTGGAAGTTATCATAATGAAAATAGAAGGCCTTTGGGTACCGAACAGGTTGAGTTTCAGTTTTTGTACAATCCAAAGGGTTGCCTAATTAGAAATGCCACTTAGGTTTGAGTTTTTCAATTGCCTCCTAGCATGTGGTGCACTTCAATTGAAAACATCTGCTTAACCACGAAGATTTTTGTCTTTTGTATTACTCAATTTTGATAAACACATGGCAACATGGACGAAATGAAAATTAGTCAAAATTTTAAAAAGACAACAAACGCACATGAGATGCATGCATGAGATATATGCGTATCTGTATTTCCCAAGATGAAAATGCTGCTGTATGCATGGTGAATTTAAGAATTGTCCTACAAGAGAATGCTTGGGGTCTGCATGAATAGGAAATAATGTAAGCAAAAATTGTAAGGGGCCAGGTTTTGTTTGTCTTTGAGTGAATAAGAAATCCTGGATTAAGCTGCAAGGGAGTGGTCAAACTGGAGTTAGAACTGTGTTTCTTGTTTGTGCTTGCAACTTTGGGAAAAAATGACAATTAAAGGCAAGGAGATGGAAGCACCTATTGATTATAGTATTGGCTTTCAATTCTTTTGTTTTATTTATACTGTTGTATACTAAACATATTATAATTTAAAATCTACTTGCTGCAGTTAATTTAGTAACTATATTGTTTTCATCAGGCATATTAGTTTACATACTGTTATTAGGAAGAGTTCATTTTTTCGAGGTAATTTACATGATTACAAGGCAGCAGTTTTCCATTCATTAACTTTCTAGAGGGACCGTTCATATGAAAAGGTCCTGTGTAAGACCTCATAAGATATCGATGTTATTGAAAATATCTGGAATTGGCTGACAAGTTTCAAGTACACTCCATTGGGCTTAATTTATTAACCAATTAAGGAAAAGGATTCTGATTCTTTCCTCAGAACTGACACGATCTTTCAATGCGTTGTGTCAACAGATGCACCTAAAAAATAGGTTAAGCATGCTTTTTTTTTTCTCTGTTCTCTTGGACAATTTGGCACTATTTTTGTCAACCATCTGAGTGAAAGCCTGAAATAGAAATTTCATACATGGTTGTATTTTGGGCTAGTATGATGGGTTTTATCAATTATTTTGTGCATCATCCAGTTCAGTGAAGAAAATGGGAGGTGGAAAGGACAAGCATGATGGGAAAGATAGCAGTGACAAAGGATTCTTTTCAGACTTGGCACATGGATATTATCCATCAGGGCAACACTCTGGATACCCTCCACACTCTGGATACCCTCCACCACCTGGTGCGTACCCACCTCAAGGTTACCCCCCAGCACCTGGGGGATATCCTCCTCAACAGGGATATCCTCCACAGGGTTATCCTCAACAGGGATATCCTCCACAGGGTTATCCTCAACAGGGATATCCTCCACAAGGATACCAACCCGCTGGATACCCACCAGCAGCTTATCCTGGTCCATCTGCTCCACATCAAGGTATGTATCTTAACTATAAAAACTTCAAATATTATATTGGAGACCTTTCTCATGATTCATCCTCCACTCTGGCAGATTGTAGTTTTTTAAGTCATAGAAGCCTGTGGAACCATTACTGTTGTTCTATTGCTATTATAGATCATCTAATCCTTGGTGATCTGAAAAGGACATTGATTAAAGCTAGTTTCTCAACGGATGTTACTGTCATGTCATTTTCAAGATCATTGTTGCTTTTACTTATTATCAGCATCATGATTATTATCCATTTGTCATCATTATTAACATAGTTGTAACATTAAAGCTGTTATTTCATTGTGGAATGTTCTTATTCTTGGCTTTATTGTGTGAATTATCGCACAGACATGTAGGATCATCTCCCTTTGTCTAAGAACGCTGTTTCCTTCCATGTGTATTCCTGGTTATCTTGTATTCCATAAAATGAACCTCACCAACCTTGTTGCTTGGACAAATATTGATCCTCAATGTCTTTTAATTTCTTTGACAGTCACTGGTTCAAAAACTTTTACAGGACATGGATCTCACATGGGACCGATGCTTGTTGGGGGTGCAGCTGCTGCAGCAGCTGCTTATGGGGCACACCAGCTTGCACATGGTTCTCAACATGCTTCACATGGGGCCTACTATGGTCATATGCCTAGTCACCATGGCAAGTTCAAGCACCATGGAAAGTTCAAGCATGGGAAGTTTGGCAAGCATAAGCATGGGAAGCATGGTATGTTCGGAGGGAAATTCAAGAAGTGGAAGTAATTGCTCGTAGTCTGATTGCTGAGCGAGCCACTGAACCTTTCATTTTATTAGTACCCATCAAATATCTACTGCTAGTATTTCAAGCTTTGTGCTTGGTCCTCTTGTAGTTGCCTTAAGAATTTGTTCTCTACCAATAAATGCATTTGGAGCTTCATGGTTTGTACAGGTGAATAAAAGGAACTCTATAGAAATATGTGTGTTCTGCCTTTTTTTTTTCTATTGTGCTTATATCTTGTTTACCGCTGGCCCGGGTCTGCTCTGGATTTCTTTCCTGGTACTCTGTCCCATCTTCTAGTAGTTGGAGCTCTGATTGCTAAAAAAGTAACCTGAGTTAAAGTTAGGTCAGGTGCAGAGTGGAAAAACTCAGATCCACCAACCATACATGGCAGCAGCTCTGTGATGTGCAAGCAAATGATGTTTCGTGCGGACCTAAAATTGATGGGGGATATTTTGGGCCTGAGTGGAAAAGATTAAGCTGCTGCAAAGTCTTAAGACATGTCCTATCCTGCATAAAGAGCAGCAAGGCAAGAGAGTTCTCCTCACCAAGGGGAGAAAAAAAAAGGGATGCAATTTGTGCACTCCTATAAGGAGTTCTGGGTGAATCTCAGTGAATGGCAGCCCACCAACGATATAGAAAATCAAGGCTTTCTTATGGTTTGAATAAGTTATATATATATATATATAAAGACATTTACATGCATACCCTCCGTACATCCAAATAAGCAAGCTCTTGAGAGATTCTGGAGTAATTTCATTTGATTCTTATTGTAGACTTCCAGGACAACTATGGTCTGAGCCCAGGAGACAAGTTGTTAGGCACCTTAAAAAATATTTGCCTGACTGACTGACTGAACAAATTTCCCTTTGACGGTGGCCTCCTGGCCTGCTTGTTACCAACTTACCATCGATTCCAAAGGGCCTATTCCAAAGTGAACTCCAACGTGAACACGTCATGATTCTATACTGGTTGGTTGCCGTATAATCTGCCGCACGCCTTTATGCTAAGACTTGCCTGATCATATCATCGGCAGCGGCGTGAATATATATATATAAAGCATACCATATTATAGGTATTAAATTAATATAAACTTGATAATTATTACCGACCTTACTGACCCCCTTCGCGCTATACAGAAACAAGTGCAACTTACCTAACTAAAATCATAATCAGCTAGTCTTCTTGCCGTTTATTCATGATTAGTTAATGAAGTTTCAAAAAGGGTAGTTACCTCAGTCTTGCTTAACAAGGCTAAGACATCAACACACCAAAATTGAGCATACTCGATCATTGAAAACAGTTGTTATACAAGCTTTACACTTTAAGTAAATATAAGGTTAGGCTCTTCCACAAGGTTACTTTTATATTACATGCTCTATACCCAATTCATCTTCAATGTCGTCACCCTCTTCAAAGAGTTTGAGAAATCGTGCCTGATCTTTCTCCCTCTTTCTTTTCTGCCAATATTTGTACGTGACCACAAGTCCAATGACAGTTGCAACAGAAACCAATAGGCAGATGATAACCACTGGAGCCACTCTTGGTTTCCTGACCACAGCCTTGCCATCCGAGCTAGCAGTTTGAGTAAAATCTAAGAACACAACAATTAGCGTATGTGAAAATTAATACATCATCAACCGACTTATTTACGTAATCCAAGCAATGAATATTTTATATTAGTTTACATTCAAGAAAAATTAATAATTTATGATAAAAATAGAGATAAAGATAGACCTAAACTAACATGAATAAATAATTAAAAAATATAAATATTTATAATTTAAATGTCGACTTGGTCCTGAATAGAGCAGAGTGAGGAAGCAGATTTATATAGCCGACCCCATGTAGTTGGAAAAAGACTTAGATGAGTTGAGATTTAAGAAAAACATGTCATTTGATGATTATGTTATTATTATCACTACCACATATCCAACACTACTGGACCGATTTTACGCATCTGAAAAACAGAAGAAGAAATACAACAGCCTTCTGCTAAAAACTATGCAATAAATATTACTATTGTTTCAGAATTGGCATGCAGTTCATAAGGAGAAAGAAAATTAAACAGAAAATTTAAGAGTAGACATTACACTCACCAGCGGAAGTGGTGCACTCAAGGCATACAAATGTGGCATTGAATTCCTTGTCCTTGAAGCGTAAATATTTTCCATCAACAAAATCATCAGCACATAGCTCCCACTCATCAAAAACATAATCGGATTTAATAACATCCTCCTCGTACAAGCCACATCGCTTACATTTCTTAACTGGAAGCTCCGTTAGAGGCTGCAAGCAAACTAATGCATAATCATCAACTGCCTTGAAACAAATGGTTTCTAGTGCTGGTCATGTGCCGGCCAGCTCTCTTACCTTTCCAGGCCAGCACAGGAACCTGGCACTGGGTTGGTGCAAGGCACTGGGTGTGCCAGCTCATATCAACCCATGCTGAATTTGCTGGTTCTAGCAGCCCTTAAATCATCACTTACATTCCAATGTATGTTAAGACAATGCATTGAAAAATCAACTTTTAATACATGATAGTTGTGAATCACACAGAAGAAAAAGGTGGGAAACTCTACAGCAGCAAGATAATGATCTCAAGCTCGGAAGGATAAAAATCTATCTGCGGTGATGCCAAAAGAACTTGTCACTTGTGAGAGGCAGTGGTTTCACCTTAGCAGTGGCTTTAAATGAAACTCAACTCAACTCAACTCAACTAAGCCTTTTTCCAACTACATGAGGTCGGCTACATGAATATGCTTCCTTCACTCTGCCCTACTTAGGACTAAATCGACACTCAAATTACAAATAGTTATATTTTTTTAATTATTTCTGTCCATATCAGTTTAGATCTACCTCTACCTCTATCATTACAATGGATTGTTAAAAATTCACTTTTTTTCTAATTGAAGCATCTAAAGATCTTCGTTGTATATGTCCAAACCACCTTAATCGATTTTCTCTCATTTTATTTTCAATTAGAGCTACTTCTATCATTTCTCGTATATGTTTATTTCTAATTCTATCTTTTAAAGTTTTACCACTATCCATCTTAACATGAGCATTTCTGTTATACTTAATTTATTCACATATTTCAGTATTGCCCAATATTATGTTTCATATATCATAGCTGGTCTAATAACGATTTTATAGAAATTTTCTTTTAATTTCAATGGGATGTGTCGATTATACAATACTTTCGAAGCACTCATTCACTTAATCCATCCTACTTTAACTCTATGATTCACATCTTCACCTATTTTACCTTCTTGCTGGATAATTGATCCCAAATATCTAAATTTTTCACTCCTTGGTATCTCTTGGCTTGAAATTTTCATTATCTCTTCATTTGTATTTTTATTTTTACTAAAATTATATTTATGTATTCAATCTTAGTTCTACTAATCTTGAAACTTTGAGATTTTAAAGCCTCTATCTAAATCTCTAACTTAGCATTTAATTCAGATTTAGTTTCATCAATCAATACTATATCATCTGCAAATAACATACATCATAGAATATCATCTTGAATATATTTAATTAATTCATCCATAACTAATATAAAAGGATACAGACTTAAGGCAGATTCTTGATGTAAACTTATAGTAATTGGAAACTCACTAGTTTCTTCTATTATTGTTTTAACAATAGTTATTACTCTATCATACATATCTTTTATCAATTCTATGTACCTTTTGGTAACTCCTTTAAATAAAAATAGATACAAATTAAATTAAAAATTCCACATGCAAAGCATCTACTCAGGAGCCAAACAAATTTTTTATTGTTTTTTTAAAAAGAAATCTCTTTCTAGGGATGATATTTTTATTTTCTTAAAAGCATGCTCTTAATTTTGTATTTTATAAAACTAGCAGACGATACCATGCATTTCCATATGTTTATTAGATAAAATTTCCAGATACTTAGCCCCCCCCCCCCCCCCCCCAAAAAAAAAGAAAAGAATTTCTAGATGTCTTAAAACCTACAGCATGAGATTGAATGCATGTGGAATTCTCTAAAGCATTCCATCACAAATTAAGGGAATGTTAGCCATTTCCTCCATTCTCCAACTCAATGTGCTTCTAGTGATTAGAATCATCCAGAGCCCTAAAAGTCTCCAAAGTGGGCATTCTAAAAGGTGTTCAGATATTAACAGACTTAAAATAGAGTAAGATGCTTGGTTTTCAATCATGTCGCGTGAGGTGGTACATTACTGGACACAATCATGACAATTCACTTAACCCCCAGTTGAAACGGATGTTTTATAGCATTTGGAAGATTATTATCACAAAATAAAAAAGGGAACTTTCCTAAATGCTGACCTTGAGGAAAGTTTAATACATTTACAAAGCAATAAGAAAGCTAGCTTAAAAGTGTGCATAATCGCTAGAAACTTGAAAATTTTAAACTGAAAGATTAGAGGCAGCTTAACAATATCAACAAACGAAGGATTTCAAAGAGAAAAAATAATAGCACACTTCACATAGGTCATCACCAAACCATTCAGTCGATATAAAAGGTATAGTTGAACTTTAATTGAGTGAGATTAATTCCATATTAGCCATATATTTTTTATATGATTGAAAGAGTAGAGGATAAGATTGCCTTGCTTTAAAACATAATTGCAGATTAATCAAAGGCAGGATAGAATATGATTTATTTTAATGTACTAATAGCAATGTAGGATTCAGAATAATAAATTGAAATGGATAAAGCTTACTTTTTATAGTTAAGTACATTCTCCCTTGCCAGTATTATCTAATATAATTCTATTCATTCTTTCTTAACAACAATATAATTTAATTAAATAATGATGTTAGGACCTACATGAAAAATAAAGAGGATCATTAAATTTTGAGATAAATATAATCTGCAAATGCCACAAACCTGCCATGATTCTTCACCCTTGAAGGTGTATAAAATATCTTTTTGCTTCACATCTGGCAAAATTGTCTTGTTCTCTCCTTGACAATAAAAATAAATAGTTGGTTTGGAAGGCAGCCATTCATGAGTTCTATATATTTCAATTGAACCAAGGGTAACAAGCCTTGATGACAGAATTCCTGCAAATGCATCAAAAACTTCAGATGTTTCAATGAAAAGAATAAAAAATATGAACTCATACCGGAAGAATGTCAGGATAAAAAACGATGGTGAAAGAGCAAAACATGACCATGAATGACTGCCACTTCCTTGAATTCTTTGAGGCAATATGTAGCAGACACAAGACACTTTCATTAAATGAAACAAGAAAATGCATCACATACATTTCTTAAAATCAAAATTGATTTACAGCTTAACTCAATAAGAGAAATGTAAATCAAGAGAGGACAATTTAAGTGTGCTTAGAAGTTTCAACAATTGATACGATACTGATGGTGCAAGAAGCTGAAAAAAGCTATTTTAGTTAATACAAAAGGTTCTGTTTGGATTGACTGCTAGAATATCTTTAAGTTGCTGTTGGCTAATAGCTATGCGAGATATTTGTTGACCAACAGCTATGTAAGGTACCTGTTGGTCAACAACTAATCCAAATAAGTTCTTTGACAATTACATAGAAGTTCTAAATATGATACCAATCCCATTATTGAAAATCTGCATTTTATCTTGCATCACATGAATTGCAAGCTATCTATCAAAACGCACCTTTAGAACATATTTTACCATCCATGACCATGGGGATTCTCCAGAGAAATAGTTGGCACGAAGTGTGACCAACATGGATGATTTTGAAGAGTTATTGCTTCACTTTTTCATTGCGGAGAACATATTCTTTGGCCCTATTCATGGGGATTAGATGCCTTCTATGACTATCGAAGGTGATTGTCAATGAAATAGGGTCCCACAAAGAAGCTGGACATGATGGGTGGAACTTGTATTTGGCAAAGAATATTACATCTTTAACAACAAAACAGACTACTCATTCCATGTTTAAGATTTGCACTTTCTGATAACCCTTAAGGACCTGTTTGGAAGCCCAACAAGCATTTCATCAAATAAACTTATTATAAAGAAAATGGTGAAGGAAGGGCAGCAGTTCCAGAGGAGAAGGAAAATCTCAAACGAATAGGAGAGAACTCAATCAGGCAACCCCAAAAACTAAGGATAGAGCATTCCTTTTCTGAAATATGAATCTACTAAGTTAAACTATGCAAAGGACTAGAACATTCCCGTTAAGAGACGTGTTACACCTATCTTTGGGTATTTGAAAAATAGGTAAGGGGTGCCGCATCGGTATTTGGGTGCGATTATAATTTGAGTGTCGATTTAGTCCTGAATAGAGAAGAGTGGAGGAAGGAAGCGGATTCATGTAGCCAACCTCATGTAGTTGGGAAAGGCTCAGATGAGTTGAGTTGTAGACTCCTACAAATCAAAGATTTTTATTATGGTCAAATTCTTCATCTCTTTTACATAACTTCAACTCAAACCCTTAATTTTTGACCATAAATAATGAAAACATATCTTATTGCTAGATCCAGCACCGAAAAAGGTTTTTTTTCCTCTCATTTTGGTGAATAGTCATCATGAAATCTTTGCATTGGGTTGGAATTTTATGATGGCATTTCACATCTTTCCTCGGAAAGATGTGAACTGAAGCAATAAAGCAAATCAAACAAGACCTACTTGTTCATTTTATAATGACTACATTCCCCACATGCCCCAACAATAATTGTGGCAATTTGATAACTTTCTCTATCCTTAAAAACTATGGCTTTTCTCCTCTTTTGATGTGTCTAATTGCTCATGAAAACTGCAACTGAAAAGGAAGAGGCATAGCCGGAAAACAGAATAAAGAAGCCATTGTCAATCAACACAGATCCTATCTCACAAATGGTTTTTAATTTTTAACCAAGGCAAAAGCATTTTGGGATAGAGACTATTATCTTCAGCCACTTTTCACTACTTCAATTCAAGTTTCCTCTTTTTTGATTCTTCAATATGCTATGAAAATCGTCACCAATCAAGGCATCCCATCCCTGTTTCATTGCATAAGACCAAATTCATCAAAACGGTATTCCTTGAACCCATCTTCTCGAATGTTTACTATCAACCCTCCCATTACCACTTCTACCTTATCCACCTCAAACTTCTCCATCTTCATCAAGCCCATCTTTTATTTTATTTAAGCGCAGCCAATTGCCAAATATACTCGCTCATAAAATCAAGACCGGTCTAATCGTTCCTCTCACGCACACTACATCCAGAAACCCATGACCGATCCTGAAACCAGCAAATCTATTGGGCACGGTGGGATTTTTTCCAGTCTCTACTCAACAAAAACAAAGATTCGTTCTTCGATTTTTCCCAATTATATCATCACCAGCAACAAAAGTATGGATCACAGTAGATAAAACTGCTACAACTAACGATGTCAACCAACCAATCAATCAATCTGGGCTTAAATTCATGTGAAACGATAGAAATCCTGATCCTTTTCAGGATATTTTAATAGAAAGGAAAGGAAAGGAAAAAGGACAACGAGAACTGAGTTATAAAAGGGGGAGAGAGAGAGAGATTATTTTTTTTTTAATCTTTACCTCGAATGGAACAGAAGAAGACGTAAAAGATTAGCAGGAGGCGAGGATTCGAGATCCCCGAACGCAGTAGATATCGCGATCTCTTCATAGCGATCGAACCAAGAGAGAGGAGAATGGGAGGAATGAGAGGAAAAGAAGGATCGATGATGGATATCGCGATCTCTTCATAGCCAAGCCAGTTGGTTTCCCATCTCGCGGTCCTCTCCTGAATGCGCCATGCGGCGACTCACATTCTGTTAGCCGCCGTCTGATTTGACGAGATCAGCATCGTCGGATTTCGGTGTGCAGTGGCGCTTCTTCAGCGCGCGGCTCCGTCAACCAGTCTTTGGTTTGAAATAATAATAATAATAATAATGAAAACCTTGCCTAAGGGTCAAAGTTCAAGAACTTAATTTTTTAATAAAATTAGGATAAAGTATACTTTTTAATCCTTGGGGTATATATGTTTGACTTCCATCCTCAATGTATGAAACTTTTTTTAAAATATTCTTTAATTATCATTTTTTATTCACATAATTGGTTCCTATGTTAAAAAGGAAAAAAAATTAACGTCGTGTTTCCATCGCTGGCTTACGTGGCGTAGAAGGAAAATCTACGTGAAAGCAAGAGTGATCCCTTTGACAAAGTTGATGGCGAACCAGGCATTGCAGCCTTCAAGCTAGGCTAGATGGGAGCTCGAAGAGACCAATAGAAACGGTGAGGTGGCCGTCATGGATGAGGTGGCAAAGCTCTTGAATGGCCTGGTCGGTAATGGCGGCGGAGGGGGAGCGAAGGCAATGGGAGATGATGCAGCTAGATCATCTCCTCGAACGTCCGCGAGCGTTCGATGTCTTCTTCAGTAAGCCCGAGATCTTTCGACGAGCTTCTTGCGTCTGGGAGCCTGCAAAAAGTCCTGGGGGCCGGAGATTCCGACAGGACCCTCCGACGCTCAAGTCAGTGCTCTAGGCAACAGCCGTGAGTTTGAGGAAGCTCGAAAGAGAGAGAGGCTCAGAGGAGAGCTCTCTGTGAGCAAGAATGAGCATGTTGGAGTGTAATGAGTTCGTTACCTAGTCGGGGGTCCCTCTTACCCATTTTATAGACGCTTAGAGTCTGTTCGATTTGAGTGGTTGAGGCCTCATAATGATGACTTTGATGGGTGAAATGACAGAGCTGATGTTTGTGAGGCTTGGGGTGCCTTGGGGGTGCTGCCACTTGTAAGAACATTTAAGGTGATGGCAGGGCTTGCTCCCTCCTTTGGCATGTCAGGGCTGCAGGTTAAGTCTCATCAAAGTGGGTGGCTGCAACTGGTTGGTGGGTCAAGTTCCGTCAGAGTGGATGGCCATTTGATTTGACCGCTGCAGGGAAGAGAGATAAAAGATGGTGGAGTCTCATCACCATCACAAGCCGCACATCCATCTAGGATGGAAGAGTTGGGAGTTGAAGCCAGCTGTCCCTTGGAGAGCGTTGATTATAGAGTGCTTGCATGGCACTGTTCATAACATGTCAAGGCCGAGGTGGCCGAGCATTGTTCATGGCCGAGGCCGAGGCTGAGATGGCATTGAGATGGCCGAGCACTGTTCATGGCCGAGGCCGAGGTGGCCGAGCATTGTTTATGGCCGAGACGAGGAGTTCTTGACTCTACATCTCACAGAAGTCCTCGACGCCTTCAGCCTAGCCCCGACACCTCAGCTCGGCCACGGACGTCCCGTCCCGCCGCCGGCCTCTTTTGTTTCAGAGCGGCTTCGAACGCGCCGACGAAAAACTTCATCGCTGCGCCCAAAAACGATGAATGTTAGCAACAACATACAGTAAGCTTCCGGTCGAGACAGAAGGAATTGGACGTCGTGCTCACCGACCGCCGGGGCCAACTCGGCCCCAAACAGGTTCTCTCGGACATGAGTTCCTTGTAGCCAGGTATTTGGCAGGAGGACAACCGGGTAAAGAGTTCCCTGTCTCTCTCTCCCACGGTGGCATTATCGTTGGAGTTGGTGTCCGGCTCCCTCCAATCAGTCCTCACCCCCTCGACATGGGCAAAAAGAAATCGGGGCTTCCATCCCCTAATCTTAGACGGAAGACCTAGGGGAAGGCTCTACCCGACCTAGCGCTAAATGCCCACCAGGCCCCCTTACCTTGGCGGCGAAGCTTATAGAAAGCCCGAAACAGTGACAGCCCTGGCCGGGCCTCCTGAAGTAGCAAATAATAACAAAAGCGCAGATGATCCGAATCGAGTTCGGAGTCAACTACGCCAGTACTAATCTATACCTATCTAAAAGGTTCAAGAAAAAGGGTGGAAAGTAAGGCGCAGCCCGCACCAAAAAAATTCCTCGTATAGAGCGACCTGACCGGGGTGGACGGAAGTCACTCTATCTTCGGGCCCCGACACGGACAGGCGGATGAAACTGGGAATTTAGTACCTAGCCCTGATGGCCTCTACGTCCTCAGGGGTCATGGTCGAAGCCACTCCCGCCGGACATGTTGGATCAAGGCTCATCGCCGAGGGTGGAGTCGGGCGGCGGGAGGACACAGGAATCGCCCTAAGGGGGGAGGTTGAGGTAGACGGAGGTTCGTTCACTAATGGTCGATCGCGGATGATAATTTCGCCCACTGGCCGAGGCGCCTGACGGGCTCAGGAGGTTGGTCTTCGCTATCGGAATGGGAGGACTCATTTTTTCTCCCCAAGAAGAGCTCGTCTGAGCTCTCCCTCAGCTGTGACCTCGGTTGCTGACTTGAGCATCGGAGGGTCCCACGGAGCACCCTCCGGTCTTGAGACTTTTTTGCAGGCCATCCGATCAGGTGGGGATTCATAAATTAATCAGCTCTCTTCTTCCGACGTTCAAGATCGATAATCGGGCATCATCAGGAGAGGTCATGGCAACATGGGTCAAAGTCCAGGTTGAGAAGAGGAGGGGCCGCCTGGAGCTTCTGAAAGATGGAGACGATGGCAAGGCATGCAAGGGCCGGGGGAGATAGGTTTTCTCCATATAATATGACTCCATTCGCTCTCTCTCTCCCTTTCTCTCCCCCGTCCTCTGAGTCTGAGGTCCTAGGAAGCAAAGGACCATCATTATGGACACGAGTCCACTCACTACTTTTGAATCCTCAGCCCACGGCATCTAGATTGCAAATTTTGAAGCAATTTTGAATTATGGCTTCTGATCAAAGGATCGGTGCACTTCTAACATGTACTCCACTTTAAATTTAGTTCCGGATGAAAAAAAAATATTAAATATTTATAATTCAAGTTTACTTATTAATTTTTATTTAAGTTTTCAAGCTACATGATTTTGACAAAAGGACTATTTCTTCGTCGATAATTATTTTGATGCCTCATTTAAATAATAACAGGTTTTGATTCAATTGCTTGGAGAAATGTCCGATATTTGGCCGGTTCGGAACAGTATCATTTTCAGCTCCCCCAATCCCGCCTGGATAACCTCTAAGGTAATTTATAGTCTTGTTGGATCCATTTGTTTCTTTTTTAATTACGTGCTGGAAGACCTCCTCAATTATTTTGGATTTGAGGGATTCCCTTGTTAAACATGTTGGGTAAATAGGCTAATAGGCCTAAATAGCCTAATGGGCCTTGAAAGCCCATCACCTCCCTTTAGTGTGTGAATGAAATTGTGAGAACATTTAGTACTACATTGGAAAGAACAAGAAATGAATGTTCACTTATATAGAAACCTCTTCCTTGAAGCTTAAGTTTCTTAAGCTCACCATAAATGAAGAGCTTGAGGGTGATGTAGCATCACCCTACGCACGCGCGTGTATGAATCATGAGGATCCGACGCGTGTGCGAATCATGAGGATCCGACGGTGGAAACTGATCGGATTAAGATAAAGTGATGAGATCAATTGACTGTTGATCATCGGATCAGGATCAGAACTGATCGTTGATCGATCGGATGAAGGGTCGAGATGCGGTGATCAAATCACGATTGCGATCTAACGGCTCACACCCGTCGACGAGCGCCTGTGGTTGGTGATAAGGCACCCGTCCGATCATACGGTTGGAGATAAGGCATCGCTCCGATTAGGCCGTTGCGATAAGTCAACTTGAAACGGCGTATTAAAGCCGTGCAACCGCCTATCTGATAACGTGATCTGATGATCACAATGATGAAAAGGCATATCGGAACGTTAATTAGCTTATCTGATCGGTTGAGCTTCATATCACGGCCATGGATCGGCTTATCACATCACGTAAAGGCTTATTGATCTGACCGTTGATCGGATCCGATTAGATCTAACGGTACATATCAATTTCGTAGGGTTGCTTCCAAGGGGCACCTAAAACCTATAAATATGACCTAAACCAAGCATTTTCATTCAATCCAATCCATTCCGAATTGAGTTCAATCTGAATCAATTATAGTCTTCTCCTCTCTTAGGCATTTACATACTTTACTAAGGGTAGTATAACAATAGTGCATTAAAAAGAGAGTAGCATTCTTGATTCGAATTTTTTAGTGAATTATAGTGCTGCTTTCATCAAAAGGAGACTGTTGTATCCTGGAAGATAATCGTCATACTGACCGTAAACATCATTGCGGAATGAAATTGTCTTAAGGATATAGAGTATAACTCTAGTCTCAGTCTTATCAAGTAGGTAGCCACCATCTGCCACCCAACAAAACAAAATCAATAACCAATGCCCGTTCATTAGAAAAACTACAAGAAGAATGCATCAAATTAAAAAAAGAATTAAAGATTAAAAAAACAAGCTCCCATTGGCGAGGATAATGGCCATGATGGCCGCGGCCTCCATCACCTATGATAGCTAACATCACCTCCACGAATGGGTCTAGGTTAGTTGATTATATTATAGTCTAATTATGTTTCTAATATAAACTCAAATCAGGATACAGGTCTAGGTTAGTTGATTATATAATAGTCTAATTATGTTTACGCAGCCATTGTTTACCTTTAATAAGTCCATTGTTTGCCTTTAATAAGTTTCTTTATTTTTTTTACTCAGTTTCTCACACTTGTCTTTCCGAATTGATGGTGTATATTTTCTATGAAGAGCAGGCCAAGCAAAATGAAAACTTTATATAGCTTTTTCAATTACCTACTGTTACCACACCTTAAGCACTATTAAATGGCCACTGGTAATTAAATTGCCATTACACATGTTAATAACCATTTCAGTTGCAAAAATATAAATGGTCATAGAAGACCAAGAATGGTCATAAAAGACCAAGAGTTTGTAACACTTAACGTAACAAATTGTTATATTCTCCCACTTGGTGCAAACATTGATCTACAACTTCATTGAGAAACGAAACACATGAATTATAGAGATAAATCGTCTAAATATGAGTAATATCAACTATGTATTATGATGTATTTCACTTCCCAAGTTTCTTATGTGGTAACAACTTAATTAACAAACCCTATGTTTATACTTGGTCCAAATATGAAATATATTTTCTCAAATAAAATAAAGTTGCATTCATAAATATGAGAAAATATCTGAATATATAAGAGTTTCATTAATAAACTGAATGTATATATACAATTACAAGGTAAAACCAAGTCCCATTCTTTCTAGATGATCCTTGAATTTCATTGGTGGCATGCCCTTAGTCAAAGGATCAACAATCATCAACTCAGTGCTAATGTGCTCAATGACCACTTTCTTTTCTTTGACACGTTCTCTATTATCTAAATACTTAATGTTGCTATGCTTGCTTTGACTCTCACTTTTATTATTCTTAGCCATAAAATCAGCAGTTGAGTTGTTGCAAAAAATCTTTAATGGCCTAAAAATAGAATCCATAACTCTAAGCCCAGAAATGAAACTCTTAAGCCATACACCATGTGAAGTAACCTCAAAACAAAATACGAACTCGGCTTCCATGATAGAAGTGGCAGTTAAAGTTTGTTTGACACTTTTCTATGAAATAGCTCCATCGGCCATAATAAAAATGTACCCAAATATTAATTTGCGAAAATCAATACAGCCAGCAAAGTTTGCATTTGAATAGCCGATCTCATCTAGATTGTTCTTCTGTCTATATATAAGTATATAGTCTTTAGTTCCTTGAAGGTACCGCATGACTTTCTTTGCAGCTCTCCAGTGGTTTATACCTGGGTTACTCTGATATTGCCCTAATATCCAAATAGCATATGCAATGCCAGGTCTTGTATAAATCTAGGCATATATAAGGCTTCCAACTATGGAAACATATGGAATATTCTTTATAGATTCTCTCTCAAGATCATTCTTCGGGCATTGGGTCAAACTAAACCGATCATCCTTCACAATAGGAGCAACACTTGGTGAGCAATCTTTCATCCGAAATCTCTTCAAAACTTTGTTAATATAGGTTTCTTGTGAAAGTCCTAATACACTGCGAGGTCTGTTCCTATAGATCTTAATGCCAATAACATAAGATGCCTCACCTATATCTTTCATGTTAAAGTTTTTAGAGAGGAATTGTTTCACCTCATTTAGCAAACCCTTATCATTTGTTGCAAACAAAATGTCATCCATATATAAAACAAGAAAATAAATTTTACTCCCACTGATCTTCTGGTATATACATTGATCCATAGGGTTTTCAACAAAACTAAATGAAGAAATTATACAATGAAATTTGAAATACCATTGAGGGGAAGCTTATTTTAAACCGTATATGAATTTTTTAAGCTTGCAAACTAAGTGCTCACCATCATTAGAAGAGAAACCTTCAGGTTGTTTATATAACCATTCTCTTCTAGATTACCATTAAGGAAAGCTATTTTTACATCAATTTGTTGCAACTCAAGGTCAAAATGCGCAACTAATGCTAAAATGATACGAAAAGAATCTTTCTTAAATACGGGAGAAAAGGTCTTCGTGTAGTCAATTCCATCTTTTTGAGTGAAACCCTTAGCGAGTCTCGCTTTGTATCTCTCAATGTTACATGCTGAGTCCCTTTTGGTTTTAAAGACCCATTTACAGCCAATAACTTTTGCCTGCCCCATTAGATAACTCTATAAGGTCCCAGACTCCGTTGCTCTTCATGGAATCCATCTTTTCCTTCATAGTATCATGCCACAAATCAAACTCTTTGCAACTCATAGCTTGTGAAAATATTTTAGAATTATTTTCGTCTCATATGTCAGATTCTTGCATATACATGATATAATCACTAGGAATAGTCGATCTTTTCTCTCTAGTAGATCGTCTTAATGTTGGGCCACTATCTCCTTGAGGAGCTTGTGATTCAACTGTTTATTCAGAAACTTTAGATAAATCTTGAACTGGTTGTTCCACTGAAAAGTTCTCAGCAGCTTGTGAAAATTCAACGATTGGTTGTTTAGCACTAGTTTTGGAGTGTTGTGAATCAATCTATCTGATGAAGTGGAAGGTTAAGATTCACAGGAAGTAAATTCCTGAACTGATCCCTTCCATTGATCATGTAATTTTCAAGAAACTTAGCATTTCTTGATTCCACAATCCTAGTAGTGTGAGATGGACAATAAAATCTATAACCCTTAAACTTTTCAACGTATCCAATAAAAAATCCACTTATAGTCCTTGGATCTAGTTTCTTTTATTGTGGATTATATATTCTCACCTCAAACGGATATCCCCAAATGCGTATATGTCGTAAACTCGGTTTTCAACCTTTTCATAATTCAAAAGGTATTTTTGGGACAGCCTTGGTTGAAACTCAGTTTAATATATACGCAGCTATCTTAAGTGTATTGGGCTATAATCCCACGTTCTTGAAGAAACTTAGCAAATGGACCAGATGCTTATCCACTCTCAGTGTATTTATCATAATATTCTCTACCTTTATCTGATCTCACAATCTTTATTTGCTTCCTACATTGGTTCTCAAATTCAGCCTTGAAGGACTTGAAGGCATCCAATGCTTCGTTTTTATTATAAAGCAAATAAATGTACATAAAACATGAGTAATCATCAATAAAAAAGATGAAGTATTTTTGACCTTGTGCATCTATATCAGGACAACATATATCACTATGGATGATCTCTAATATGTTAGAACTCCTATTAGCACTTTTCTTGGACTTATTCGTCTGCTTTCCCTTAATGCAATCTATACAAGTCATAAAATCAATATAATCGAGAGTACTAGTACTCCGTTATTTACTAATCTCTTAATTCTATTTATCGAGATATGACCTAACCTCCGGTGTCATAACATAGAGGAGTATTCATCATATTACACCTCTTAGTGCTAGTGCATACATGCATTGAACTATTAGTGGCATCATTTTGTAAGAAAATACGGAAAAGAACATCAAACAAAATACTATTCCCAACATAATCAGATTTATAAAATAAACTGAAAGTTGTATCTTTAAAATTAAAGGAGTATCCAAATGGTACAAGTTTAGAAATAGAAATCAAGTTTCGTGAGAAACTTGGTACATAAAAGGTCCCTTCCAAAACTAAAATAAAGCTACTGATGACGCTCAATCACCTCTCCTGGACGTCGGGAACGAAGGCTCTTCTTCACCAGGTTACCTGCAGAAAAGTCCCAGGACCAGAGGGGGGTCTCCGACGGGACCCTTCGATGCCCAAGTCAGCAATTGAGGTCACAGCAGAGAAGGAGCTCGAGAGAGCTCTTGGAGAAGGGAGAGATCTCAGAAGGACCGGAATTTTCCTCTGAGAATTAGGGTATCAAGTGTGTAAACTTGTGTTACATGGTTCTCAACGTGATTTACCCTTTTATAGGGGTTGACGCTGGCACGATCACGTGGGTTTTCGTGAAGTCAGAATGTCTGCTGAGCCCTTGCGTGAATCGGGACTGGTTGGTGGGCTAAGTCCCATCAGCCGGCGGGGCTGTTGGGTAGCTGGGTCTAGTCCCATCAACAACGTTACCAGTAGGTTGTTGGATCCGGCGTTGTCAGGCGGCGCGCGTTAGAGTGGCGCCCTGAACTGATAGGGCCATGCTGGGGCTGATCTGGCAGGAACTGGGACACCTTGACCCTCCCGGGGGAGTCAAGGCTAGACCCAGCAGGCCAGGGGCGGCCGGGGCCGACTTGGCGGGCTGGAGACGCCGGGGCCAAGAGGGGCCGGCCAGGAACGGTCGGGGCCGACTCGGTGGGCTCGGAGACGCCGGGGCCAAGAAGGGCCGACCAGGAAGGGTCGGGGCCGACTCAGCGGGCTCGGAGACGCCGGGGCCGAGAAGGGCCGACCAGGAAGGGTCGGGGCCGACTCGGCGGGCTCGGAGACACCGGGGCCAAGAAGGGCCGACCAGGAAGGGTCGGGGTCGACTCGGCGGGCTTGGGAAACTCGGAGATGCCGGGGCCGCCTAGCTTGGAGACGTAGGGGGCCGGTTAGGAAGATGCCGGGGCCGGCTGAGAGGTGCCGGGGCCGGCTGGGAAGTGCTGGGGCCGGCCAGCTTGGAGTGTAGGTGCCGGCCTTGGAGGTGTCGGGGCCGGCTGGGAAGTGTTGGGGCCGGCTAGGAAGATGCCGGGGCCGGCTGAGAGGGTGCCGGGGCTAGCTAGGAAGTGCCAGGGCCGACTGGGAGGTGTCGGGGCCGCCTAGCTTGGAGACGTAGGGGGCCGCCTAGCTTGGAGGTGCCGGCCTTGGAGGCGTCGGCCTTTGGGGCCGTCGGTCTTGGGGCCGTCGGCCTTTGGGGCCGTCGGTCTTGGAGCCGTCGGCCTTTGGGGCCGTCGGTCTTGAAGGTGTCGGCCTTTGGGGCCATCGACCTTGGAGGTGTTGGCCTTTGGGGTCGTCGGCCTTTGAGACGTCGGTCATGGAGACATCGGCCTTTGGGGCCGTCGGTCTTGGAGGTATCGGCCTTTGGGGCCGTTGGCCTTTGAACCGTCAGTCATGGAGCCGTCGACCTTTAGGGCCATCGGTCTAGAAGGTGTTGGCCTTTGGGGCCGTCGGTCATGGAGGTGTCGGCCTTTGGAGCCGTCGGTCTTGGGGCCGTCGGCCTTTGGGGCCGTCGGCCTTGGAGCCATCGGTCATGGAGCCGTCGATCTTGGAGCCGTCGGCCTTTGGGGCCATCGGTCTTGGAGGTGTCGGCCTTTGGGGCCGTCGGTCTTGGGGCCGACGGCCCCAAAGCCATCGGTCTTGGAGGTGTCGGCCTTTGGGGCCGTCGGTCTTGGGGCCATCGGCCTTTGGGGCCGTCGGTCTTGAAGGTGTCGGCCTTTGGGGCCATCGGTCTTAGGGCCGTCGGCCTTTGGGCCGTCGGTCTTGGAGGTGTCGACCTTTGGGGCCGTCGGCCTTGGAGCCATCAGTCATGGAGCCGTCGGCCTTTGAGCCGTCGGTCTTGGAGGTGTCGGCCTTGGGGCCGTCGGTCTTGGGGCCGTCGGCCTTGGAGCCATCAGTCATGGAGCCGTCGATCTTGGAGCCGTCGGCCTTTGGGGCATCGGTCTTGGAGGTGTCGGCCTTTGGGGCCATCGGTCTTGGGGCCGTCGGCCTTTGGGGCCGTCGGCCTTGGAGCCGTCGGCCTTTGGGACCGTCGGTCTTAAAGGTGTCGCCTTTGGGGCCGTCGGCCTTGGAGCCGTCGGTCATGGAGCCGTCGGCCTTTGGGGCCGTCGGCCTTGGAGCTGTCGGCCTTTGGGGCCGTCCAAAATTTTTATTTTTCATGGGGTCAACTGGCCCCATCAAATGCCCCTCACACTCCTTGAGCTCATGCACCCCGCATCAGCTAAGCGAAAGGAGTGTAAAACTTTTACCTTGGCGTCTGCTCTTTCATGTTAGCTTCAACCGTGATTCCTTCTAGGTGGGGAAACCCCTTTCCTCTTGCGTTGCCTCGTATGGATGTCTGCGTGCCTTCTTTGGCTAGCTGAGGGCAGCCAGTAATCTTCTCCTAAGACGGAGTCTGGAAGCACCTTGAACCCTGGAGGGTGACCTGAGAGCTGAGAGTCGTCAGGTTCCTTTTAAACCGCCTCGGGGGTGTGGGAACCGCCGCGAGGGGCGACTCAGCTAGGTACGGAGCATTTAGGGTCTTAACCTACTCGGGGGGCACCGCCATGCCAGGGCCGAGTGGTGTCCCGTGGGCCGCGATGCCAGTGAGCTCTTTTGAACCATCTTGGGGTTTGTGTGCCGCCCAAGTGGCGACTCAGCCGGGTACGGAGCCTTTAGGGTCTTAACCTACTCGGGGGCACCGCCGTGCCGGGGCCGAGTGGTGTCCCATGGGCCGCGATGCCAGTGAGCTCCTTTTGAACTATCTTGGGGGTTTGTGTGCCACCCAAGTGGTGACTCAGCCGGGTACGAAGCCTTTAGGGTCTTAACCTACTCGGGGGCACCGCCGTGCCGGGGCCGAGTGGTGTCCCATGGGCCGCGATGCCAGTGAGCTCCTTTTGAACCATCTTGGGGGTTTGTGTGCCGCCAAAGTGGCGACTCAGCTGGGTACGGAGCCTTTAGGGTCTTAACCTACTCGGGGCATCGCCGTGCCGGGGCCGAGTGGTGTCCCGTGGGCCGCGATGCCAGTGAGCTCCTTTTGAACCATCTTGGGGGTTTGTGTGCCGCCCAAGTGGTGACTCAACCGGGTACGGAGCCTTTATGATCTTAACCTACTCAGGGCACCGCCGTGCCGGGGCTGAGTGGTCCCGTGGGCCGCGATGCCAGTGAGCTCCTTTGAACCATCTTGGGGGTTTGTGTGCCGCCCAAGTGGCGACTCAGCCGGTACGGAGCCTTTAAGGTCTTAACCTACTCGGGGGCACCGCTGTGCCGGGGCCGAGTGGTGTCCCATGGGCGCGATGCCGGTGAGCTCCTTTTGAACCATCTTCGGGTTTGTGTGCCGCCCAAGTGGCGACTCAGCCGGGTACGGAGCCTTTAGGGTCTTAACCTACTCGGGGGCACCGCCGTGCCGGGCCGAGTGGTGTCCCGTGGGCCGCGATGCCGGTGAGCTCCTTTTGAGAGACTTGGCGCAAGGGAGAACAAGCTGTGGCGTCAGAAGGGGCCTTCTTTATTACTCATGCTTCTGGGAGTACATCATTGGTAATACTGGCGGAGGTTGTCTGCATTCCAGGTATGTGGAACGGGTTTCCCATCGAGTTCCTCTAGTTTGCATGCCCCCCGGGAAGTGTTCCGGTGATGCGGTAGGGACCCTCCCAGGAAGTACGTTACCCGGCAACTCCTCCCCCTCGGCCATTTAGGTGCAGAAGCTGATCCCCAGGACACCATCCTGATCGTCCGCTCCGTGGGAGTGTTGTCGACGGTGGCTTGAGCTGGTGGAGGCCCCATGATGGCTGGTAGCGGCTGTTGTGTCTTCTGGACATACTTGCTGAGGTAGCCCCGCTGGATGAGCTCCTCGATGGCCCGCTTCAAGCTGTAGCAGCTATCGGTGTCGTGGCCGTAATCCCGATGGAAACAATAGTAGCGGCTCACATTGCGGGGTGCACCTTTCTTCATGGGGGGAGGACGTGGGAGGTAAGGCTCGCCCTCGATCTCCATCAGAATGTGGGATCGAGGGGCAAGGAGAGAAGTGAGCTTACTCTCGTCGGGGACGGGGCTCCAACGCCTGTTCTCGGAATGACGAGGCGGGTCAGCTCGCCTGTGTCGAGGGGGCCCGCTGGGCTCGGGGCAAGTAGGCTTGTGGCTGGAGTTTCTTGAAGATTCCCGGCGGTGAAGTCGGCTTCATCCACGCGGATATATTTCTGAGCTCGGAGGAGGTGATCGGAATAAGAGCTTGGGGGCTTCTTATCCAGGGAGAAGGTGAAGTGGGACGAGAGGAGTCCCCGCTTCAACGCCAGTGCTGCCACCACGTCATCGAGATGATAGATCTCGAGGGCGGCGGCCTTGAACCGAGACACAAAGTCCTGCAGAGACTCTCCCTCTTTCTGACGGACGGAGAAGAGACTGTCGGCTACCCTTGGGATTCGCCGGTAGGCGTCGAAGTGTGCTAGAAAGGCTTTCTCCAGCTCCCGGAAGGAGTCAATGCTGTGAGGGGGCAGGCGTGAGTGCCATGCACGAGCGGCCTTCCGAGGGTGGCGGGGAAGGCTTTGCAGAGAAGGGCATCTGAAGTGCCCTGGATTTGCATCATTGCTTTGTAACTCTCGAGATGATCGAGGGGTCGGTCGTACCGTCGCACGGGTCTACCTGGGAAAAGCGAAACCTAGAGGGAACCGGTTCCTCCAGTATGCGGCGAGTGTAAGGTGGACGAGTGTCGAACTCTTCCTTCGGTTGATGGTTGATCTTCTTGGCGAGCTCGTCGAGGCGTCTGTTGTACTCCTCCAGGCGTTCCTCCGCCTGGTGGCTGATCGTCGGGGCCCTCCGAGATGGCTCGGAGGAAGAAGAAGAAGAGGAGGCAGAAGGAGATGGAGACGGAAGTCGGGACTTCCGCTGGGTTCCTCGTGATGATGTAGCTTGGCAGGAAAATTCGTTGGGGCCGTAGTCAGGGGACCGTGGCCGCTTGGAGGGCTCGCGTCGAGGCTTCCTAGGGGAAACTTGACGTCGGCCGGTCTCTCGCCGACCGGCCTCCCACCGGGGAGAACCTCCCCTTATGGACTGCTGACTGGCGGGGGAGCGGTCTGGTGCTGGGTGGCCATGGACTGCCGTTGCTGGAGCCCATAGATCATGGCGGTGAGATTCTGGACTTGCTGGGAAAGAGTCGCTAGCCGCTCCGTTGTTTGGTCAACGGCCTCCGGCAGCGGGCAGGCAACTGGAGGGTTGGTAGCAGGGGGATTGGCCTCCTGCTGCCTAGTTGGCAGGAGGAGCCCCGCTGGACAGCTGACGGAGGCATCCTGAGCTTGCGTCACCACCATGGCTTCTTGAAGAGAAGAGGGGGAGAGAGATGTAGCTCAAGGAGAACGTTCGCTACTTTTTCTTATCCCCCTTCCTGGTGCACCAATCTGATGACGCTCAATCACCTCTCCTGGATGTCGGGAACGGAGGTTCTTCTTCACCAGGTTACCTGCAGAAAAGTCCCAGGACCGGAGGAGGGTCTCTGGTGGGACCCTCCGACGCCCAAGTCAGCAATCGAGGTCATAGCAGAGAAGGAGCTCGAGAGAGCTCTTGGAGAAGGGAGAGATCTTAGAAGGACCAGAATTTTTCTCTGAGAATTAGGGTATCAAGTGTGTAAACTTGCGTTACCTGGTTCTCGACATGATTTGCCCTTTTATAGGGGTTGACGTTGGCACGATCACGTGGGTTTTCGTGAAGTTAGAATGTCTGCTGAGCCCTTGCATGAATCTGGGCTGGTTGGTGGGCTAAGTCCCATCAGCCGGCAGGGCTGTTTGGGTAGCTGGGTCTAGTCCCATCAACAACGTTACCAGTAGGTTGTTGGATCCGGCGTTGTCAGGCGGCGCGCGTCAGAGGTGGCGCCCTGAACTGATAGGGCCATGCTGGGGCTGATCTGGTGGGAACTGGGACACCTTGACCTCCCAGGGAGTTAAGGCTGGACCCGGCTGGCCAGGGGCGGCCGGGGCCGACTCGGCGGGCTTGGAGACGCCGGGGCCGAGAGGGGCCGGCCAGGAACGGCTGGGGCCGACTCGGCGGGCTCGGAGACGCCGGGGCCGAGAAGGGCCGACCAAGAAGGATCGGGGCCGACTCGGCGGGCTCGGAGACGCCAGGGCCGAGAAGGGCCGACCAGGAAGGGTCGGGGCCGACTCGGCGGGCTTGGGGAACTCGGAGATGCCGGGGCCGCCTAGCTTGGAGACGTAGGGGGCCGGCTAGGAAGATGCCGGGGCCGACTGAGAGGTGTTGGGGCCGGTTGGGAAGTGCTGGGCCGGCCAGCTTGGAGATGTAGGTGCCAGCCTTGGAGGTGTCGGGGCTGGCTGGAAGTGTCGGGGCCGCCGAGCTTGGAGACGCAGGGGGCCAGCTAGGAAGATGCCGGGGCCGGCTGAGAGGGTGCCGGGGGCCAGCTAGGAAGTGCCAGGGCCGACTGGGAGGTCCGGGGCCGCCTAGCTTGGAGACGTAAGGGGCCGCCTAGCTTGGAGGTGCCGGCCTTGGAGGTGCCGGTTGGAGGTGTCGGCCTTTGACGCCGTCGGTCTTGGAGGCGTCGGCCTTTGGAGCCGTCGGTCTTGAAGGTGTCGACCTTTGGGGCCGTCGGTCTTGGGCCGTCGGCCTTTGGGGCCGTCGGTCTTGGAGGTGTCGGCCTTTGGGACCGTCGGTCATGGAGCCGTTGGCCTTTGGGGCCGTTGGTCTTGAAGGTGTCGGCCTTTGGGGCCGTCGGCCTTGGGCCCGTCGGCCTTTGGGGCCGTCGGTCTTGGAGGTGTCGGCCTTTGGGGCCATCGGCCTTGGAGCCGTCGGTCATGGAGCCGTCGGCCTTTGGGGCCGTCGGTCTTGAAGGTGTCGGCCTTTGGGACCGCGGTCTTAGGGCCATCGGCCTTTGGGGCCGTCAGTCATGGAGGTGTCGGCCTTTGGGCCATCGGTCTTGGGGCCGTCGGCCTTGGGGCCATCGGCCTTTGGAGCCATCGTCATGGAGCCGTCGATCTTGGAGCCGTCGGCCTTTGGGGCCGTCGGTCTTGGAGGTGTCGGCCTTGGGGCCGTCGGCCTTGGAGCCGTCGGTCACGGAGCCATCGGCCTTTGGGGCCGTCGGTCTTGAAGGTGTCGGCCTTTGGGGCCGTCGGTCTTGGGGCCGTCGGTTTTGAAGGTGTCGGCCTTTGGGGCCGTCGGCCTTGGAGCCGTCGTCATGGAGCCGTCGGCCTTTGAGCCGTCGGTCTTGGAGGTGTCGGCCTTTGGGGCCGTCGGTCTTGGGGCCTTCGCCTTGGAGCCATCGGTCATGGAGCCGTCGGTCTTCGAGTTGTCGGCCTTTGGGGCCATCGGTCTTGGAGGTGTCGGCCTTTGGGGCCGTCGGTCATGGAGCGTCGGCTTTTGGGGCCGTGGTCTTGAAGGTGTCGGCCTTTGAGGCCGTCGGCCTTGGAGCCGTCGGTCATGAAGCCGTCGGTCATGGAGCCGTCGCCTTGGAGCTGTCCGCCTTTGGGGCCGTCCAAAATTTTTTATTTTTCATAGGGTCAACTGGCCTCATCAGCTACTACTTAATGTCAAGGTGCATGTTCCTATAGCCTCCACATACGGCCCATTTTGTTGC
>UESW01004502.1:579997-651274 GCA_900491605.1 Calamus simplicifolius
AGACTGTGGATCATGCTATCTTTTTATGTGGCAGAGCGAGACAGATCTGGCAGCGGTCAGGTGAGTGTCCTTGGACATATGACTCTGTTTCCCACCGTATCTCCTTTTTGCGTCTGATCAGGCAGGATATGCGGGCTGGCTACCATAGGCGGGGTCCGCGGTGGGCTTACACTGCTTATCATATTTGGTTAACCCGGAACCGGTTGGTGTTCTCGGGTGAGATTGTTCCTTCTTATCGGGTTGTCAGGACTGCTGCTTTCTTATCTGCTGAGTATACTTTCCATCACAGGCCTCTTGATTCTGTCAGCCCAGGCCACTGGGACTCCCATGCTACTTCGGTAGCGAACCGGCACACGGTCTTTATTTCTTGGGAGTCCCCACCTCTTGGGTGTGTCAAAATCAACTTCGATGGGAGTGTTCGAGGTAGATGTGCGGGATCGGGATTTGTGATTCGGGAGTCCGAGGGTAACATGCTTGCAGCAGGTGGTTTCAGGACTCTTGATTCCTCTATTCCCCTTGCGGAACTATCTACGGCGTGGGCTGGTATCTCTTATGCCGTTCGGATCATTGGTGCCCGTAGGCTCATTATTGAAGGAGATTCTGCTACGGTTATCAGCTGGATCCGTCAGGAATCTAGCTACCATATACCGACCATCCCTCTGATCAGTGATATTTGTTCCCTTCTTCAGGGTGCCATTGGTACTCAGATTCGCCACATCTACGGAGAAGCCAACTCAGCGGCAGATTGGATCGCCTCCAGGGTGGCATATCACTCTGGTTTTTGGAGCTGGAAGCAGGGCGACCCATGCCCTATTATTCTGTCACATTGATATTTCGGGTTCGACTCACCCTAGACTGGTGTGATCATCCGTCTATACAAAAAAAAAAAAAAATGAAGCAGCAAAGGATCAGCTCCGTCAATGCGACTTCGGGATCCGGATGTACTCCAGTCCAACACAAAAAGGGCACAGAGCTAGTCACAGCAAATCAATCAATCCATGCGAATCAAAGACATTGAGACCCGATGAAGTTGTTTTATTGTTCGTCGCAAGCAAGGCACGGAGAAGACCTCACCCTTTACGTACCTCCCACATCATCTCCAAGGAAAAGCATTATCGTTTTGGTCACCCTAGTTTAGAAGGGACCAGAAAATGAAGAGCACTAGCAGGATTAATCTTTGCGAGTTAAAGGTTGCTTTTGTTTCCCATTTTGATTTTTGCAAAGTGGTTCATGGGTCCATTTTAACTCATGTATGCCACTTTGGCTAGAAAGAAATTCAAATGGCACAAATTTCAAACGGGATCTTTTTCCTAGACACGAAAGATTGAACCGGAGTTACTGTAATTCGAAGTCGATTGATTCAGTGCCCACACAAAATACTTTCGCAAATAATGTCTTAAAACTCATTCACAAAAGTATACCTGCCAGGTAGTACATACATCTCAGAGACCAGATTACCAGACAGACGGTAGTTTGGATTCTCGAGGACCTGATCAAGTTAGTAAACATCGATGATTCCCAGATCCACAACTCTCAAGGAATTAAACTAAACAGTAACCCTAAGAGACTAATTCATTAAGAAAGGCAATGGTACCTAAATCGCTTATCACATGATGGGGCAAACAAACATATTCAACTGTTGAGGTG
This sequence comes from Calamus simplicifolius, assembly GCA_900491605.1. Taxonomy (NCBI): domain Eukaryota; kingdom Viridiplantae; phylum Streptophyta; class Magnoliopsida; order Arecales; family Arecaceae; genus Calamus; species Calamus simplicifolius. The sequence continues at coordinate 581,645 of UESW01004502.1, forward strand.
ACGAACAAAGATGATGAGAGGCACCCCATAGAAACCCCATACATGACCTGATACAGACAGATGGTGTCATTAAAAAAAAAAAAAAAATCTACATGACGCATCTATCAAGTGAATGGCAAACAATTTCAGAGAGCCATTCAAGGATCAAGATGGAAAGCCTCTTGTGAAGCTTCGGGTGTGCTTTCTGCCTCTTGTGAAGCTTTGGGTGTGCTCCTATCCACATGTTCCTAATCCACAAATATACCATGTTATTATTGTGATAATGACTAATAGATGTAATGAAGGAAGTTGTGTATCAAACAAAGTAATATTTTCAATCTCTTTAAGGAAAATTACAATGAACAATAGATATTGATGTGATCCAAACTAGTCAACATGGAGGAACAATACCACTACCAGATATTCTGTAGGTGCAAGTTTCTGAAATGGTTCATCCGGTCGACATGCATTTTCTTGGAGCTCAAGATAAGACCCTCTAGTTGCTCCTGGTTCAGGAAACTCCTGGAGGGTCAGTCCCACTTGCTTATCACATGAAGTGACATTAGAAGATGTTGATAGTTCAATTTGCATTCCTCTGTCAGTAGCAGGCCCTGATGAATCACCAACAACTGGTCTAGCTGGACTGCACGGCTCCGGAACAAATTCTACCACTGGTACTTGCTCAACATCATTTCCATTTCCTTTGTCAGTTGCAGGAGCTATTGAAGCACTAGCGGCTGCCTTAGCTGGACCACACTGCTCAGGAAAAAATTCTATGATGGGTTCAGGATCAACATCAACTTCAGGAAACCGAGGAAAGATGCCCATTGTTACATGTAGTTGGAACAATTTTTTGGGAGGGGTCCTTCAGAAGATCATGTATCAGATTCCGAATAACAGTGCGCTTAAGAGAAGCCTCGACAGGTGAAAACCAATCAGCACCAAGCTGAAAAGAAAGAGTATCATGTTTAAAAAACCCCGGATTGGCTTCTCTTAACTTAAATGATGAGTTCAGAAAGACAAAAATGGAAGATCATTCCAATGGGTAGGTCAGTCCAATGGGTAGGTCATTTTGCCACAGGAATATTGGTTTCTCCACCACAATCCACATATGCTAAAGAAGTAATCTATAATGAAAAGTTTATCTACGGTCATATTCCGGGCAAATCATGATGCCTTCAATTTTTCTGAGTGAAATAATGTCGGTATGCTTAAGATGTTGCTGTGGGTGCAACATGCATAGGTGTGAACAGCTGCTGCATGAACGATGCATGCATTTCTGTATGAGCAGAATAAAACTAACAGTCAATAATCCATTGCATCAATAGAGTTCTAGAAGAGTCAACTATCCAATGGGACAATCTGATCCAATCTGGCAAAATTGCAAGTAGATGGGCAAGTGTTCTTTCTTCTGAACTCGAGTTCTGGTTAACACAGGCATATCAGTGGTGCATTAACAACTGCAGGAAGGATTATGGGGACAAGGTTGAGACAAATTTTAACAAACAAGGGGTACACACAGAGAAATAGAGAGAGGAATATCAAGGCCTTAAACACACACACACACACACACACACATCTGCATGGCTATCTATCTATCTGAAATATGTATCAACAGAGGGAAGGATTAGGATGCTTCCAAAAGCATTTGACTACAAAAACTTCCCAGTAAAAAGTAATGAACGACTTCTCAAAATGAAACTCACAAATTTTCAGGTTTTTTTAAAAAGAATAAAGTTGACCATTTCAATGATATGATATGATGTTTCAGTCTGATTTATAGTTTAGAAACATCCAAATTGATTGAAATTTGATATGTATATGTTTTGAAATATTTAGATTAAGATCGATAGTTTAGAGTTACAAATTATATGGTTTATACCATGTTTTGCCCACTATCTTTACCAATCATTTTTTTTTCCAGCACAATGCATAAGAAACCCAAAACAAAAAAGGTTAGCTAGTTCATATATCTTAAAATCATGATCAACGGTGCTGATTTTCCTTTTGAGAGCTCCTTCATTACTTTTGATTGGGGAGCATTTATGGTCAAATGCCATAAGAAGCATCCCATGCAACCCCCCCTCCAAATATATATATGGAGGTCCCAGATTGATTGATGATATAGGCCATTAGATGTAATCTACTACCTCTAAAATGCTTACACAAAAAAAAACGTGTGATTTGGAGATCTATGTCCCAGTCTATGTCCCATGCATCAAGAAGTCAAAAAAACATCATAGAAGTCTAGACTTACTGAGTGAAGATTCTCTTGAGAGTAATCAAGCCAAAGGACAAAGGAACAAATGGGTTCAACATGTATTTTACTAATAGAAGTTACCTCATTGACATGTATTTGACTTAACTCATGTCTATGTTGAACAAAGGAACAAAAGGGTTCAACATTGAATTTGAGTGTAAGTTAATTCTAGAAGGTTGCTATAGGTTAGGAAATAATCATGGAAATCTAATTAAATAAGGTTGATATCAATAAAATCTAAGCATATTAGGAAGGATCTAATATCATGATGAGTCAGATATCTTATCCAATCAACATCAAGATGAGTCAAAGATCTTATCAAGCGACATATTATCGAAATATTCTTATTTTCTTCATATTTGTAAGAAATGAAGGTGGGTACATTTGTAGGAAGGTTCAAAGGGTCCTGCGACAATAAATACGAGTGCTTAGCCATTTTAAGAGATATTAAGAATCAAATAAATTTATAATTCTGTTCTCTATTATTCGGTAAGAATTTTTTATTGTTGCTTGTTCCTCTTATCTTGCCACTCCATTGTTTAGTAAATCTTCTTCCTCAAGGATAAAGGATGACATGATCACTAGAATCCGAAGTATCCACATGATCAATCGATCAATCAATCATGTAAATGGTTAATGGCAGAGGACATCTATTGTTTTCTGATGAAATACAATATCCTTAGACCTCTTCTGCTGATTTTGTGTCATACTCTGACCCACCATGGCAGAGGACATCTATTGGTTAATGGCAGAGGACATCTATAATATAATAATTATATTATATTGCATTTTTTTTTTCAACATGCTCTGACCCACCATCTACCATTTAAAATCTGTTGAGTCAACGACTAGCTCACAACCAAATATATGGAAATCAAACAATCATATAGGGTGGAGTAACTACGTACAAAGACCCTTCAGTGAGCCTTTTTGTTTAATTACTAGTTTGGTCTTGAAGAAAATTAAAATTTCTCAAACAAATGCAATAAGCCTTTTTGCTTAATGACTAGTTTGGTCTTGAAGAAAATTAAAATTTCTCAAACAAATGCAAACACTAAGAAATTAAACATAAAAGATAAAACTTTGCTTTATGTCCTCATAATAAATAAATAAATAAATAAATAAATACATTTTTTATGTGCCACATGGAAATCAAATTATGCCCTTTTATTTAAGAAAAAATTAATACTCTACCATCGTATGTATCACCATTAAAGTAAAACTTTATTGATGTTTATTTTAATTTTTTTTTATACTATATGCAAACCAAACTCTCATCTTTTTATCTCATTAATAAAGACCATTTTATCACCATAGCATAGTCAAACTTTGGCAAAATAATAAATTTTATTCTTATTCTTATTCATTTTACAAAATATATTCAATTAATGTTGTGATATTTCATATTTAATAATTATTTTTTGTTCTTTCAGGTAAGAAAAGGAAAATTTCAAAATACTATAAGAACCAAGAGACTAATATTAACTCTCTAGGCATTTCTTAAGCTTAACTAATCAACGTTCGATAAAAGACACCCATTCCCCAAATTTCCTGTAGGCTATATAAACTCTCTTACCTTGTTGGCTTGTTCTTCATCTCCATGACGAAGCCCATGCAGAAACCCCACGGCAACAGAAGGCAGCGGCTGCTTCAGGAGCGTAGGATTGCACTCCTACGTCGGGTGTCCGGAGCCCGAGGGCAACCAGCTAGCGGCCTCGACGAAGGCATTCTCGTTGATGATGTATTTGAGCTGAGGCCCGAGGATCTTCCAGGTGAGTCATTCTTTAAACCATCAATATATATGAATCTGAACTGCTTCTATTTCAATGTTATATAATTTCCTCCCTGCAGCCTAGCTAGAACCGAATTTCTTAATGTCATCTGGCCAAATAATCATGAATCTTCTATGAAGCCAAGTCGAAGCCTTGGTTGGTCCCCAATCCCCCAATCTCTCCACCATGTGTAGAAGGAAGGATTGTAGCTCTCTTCTGGAAAAAAAAGAAAAAGAAAAAGGATGATACAATTTATAAAATATTTCTTTTCTTTTATTTTGCCTTCAATTTAGATGGAAAAAAAAAAAACTAAAGAAGGACCAAAGGAGAATAAGTAATCCTTCTTCTTCCTCCTCTTTATTTTACCTCGGGCCCTTCTTTTGCTCTCTCCTCCCATCCCCTTTATTCCTTTTGTTTCACCTCCCTCCTAACCAGAAGGTTTTATGACCCTGCACCCTTCTTCTATTTTTTCCAACCATCCCTTTTATTCCTTTCTACCCAAATAGCTGATGAAAGGAACTACTTCTAAACGCCGTTGGATATGGTCTTGCCATCCTTCCTTCCAACAAGAGAAACTCAAACATGTGTCGGTGTGTGTCTGAATTTTGGCAGATGCTCCAGATAATGAAGAGAGAAGATTTTACTTCACACGTGTGATCTGGCTTGCTGCTGGAAGACGGAAACGCAGCAGCACGTTTGGTCGGTGGAACGCAAAAAATGGAAAGCAGGAGATAACAGACACCGACGGCAGGCCGATGGGGTTCGAACAGCACCTAAACTATATGCAGAAAAGGGAAGGAAGGGAGATGATGACTAAGTGGGCAATGATAGAGTATACGCTAGATCGCGACGAAATTCCACAGGGGGTAAGGACTCTTTGTCTCTGTAATTATATATCTTTTCGCCATAAGCCTATGCACTTGTGCAACGGTGCTCATGTTAAAGAATCAAATACTGCTCTCTAAACTTGGAATCTCTTCTCCTCCATTCGTGATCATCCGGCCACCGACTTAACGCCGAGAGCCTCCTTCCACTCCTTTCTCTTTGCCTCCATGCTCGACTACCTAATGTTGGGACGGCCACGGCCCTGTTCGGCACCAGAACAGTTCAGCCTGCTTTCCAAACTCTTCTCGCTGCTCTTTTCTTCTCTTTAATTCCTGTCATGGGGTGTGAGTCCTGATCATGATTTTTGGCTGGGCACTTTTGCTCTAAACTTTAATTGTTGTACCATCAAATCCTTTAATTAGATTTAATTGATGTAAGTGGACAATAAACTCACTTTTACTTATAAATAAATATTGGATGCCAAGAAAACTCATACCAAAAATTATGCATGGATGTGATCATTAACCCTTATATACTAAGATGATAAATAATGATACTAATTATTGCATGACCATAAATCATATATTGGAAAGCACCAATAATATTACTTCTTGTTTGATTATTAGTTAATATTAAGCCATGTCAACCAACAAGCATACCTTCAATCAATGTGCCAATAATGATCATTAATCAATAATTTTTTTTCTTTTCTTAATATATATATATATGTATGTGTGTGTGTATTGTTGATAAGATATAATTCATAATATAAGATAATGTATGCATTTTGATACTTCAAGATATATAAAGAACTTAAAGCATGTATCAAAAATGCTGAAATTTAATGTTGAGCTCTCCTCAACCCTTTATCTCCCCCTATTTAGGTGTTTTGAATCTAAATATGGCTTTTAATTGAAAGAAAGGTCACACCATGAGAACATATTAAAAGCCTAATGCAAAAAAAACCTAGAGTATCGGAAGAGTATTGGTAAAATATAGAAGATTCAACAAAAAAATAAGTAAAAATTCAGATTTTTGATGTTAAGCTCCAATAAAAATCCATAAACTCATATATCTTACTCTCTTTTTTCTATTATTATATAGAAATAAAAAAAAAATTTCAAAAATAAGGGGATGATATTTATAAGAGATCATTTCAAAAAATTTAGTGATGCTTTCAAAACAGAATAATTATAAAGTATCAAGGTTCAAAAGATTATTTCACAATATGCAATATCATAGACTTTAGATTTAAAATATTTCTTTGAAAAATTGATGTGCCTACAAAAAAAAAAAAACATTTAACAATGTACTAATCAATTTTTTAAGTTCTATCAAATGTCAATCAATATATCTTTTGCGTTTTGATATTAAGAAAAACTTGGTATATGTATCATTAAATAAGAAGAAAAACATACATGGATTGCATTTGATCACGGGCATTTAAAATTAATATCATACAATGATTTATTCTTAGATCATTTTTAAAATATAGAGTCAAATCAATTTATCATTTCCTCATTATCTTCATAAAAATCAAGACATAAGTATTATAAAATAAGGAGAACAATGTAAAGATTGAACTCATTGTGCAAACCTTTTTGTTAGAGATAGTATCATTCAAAATTTGTTTAAGTAATTTTTTAAGATATAGAATTAGTGCATAGATCCAACTTTACTAATAGGCTAGTTCATAAATCCATAACATACTTTTAATACATTAAGATTTCAGCAATTTATGACTCTAAGTCCTAGTATCAATATTATATTTTCACCTTCCCCTTTTTGACAATATAAAGAGCAAAGCATATGCATAATTTAGGAAAGATAATATAGAAATTTTATCTAATATAAAGGCTCGTTTCATATCAAAACATAGCATCATTTCATATACATATATTAAAGCATATATCAAAACAAGTATAAAGTCACGATGCATATAGATATTTTGTCATCCTGAAGCATGCCCCAAAAAAAATGTGATATATCGTTTACATTTCTACACATGATTATGGCAATGAAACAAGTCATATGGAAAGTATAGTAATGACAAAATATTTGAATCAAGTAGGTCAAAGTTTACATAGGAAGCTAGAATTATTCAAGTTTATTTTATTCCCAATTATAATCCATTATCAAAAATCATCAAAACATATATACATTAATGTATCTAAGCATGCATCATCAATCACAGTTTATAGCCATAATTAAATTTCTCAATCAAGTTTCAAGGCATCATAAATTTCATAACATGATCATGCTCAAATTTACTCATGAATTAGTAAATACTTAATGAACAACTTTAAGATTCTTTAACAAAGATCAATCACATAAAATTGAGATGAACCAAATTATACTAATACGAACACATTAAGCATATGTTGTAAATATCACATTCTTGCTTGCATTGTTGGTGAGAAATATCATCCTTCATAGGCACAACTTCATCAACAATACCTTGCAACATAAAATTTTGATTAGTGCCATATACCTTTAGCATTAGAATATGAGGAAACTCCATCATATGTATTTTTTAATAAAGCAATAAGCAAAACTTGTATATCTTTAACATTCAATAAAAAATTCTTTTTATACTCATCATTCCAAAATATTTTGGTTTTAAGATAAATCCCTTTTCAATAATGATCCATCAAGCAAAATCAAGAGATTTCAAACAGACTTTTATTTTAGTTTTTCAATGCATAAAATTTGATTCATCAAAAAATGTTGGTTTATAAATATCAATGCCCTCTTGAAATGAAAAACAGTCAAGGGTTACCATTATCTTTACTCCTTGACAATGAAGTCAATAGATTGAAGACCTTATTTTGATATATACCATTTGCCAGGCCCATAGCAACTTAGGAGGGGGGGGGAGGGGGTGAATTGGATTGATCAAAAATTTAAACTATTTACTAAGTCCTATTTGGGGATTATATATGGTTATGGTCTTATGGGCTGCCAAGTTACTATCATAGATTTTAAAACTTAATAAAATCATGTTAATACAAAGTGATCGTTGATTGGATATAAATGTATTAATTATAATATAAAAGAAATTGATACTACTCTTTTAAATTTTATGCACTATTTTTTATTGTAGATATTTAATGAATCTATTATATATACTAGTAAGTATAAAATATATATATATATATTTATGAAAATTTTATTTAAAGTGCTTCTATTTTATTGAATGACAAATGTGAGTGTTTTGATTTGCGAGTAAAGATTTATTTGTTATGTTTATTTAATCCCTCTAATTATGATTATAGTTACTTACTGAGCTTTAGCTTATAATTATTTTTATTTTTTGATTCAAATATCGGTAGAAGTTGGTCCATGATCTTAGTTCAGAATATTTGTTTTAGATGAATTGATTTAGCTTATGATTCAAAAGACATCCAGTTATTCAGTTTGTGTTAGAAACTTCTGAGGATATCGTTATTGTAGTATCAGCATATTACTTGAATTTGATTAATTTGGCATGGACTATAATTAGTTAAATTATAATATTTATTTGAATTTGAATTTAGAATTGATGTCCAACATGCTATGGGATTTAAGTATATATGCAGGGAATTGTCACATTCAGTGGCTGAAGCCATAGGCTGGGAGCATGGCATGAATAGTGCAAAACTTGCACCAGCGACTACCATGGTCGCTATGTGCAATCCATTAGATTACTCGTGTTTGATTATTTTGACACTTCTTGTAGGTGAATGAAGAACTGTCTCTTTCTGTCGTCTATAAGACTCGAGATTATAAAAGGAAAGCGAAGAAGAGCTGTGGAGAGAATCCAGAGGCTGAGATGATGGACGATGCAGGGCCTAGCGAGCAAGCAGCAAATGAAGTGGCAGAACCCACCGACTGCGCTCTCCTTGATGAGGTCGCCCCCACGGAGCTTCCAATGGATCGCATGAGGGATTCGGTGAACGATCCATCGCTTAAGGATATTCTCAAAAACCCATTTAATTTTGATACCAAAGGATGGTCAGATTGGATTGAGTCGTTGGGTATTCCTAGTTTCGATACCAAAGAATGATCAGCTTTTATTGAGGGGCTGAATGTATAAAACTCAGTGATTTCACCTCCTTTACTCAACCTGCATAAGGCTTTTAAGTCTCGTAGAATATTAAAATTATGCGGCCATCGTTCCACTTCATAAGAGCCGAATTCGACTAATTTAAGTTTCAAGTCTTTATTATTGTTGTTATGCTTTTTACTTTCTAAGAACAACTTTGTACTCCAACCGATGCGGTTTGTAAGGTTAATTGGCATGAGATGGATCCATCTTGGAAGATCTGCAAGAGAGTGGGGAGTGAAATGATGATTAGTTCGAATGTGTAAGATCTGCAAGAGATAGGGTAGCAGGACGGTGGGTTGGCTAATCTTCAGAAATTTGTTACCGATTGGTCAATGACCAAGATCACCCCTAAGATGAACTGTTAGCCAGAGCTGGTTATGATAAGTTTGATCTTCTTTAAGATGCTTAGTTCTATTAGTTTTGAAAAATTACAAAAGCATCCTTTAAGTTTGCTCAATTTTTATTTATCCTTTCTCTTGTTAATTTTTTTTTATCTTTAAAATTCATTAAAGGATTTTGCGTGGTCCCTCTGTCGGTATATGCCAGAGCTTACAGCATTTATATCATAAATATTCTTAAGAAAAGAAGTCAAGGAAGAGGTTTTTTTGTATTCTGGCACTCTTAGAATCTAGAGGATGACAAAATATTTAGATGGCAACATCATCAATCAAAGTGGAAAAGGAAAGAAATTTTGTAAGTATGAAATTTTGAAAAAAAAAAATCTAAAAAAACAGAGAAGGTGTCAGGCTACTGTCTGGTAGTTGGCTTAAGACAGAGGGAAGGGAGAAGGCAAGGTCAAGATGGATGATGCCTTCGGTAAGCACTAGTCACTATAGCCCTTTCCCACTTCATGTGTCAAAATGATTCTAGATGACGACCAAGGGGTGAAGGGCTACCGAGGATACCACCATTTTACCTCTGTAACTCATGCTCAACAAGAGCTGGATCGAGGTTGGGGAAGGTGGATAATAGCGTACCTACCACAAGGGATTGCGGGATGGATTCGCGGCGACCTCAGTTGGCACAAATCAACGGGGATATTCATATGGCTGCGAAACAAGATCGGCTAGGTCGCCTCTACAACCAAGCTCTCGCTCCAAGAGCTTGCAGCTACATCGGGCTCCGGTGCGGTGGCTGCGGCCTCTGCATCTGTTGGCTGGCAGTTAGCTGTGGAGCAGGCACCTCTCTCAAACCGCGACATGGAGAGCCGGAGGATGGCTGCTTTAAGTGGTGGATTTGAAGGATATATATAGCTCTACTAGGGATTTGGTGGATCAGCGTGACCTTGCATCCAAATGCCATAATGTCCGTATGTTGGGTTCTACCCAGGGATAGCAATTTTATTTGTTTCCGATTATGGATATCATTTTTAATGGATCTAAAAATTTTTTAGTTTAAATAAAATGATAAATTTTTTATTAACGACTAGACGGATAAACGATATATATATATATTAAAAATTAAAAATTAAAAATAAATAAATATATATTATGGATATCATTTTTAATGGATCTAAAAATTTTTAGTTTAAATAAAATGATAATTTTTTTATTAACGACTAGACGGATAAACGATATATATATATATATATATATATATATATATATATATATATATATATATATATATTAAAAATTAAAAATTAAAATAAATAAATAAATATATATATATACACACACGTTTGAAATGCAATTAAAATTTGATAGATCATTTCCTATCTGATTTGCTACTGTGTTAAAGCTAATATGTTAGATGTATCAATATCAACAATTGATTGTTGACGATTGATCTATCTTATCCTAAAAAAAATTATTTTTTTAATTTTTAATAAATTATAAATTTAATAAAAATAATTTTATTTTTTTATATAAACGGGCAAATGGATACCTAGTACAGATACACACTGGGTATCCATTTGCCCGACCGGGTATCCCCATCCCCGTTTCGTTAATTATAACAGCTTAACGGGACGGGGAATGGAGACGTTTTTCCTAATGGGGACGAGGACCGGTATAGACAGTCTCGGGTCATCCTCGGGCCGTTGCCATCCCTATCCCTCACTGGATCATTGTTGCAGGAAAAAGTCTTTGCACACCACCCCCGATGTAGCATAGAATGCATCGGACGTAATGATTCGCCTGCGCTTGAGCCCACATCAAAAGACCTACTCATAGGTCCCACATTGCTAACGAGTGAACCTGCGCATGAATAAGTCATCGCGTTTGATGTGGGCTATGCTGCATCGGAGCAGTGTACAAAGATTTTTTCTTGTTGTAGTATATGATGGCACTAATGGGTTAGTCCATCAAGGGTTGTGATCCAAACTTCAAGAGATTGCACAATTTGATTTACCTTTGATGGTAGTTGGTGATTTTAATTGTGTTTTATCTATCGATGAGAAACATGGTGGTAGGCCTTTTATTGAGAACTAGAAGAGCATATAATTAATATAGATAATTCTTTCGGGCCACATCCCTTCTTGATCTTGGTTATACTAATTTAAATTTATCTAGTCTAATAATAGAGAAGAAAAATAAGAATTTGGGAACAACAGGATTGAGCCTGATGGGGCCAATAAGCCCCATGGGCAACGATAACCTCACAAAGGTCGGCCATGGGAGTCGGCCTTGGCCACCTCCCCTTGGCCTTGGCCACTGCACTCGGCCTCTTCCCCTCGGCCATGAACAGTGCTCGGCCTCTTCCCCTCGGTCAAGAACAGTGCTCGGTCATGAGCAGTGCTCAGCCTCTTTCCCTTGGCCATGAACAGTGCTTGGCCTCTTCCCCTCAACCATGAACAGTGCTCGGCCATGAACAGTGCTCGACCTCTTCCCCTCAGCCATGAACAGTGCTCGGCCTCTTCCCCTCGGCCATGAACAATGCTCGGTCATGAGCAGTGCTCGGCCTCTTCCCCTCGGCCATGAATAGTGCTCGACCTCCTCCCCTCGGCCATGAACAGTGCTCGGCTTCTTCCCCTCGGCCATGAACAGTGCTCGGTCATGAGCAGTGCTCGGCCTCTTCCCCTCGGCCATGAATAGTGCTCGGCCTCTTCCTCTTGGCCATGAATAGTGCTCGGCCATGAACAGTGCTCAGCCTCTTTCCCTCGGCCATGAACAGTGGTCGGCCATGGGAGTCGGCCTCGGCCACCTCCCCTCGGCCTCTACCGTCGGCCTCGGCTATTACACTCGGCCATCGGCCTCGACCACTGCACTTGGCCTCTTCCCCTCGGTCACGAACAGTGCCATGCAAAAGTTCACCCACGACCTTCTCTGGGGCTCATCCAAGGGCATGAACAGTGCCATGCATATACTCTATAATCAATAATCCACGAGGGACAAAGCTAGCTTCATCTCCAAAATTCATCTTCTGCCTCAGCGGCTACACTTTGAGGCCCACGTGCCTGACTTTATCGCCCATCACTATTCACACAGGACAGCAGAAGGGTGGCATCGGGGACATGTTCGGCAAATGCCATAGCGGTTGGCCATGCCCTATAGCAGCCTGCAACAGCTATCCAAACTAAGCAATACCTGCCAACTATGCAGCCCCACATTTGATGGGACATGGCCTGCACTTCTGACATGCCATTAAGAAGCAAGCCTTGCCATTGCTACTGTTACTGCCACCATCAATAAATGCTCTAACAAGTGACCATGCTCCAAGCTAGTCTCACTGCCTCCAAAACTCAATAAAAAGGATAAGAGGGACCCCCGACCAGGTAACTCAAACAACTACTATACTCCCAAATGCTCTCTTTGGTTAGTTGAGGGCGGCTAGTGATTCTCTCCCAAAGCGCGGGGGCCGGGAGTGAACCCTGGAGGGTGACCTGAGAGCGGGGTGTCGTCAGGTTCCTTTTGAATCGGCCTGGGGGTGTGGAACCTCTGCGAGGGGCGACTCAGCCGGGTACGGAGCCTTTAGGGTCTTAACCAACTCGGGGGCACCGCCGTGTCGGGGCCGAGTGGTGTCCCGTGGGCCGCGATGCCAGTGAGCTCCTTTTGAATCAACCTGGGGGTTTGTGTTCCGCCCAAGTGGGGACTCAACCGGGTACGGAGCCTTTAGGGTCTTAACCATCTCGGGGGCGCCGCCGTGCCGGAGCCGAGTGGTGTCCCGTGGGCCGCGATGCCAGTGAGCTCCTTTTGAACCAGCTTGGGGGTTTGTGTTCCGCCCAAGTGGCGACTCAGCCGGGTACGGAGCCTTTATTGTCTTAACCATCTCGGGGGCACCGCCGTGCCGGAGCCGAGTGGTGTCCCGTGGGCCGTGATGCCAGTGAGCTCCTTTTGAACCAGCTTGGGGGTTTGTGTTCCGCCCAAGTGGCGACTCAGCCGGGTACGGAGCCTTTAGGGTCTTAACCATCTCGGGGGCACCGCCGTGCCGGAGCCGAGTGGTGTCCCATGGGCCGCGATGCCAGTGAGCTCCTTTTGAACCAGCTTGGGGGTTTGTGTTCCGTCCAAGTGGCGACTCAGCCGGGTACGGAGCCTTTAGGGTCTTAACCATCTCGGGGGCACCATCGTGCCGGAGCCGAGTGGTGTCCCGTGGGCCATGATGCCAGTGAGCTCCTTTTGAACCAGCTTGGGGGTTTGTGTTCCGCCCAAGTGGCGACTCAGCCGGGTACGGAGCCTTTAGGGTCTTAACCATCTCGGGGGCACCGCCGTGCCAGAGCCGAGTGGTGTCCCATGGGCCGCGATGCCAGTGAGCTCCTTTTGAACCAGCTTGGGGGTTTGTGTTCCGTCCAAGTGGCGACTCAGCCGGGTACGAAGCCTTTAGGGTCTTAACCATCTCGGGGGCGCCGCCGTGCCGAAGCCGAGTGGTGTCCCGTGGGCCACGATGCTAGTGAGCTCCTTTTGAACCAGCTTGGGGGTTTGTGTTCCGCCCAAGTGGCGACTCAGCCGGGTACGGAGCCTTTAGGGTCTTAACCATCTCGGGGGCACCGCCGTGCCGGAGCCGAGTGGTGTCCCATGGGCCGCGATGCCAGTGAGCTCCTTTTGAACCAGCTTGGGGATTTGTGTTCTGCCCAAGTGGCGACTCAGTCGGGTACGGAGCCTTTAGGGTCTTAACCATCTTGGGGGCACCATCGTGTCGGAGCCGAGTGGTGTCCCGTGGGCTGCGATGCCAGTGAGCTCCTTTTGAACCAGCTTGGGGGTTTGTGTTCCGCCCAAGTGGCGACTCGGTCGGGTACGGGGTCTTTAGGGTCTTAACCATCTCGGGGGCACCGCCGTGCTGGAGCCGAGTGGTGTCCCATGGGCCGCGATGCCAGTGAGCTCCTTTTGAACCAGCTTGGGGGTTTGTGTTCCGCCCAAGTGGCGACTCAGCCGGGTACGGAGCCTTCAGGGTCTTAACCAACTCAGGGGCACCGCCGTGCCGGGGCCGAGTGGTGTCCCGTGGGCCGCGATGCCAGTGAGCTCCTTTTGAGAGACTTGCGCAAGGGAAGACAAACCGTGTCGCCAGAAAGGATCTTTTTCTTTATTGCTTATGCCCCTAGGGGTACATCATTGATAATATCGGCGAAAGTTGTCCGCATTCCAGGTGCGTGGAATGGGCTTCCCGTCAAGCTCTTCCAGTTTGTATGCCCCCCGATGGAGCGCTTCGGCGACACGGTAGGGACCTTCCCAGTTGGGGGATAGCTTGCCCCCCTTGGTAGGCTTTGATACCTCGGCCTTTCGAAGCACCAAGTCTCCGCGGCGAAAAACCTTGGGACGAACCCGGGCGTTATAGTACTTAGCCGCTCGCTGGCGAAAGGTCGCCATGCGCAGTCTTGCCCTATCATGCGCCTCATCGATGAAGTCTAGGTTGGCCCGAATCAGCGCGGGGTTGTCTTCCTCACTGAAGGACTCTACCCGTGGACTGGGCAATCCGATCTCGACGGGGATGACGGCCTCGGATCCGAAGGAGAGGCTGAAAGGAGTTTCGCCCGTCGGGGTCCTGGGCGTTGTGTGGTAGGCCCATATCACACTGGGGAGCTCTTCTACCCAACGCCCTTTGGAGCCGTCTAGGCGAGTTCGGAGCCCTTTGAGGATGGTGCGGTTCATGACCTCAGCCTCCCCGTTGGTCTGGGGGTGGCCGACGGAGGTGAATCGGTGACGAATGCCCAGCTCCTCGCAGAAGGTCTTGAACGCCTCGTTGTTGAACTGGCGACCATTGTCCGTGACGAGGGTGTGAGGCAAGCCAAAGCAGCATATGATCGACTTCCAGAAGAAAGTCTTAACTTTGCTCTCCATGATTTTGGCCAACGCTTCGACCTCGACCCACTTGGTGAAATAATCGATGGCGACAAGCAAGAATCTCCGCTGCCCTGAAGCTGGGGGGAACGGTCCAAGGATGTCCATCCCCCACTGGGCGAAGGGCCACGGAGCCGAGAGTGGGCTCAGCGGGGCAGGTGGCTGACGCTGGATGTGTGCGTGGCGCTGGTAGCCGTCGCACCTTTGAACTAGCTTGGCCGCGTCCTCCTTCATAGTGAGCCAGAAGTACCCCTGGCGGAGAGCCTTCTGGGCCAAGGATCTGCCCCCCAGATGATTTCCGCAAATGCCCTCGTGGATTTCTCTGAGGATGTAGTCGGCGTCGGCGGGGCCTATGCACTTAAGCAACGGGTAGGAAAATGACCTTCTGTATAGGCGCCCGTCGAGGAGGATGAACTTGGAGGCCCTCCACTTGAGCAATCTGGCTTCGTTGCGGTCGTCAGGGAGGGCGCCGTCGGTGAGGTAGCGAGCATAGGCGTCCATCCATGTAGGTTCTAGGGTGAGCGGGAGGACCTCCTCCCCGCCCTCTACACTGGGCCTTTCTAGATATTCGATGTAGGCGTCCCTTATTAGGCCGTCGGTGGAGGTAGCCAGACGAGAGAGGATGTCCGCCTTTGCGTTTTCGCTCCGGGGGATGTAGCTGATGCTGAAGTAGGGCAGCGAGGAGGTCAAGAGTTAAACCTTTTTTAGATATTGTGCCATAACGGGGTCGCGCGCCTCATACTCTCCGTTGATTTGCCCGGAGACGAGTTGCGAGTCCGTGTAGGCTCTGAGGTTCTTTGCTCCAACCTCCTGGGCTAGTCTTAACCCGGCCAGGAGGGCTTCGTACTCCGCCTGGTTGTTGGTGGCTTCAAAAAGAAATCTCAGGGTGCATTCGGCTCTTTCTCCTTCCGGCCTGACAAGAATGAGGCCGGCTCCACTTCCTTGGGAATTCGATGCGCCGTCCACGTGGAGGATCCAGGTCTTTCCATCGTCCCTCGGCTCGGGCTTGGGCTGCTCCCCGGGGACCTCCTTGGGATCCTCCTCCGCCCAAGTGCACTCGACCAAGAAGTCGGCCAGGACCTGAGACTTCAAGGCCAGTCGTGCCTGGAAAGAGATGTCGAACTCCCCCAGTTTGATGGCCCATTTGGCGAGTCGACCCGAAGTATCCGGACGGGCCAGGATGGCTCGGAGAGGTTGGTCCGTGAGCACCACGATGGAATGGGCTTGGAAATACGGGCGAAGACGCCGGGCAAAAACTATCAAGGTGAAAATGACTTTCTCTGTTTTGGAATACCTGACCTCGGCGTCATGCAGGACCTTGCTCACGTAGTAGACTGGCCTCTGGGTTCCGTCGGTGTCTAGGCGCACCAGGACTGAGCTGACGGCTTCCGAGGAGGCGGCTAGGTAAAGGAAGAGACTCTCCCCGTCTCCCGGCTTGGAGAGGAGCGGTGGGGAGGACAGGAACGCCTTTAAGCCGTCGAGAGCTTTCTGGCAGTCGTCCGTCCATGTGAAGCCGTTCACCTTCCATAGGGCCTTGAAGAAAGGCAAGCACCTCTCTGCTGATCTAGAGAGGAAACGACTCAGCGCCGCTACCCTTCCAGTTAGCCGTTGAACTTCCTTCTTGTTGGATGGCGGCCTCATGTCAAGAATGGCGCTGATCTTCTCTGGGTTCGCCTCGATTCCGCGCTGGGTTACCATAAAGCCCAGAAATTTACCTGCCGTGACCCCAAAAGCGCACTTCTTAGGGTTCAGCTTGACTTGGAAGCGACGAGGTTGTTAAATTTTCTTCCGGGTCAGAGATGTGGTCGGCGGCGCGGGCGCTCTTCGTCAGCATGTCGTCCACATAGACTTCCATGTTCCGGCCGAGCTAGTCATGGAACACCTTGTTCATCAGCTGCTAATAGGTTGCTCCCGCGTTCTTGAGGCCGAAAGGCATCACCTTGTAACAGTAAATGCCTTTCTCTGTCACGAAGGAGGTGTGCTCCTCGTCGCTGGGGTCCATCCTTATCTGGTTGTATCCGGAGAAGACGTCCATGAAGCTGAGAAGCTCATGACCAGAGGTGGAATCGACCAGCTGGTCAATTCTTGGCAAGGGGAAGCTGTCCTTTGGGCACGCCCTATTGAGGTCAGTGAAGTCTATGCATATCCTCCAGCTCCCGTTTGCCTTGCGCACCATGACTACGTTGGCCAGCCAGCTTGGGTAATGCACCTCCCGGATGTGGCCGGCGCTGATCAACTTGTGGACTTCTTCATCAATCGCCCTTTGTCGGTCGAGGGCAAAGCTCCTCTTCTTTTGACTGATTGGACGGTGGTGCGGGTCGATGTTAAGTTTGTGGGTGATGACTTCGGAGAAATGCTGGGCATGTCGGACGCTGACCAGGCGAATACGTCCGAGTTAGCCCGCAGGAAAGCTATGAGGTGCTCCCGGTCCTCCAAGGGAAGGAGTCCGCCCACACGGACGGTTCTTGTTGGGTCATCGTTGAGAGGGAAAGTCAGGAGGTGCTCGGCGGGCTCCCCTCCTTTGGCAGAATCTCTAGGGTCAGACGCCTCCAGGGCCGGGTCGGCCTCTAGTGGGCTCGACGCCGTATGGTAGCAAGGTAAGACCGGGCTCATCTCCCCATGCATTTCTCCAACTCCCTCGCTGGTGGGGAACTGCACCAATAAACGTCGGGTGGAGATAACCGCATCCAAAAGATTCAGGCTGGGATGCCCAAGAATGGCGTTGTACGCCAAAGGGACCCTCACAACCAGGAATTTCATGATCACGGTGCTTTGGCATGGCGGGGTTTCGGCCGTCACGGGCAAGGATATTTCGCCCTCGACCCTCACAGAGTCTCTGGTGAACCCAACTAGCGGGGCACCACGGGCTGAAGGGAGTCAACAGATAAACCCATTCGAACAAAGGCGTCGTAAGTAAGGATGTCAGCTGAGCTGCCACTATCAACTAAAATCCTTTTTACAGGGTGTTTGGCGATCGTCATAGCGACGACTACACCTTCATTATTTACATTTTCCATTACAACAGTCTCCCCCCTGGGCATTACATTATTTGAGGCGTCCTCCCCCCTCGGCCGCTTGGATGCAGAGGCTGACCCCCAGGACACCATCCCGACAGTCCGCTCCGTGGGAGTGTTGTCGACGGCGGCTTGAGCTGATGGAGGCCCCATGATGGCCGGCAGCGGCTGTGGCGTCTTCTAGACGTACTTGCCAAGGTAGCCCCATTGGATGAGCTCTTCGATAGCCCGCTTCAAACTGTAGCAGTTGTCGATGTCGTGGCCGTAGTCCTGGTGGAATCGACAGTAGCGGCTTCTATCGCGGGACACACCCTTCTTCATCGGGGGAGGACATTGAAGGTGGGGCTCACCCTCGATCTCCATCAGGATGTGGGATCGAGGGGCAAGGAGAGGGGTGAGCTTACCCTCGTCGGGGACAGGGCTCCGGCGCCGGTTGTCGGACCGGCGAGGGGGGTCGGATCGGCGATGGCGAAGAGGTCCGCTCGGCTCAGGGCGAGCGGATTTATGGTTGGAGCCCTTCGAAGACTCCCGGTGGGTGAGGTCGGCTTCATCTGCCCGGATGTACTTCTGGGCCCGGAGGAGGAGGTCGGAGTAGGAGCTCGGGGGCTTCTTGTCCAGGGAGAAGGTGAAGCGGGACGGAAGAAGTCCCCGCTTCAGCGCCAGGGTGGCCACCGCATCATCGAGATGGTAGACCTCGAGGGCGGCGGTTTTGAACCGGGACACAAAGTCCCGCAGGGGCTCTCCTTCCTTCTGGCAGACGGAGAAGAGGCTGTCCGCCACCCTTGGGATCGGCGGCAGGCGTCAAAGTGGTCCAGGAATGCCCTCTCCAGCTCCCGGAAGGAGTCTATGCTGTGGGGGGACAGGCGGGAATGCCACGCACGGGCGGCCTTCCACAGGGTCGCAGGGAAGGCCTTGCAGAGAAGGGCGTCTGAGGCGCCCTGGACTTGCATCATGGCCTTGTAGCTCTCAAGGTGGTCGAGAGGGTCGGTCGTACCGTCGTATGGGTCCACCTGGGGAAAGCGGAACCTGGAGGGAACCGGCTCCTTCAGGATGCGGCGGGTGTAAGGAGGACGAGTGTCGAACTCTTCCTCCGGCTGGTGGTTTATCTTCCTGGCGAGCTCGTCGAGGCGCCGGTTGTACTCCTCCAGGCGTTCCTCCGCCTGGAGGTTGATCGCCGGAGCCCTCCGGAATGGCTCAGAGGAAGAAGAAGAAGAGGAGGCAGAAGATGGGGACGGGAGTCGGGACTTCCGCCTGGGTTCCCCGCGATGATGTGGCTTGGGAGGAAGCTCGCTGGGGCCATGGCCGGGGGACCGTGGCCGCTTGGGAGGCTCGCGGCGAGGCTTCCTGGGGGAAGCTCGACGTCGGCCGGTCCCTCGCCGGGGGGAGCCTCCCCTTGCCGACATCTGGCTGGCGGGGGGAGCAGTCTGGTGCTGGATGGCCACGGACTGCTGCTGCTGGAGTCTGTGGACCATGGCAGTGAGGTTCTAAACTTGCTGAGAGAGGGTTGCCAGCTGCTCCGCCGTCTGGACAGCGGCGTCCTGCGGCGGGCTGGCAACCGGAAGGCTGGTAGCAGGGGGATTGGCCTCCTGCTGTCCAGCTGGCGGGATGAGCCCAGCCGGACAGCTGACAGAGGCATCCCGAGCTCGCGTCACCACCATGGCTTCTAGGAGAAAAGAGGGGACGAAAGATGTAGCTCAGGGAGAACGTTCGCTACTTTTTCTTAGCGCTCCCCTACCTGGCGCGCCAATCTGATGACGCTCGATCACCCCTCCTGGACGTCGGGAACGAGGGCCCTTCTTCCTCACCGGGTTGCCTGCAAAGAAGTCCCAAGATCAGAGAGGGTTCTCCGGTGGGACCCTCCGACGCCCAAGTTAGAGACAGAGGTCACAGCAGAGAAGGAGCTCGAGAGAGCTCTTGAGGAGGGAGAAGTCTCAGAGGGATCAGGTAGTTCCTTCGAGAGCTAAGGCATCAAGTGTGTAAAATGTGCGTTATAATGCCTTACCCGATTCCCGAAGTAGTTTACCCTTTTATAGGGGGTGACGCTGGCGCGATCACGTGGGTCCGCGTTCCATCAGCCGGCAGAGCCGTTGGATTGTCGGATCTGGCGCTATTAGCGGCGCATGTTGGCGCTGCGGCGCTGCGGCGCGCATCGGCGCTGTCGGGCGGCGCGCGTCGGGTGCTGTCGGGCGGCGCGTGTCAGAGGAACGGATTTTTGAACTACTGGGGCTTATCTGGCGGGAACCGGGGGTCCCGTCTTATTGGGGCCGAACTGGGTCGACCTGAGATGGCTGGGGCCTATCTCGCCGGCAAGGCCGTGCCGGGGCGGGGTCGAATCGGCGGGCCTGGAGACGATGGGCCGAGCCGGGCCGGCCTGGGATGGCCTTGGCCGACTCGGTGGGGCTGGAGTGCCGGGGCCGAGTCGGGCCGGCCCGGGGTAGCCTTGGCCGACTCGGCGGGACCAGAGATGCAGGGGCCGAGTCGGGCCGGCCTGGGATTTCCTTGGCCGACTCGGCGGGACGGGAGACGCCGGGGCCGAGTTGGGCCGGCCTGGGATGGCCTTGGCCGACTCGGCGGGACTGGAGACGCCGGGGCCGAGTTGCTTGGAGAAGTAGGGGCTGCTTGGCGTGAAGACGCCGGGGCCGGCTAGCTTGGAGATGCCGGGGCCGGCTTGCCTGGAGAAGTAGGGGCCGCCTGGCATGAAGACGCTGGGGCCGGCTAGCTTGGAGACGCCGGGGCTGGCATGCCTGGAGAAGTAGGGGCCGCCTGGCGTGAAGACGCCGGGGCCGGCTAGCTTGGAGACGCCGGGGCCGGCTTGCCTGGAGAAGTAGGGGCCGCCTGGCGTGAAGACGCCGGGGCCGGCTAGCTTGGAGACGCCGGGGCCGGCTTGCCTGGAGAAGTAGGGGCCGCCTGGCGTGAAGACGCCGGGGCCAGCTAGCTTGGAGACGCCGGGGCCGGCTTGCCTGGAGAAGTAGGGGCCGCCTGGCGTGAAGACGCCGGGGCCGGCTAGCTTGGAGACGCCGGGGCCGGCTAGCAATGTGCCGGGGCTGGCTAGCTTGAAGACGCTATGGCCGACCAGCAATGTGCCGGGGCCGGCTAGCAATGTGCCGGGGCTGGCTAGCTTGGAGACGCTATGGCCGGCCAGCAATGTGCCGGGGCCGGCTGGTGTTGGCCTTTGGTGTGCCGGTCTTGTGGGCCGGCGCTGGAGCCTGTCGTCCTTTGATCGGCGCTGGATGCTGGCGCTGAAAGCCGACGCTGGAGCTGACGGAGTCCGTCGGCTTTTGGCCGGCGCTGGGGGCTGGCGCTGGAAGCCGACGCTGGGGGCCGTCGCTGGAGGCCGTCGCTGGAAGCCGACGTTGGGGGCCGTCGCTGGCAGCCGACGCTGTGGGCCGACGCTGGGGGCCGTTGCTGACAGCCGACGCTGTGGGCCGATGCTGGGAGCCGTCGCTGGCTGCCGATGCTGTGGGCCGACGCTGGCAGCCGACTCTGTGGGCCGATGCTGGGGGCCGTCGCTGACTGCCGATGCTGTGGGCCGACGCTGGGCGCCATCGCTGGCGCTAGAGTCTGGGCCTTTGGGGCCATCAAAAAATTTTATTTTTCATGGGATCAACTGACCCCATCAATGTTGTTTCTTATTTCCTCGCCAAGCGGAGAATCGATCGTGATCGGGTATAAATCCATTCGTCATAAGCCTCAGTTCTTCGGATCTCATCGTATGAAGAATTAACCCCGATTCTCATTCCGAAATCCTGGCTTTTCTTCTAATTTTTTTATTAATTATTAAATATTAAATTAATAATTTAATAGGTTAATTATAAATTATAAATTAATTTTATCGTGCGTTACTCCGTAGAACAAAAACTAACGGCATCTTCTTTGTTTACTTATAAGGATCACAGTAAAAAACAAAAAAATTCAGAATCACTCGTAATTTTTTTTAAGTTTAAAGGCCAAAATGACGTAACCTTCTAAATTCAAGAATTAATACCGTAGTTAGTCTTATTATTGTTTTCCCTTTTTTAACGCTTTAAGCCCCTCCCATCGCTTCTCCTATTTTTTTATTATTTATTTATTTATTTATTTATTTATTTTGCTAGCGTGACTGCAGTGGATTTAGAACGTTCTAGGGTTTCTAATCTCTCACTCGTTTTCCTTGGGTTCCTCCTTCCCGGCCTCAAGTCTCGTTCGCGGACTTCTGGTTACAGGGTGTTGGTCGCATCTAAGTCTGCTTCTCCTTCTTCTCGATTCGATTAGTGTACGGGAGGGAAGTTCGGATCCAGGCGATGCTCAAGGAAGGGCACAAGCACGACGAGGCGGTGCTCAAGAACATTGATGCTTGCAAGCAGCTCTTCGTCATCACCCGTATCTCTCAGCTCCGGTGAGGGTTTTCCTCGCTTAAAATCTCATTAAATGTTCTTTTTCTCCCAATATTTGATTTTTAGCGGTTTGGTTGGGGTTTCGAGGTCGCATTAATTCTTTCGTAGTGATTCTGTGAGTGCATTGTATGTGTTCTGTGATTAGGTTTCGATTTGATCGCACTAGCGTTCACGGTTTCTGTTGTCTTTAATAAGTTGACGATATGAAAATAAATCAAGGTAGAATCGAGTTCCAAATAATGTAAAGTTATTTGTTTTTCTAATCTTTTCAAGTTGTTTGGCGCATATATTGGTAAGCCTAAATTGATTGGTAGCTCTCTCTCTCTCTCTCTCTCTCTCTCTCTCTCTCTCTCTCTGCTTTCCCCCCCTTGATCTATATATATTCCATTTCAATATATTCCTTTTCAAGCTTTTCTTGTGGAATTTACTTGAGTTTAGGACAAAGACAGCTAATATGGTATATGTTTTGTTTTTTAGATTGCATAGTCAAAGAATGCTGTTGTACTTGATCGATACATCCGGAGCTTTTCTTTATTTTTCTTTTCCTTTTGGGTTGGGCTGGGAGGTGGAAGGAAGGGTGTATTATTGATAAAAATGTTTTTCTCGATTCATTTCTGGATCTTTACTATCCAATTGAAACATTTTTTATTGAATTTATGTAGCTTCTACATGCTTAACTTTGCTATATTGTGCCATATTACTTCCTGTTTTGCTTGAAGTTCTTAAGACAGCTGGTAGTTCTGGTGGTTTAGTGGGATTTTATGTGATGTTTTCTTGAATTTTTGTGTGACATGTAGCAGAAAGTTTTAAGACTTTCATTTTTCCCCCCATATTTTCTTAATCAGTTTTCATCCTTGCTGTTGGCGCACACATATAGTGGAATTCTGTGATAATTCTCGTCCTGATGATGGATGTATTATGGGTTGGGCTTATGACTGCATCCATTGATTATTTTTAATAATTTATCTATGTATTAATAAAATGGTCATCAATCATCTGGACAAGCTCTTTGTAACAAATGATGCTGCCGCTATCGTGATGAGCTTGAGATCCAGCAGGAAAGGCTCAACAGGAGGAGATTGGTGATGGAGCTAGTCATACAATTTCCTTTGCTGGGGAACACCATCCAAATGTAGAGGAGCTTATAAGGATGGGGCTGCATCCCAATGAAATAATTAGTGGATATTCAAAAGCAATCAATAAGGTTCTTGTTGCTTTGGTGAAATGTTAATATTGTTAATTCAATTATATCTAAGAATTGTGGTGTTCACATGTGCAAGTATTATTCTTAGGCTGTGTTTGTGAAAGGGGATAAGGGGGGATATCGGGTTAGTTGGGAATAATTTTAACCAGAGGGACAACCCATGTTTAACCATGGGTTGTCCCCTCAATTTATTCCCGAAGGAATGGAGGAATAACTGATTATTCCCCTAGATAAGGGTAAAAAAAAAGTTATCCTATGGATTATCTTTTTGCATTTGATATGACCAATGAGATAGCTAGGAGATATTCCTAGGAATATTTCCTGGAAAAACTCTATCCTGTACACTTATCCAAGGATAACCTTTTTTTTTCTATCAAACACTACCTTATTGATCAGACAATGAAAATATTAGATGAGTTGGTTGAGAAGGGATCAGAAACCATGGATGTGAAAAACAAAGATGAAGTTGTTTCTTGAATGAAAGCTGCTGTTGCCAGCAAGCAGTTTGAGCAACGCAGTATTTTATGTTCTCTCATTACTGATGTGAGTACCTCAACACTTGAGCTCATCCATTATCTTATTGGTTTTATTGTTATCATAAACATGGCTTGCTGTTGCATGTCAGGCATGCATCCAAGTTTGTCCAAAAAATCCTGCAAATTTTAATGTAGATAATGTTGGAGTTGCAAAGCTGCTTGGAGGTGGCTTGCACAATTGTACGGTTTTTCGTGGTATGGTCTTAAAAAATGATGACATTGGAACAATAAAGAGAATGGAAAAGGCAAAGGTAAATAATATTTTCTTTGCTAATTTTACCTTTTATGGGTTTATTGGTTTTACACATATAGCACCTCTCTAAATGTGGCTTATTTTTTTGTGATATTGGTCTGAGATCACATGATGGACATGGATGCTAGCCTAGACAATTGCTATTCTTGCCCATTGCTTGAGCATTTGCTTTTTAAGCATTTGACCATGACCATAAATTGTTTAATATCTTCATATTGTTCATGTAAAGCACGAAGTGCATGCAACATCTTAACATTATGAAAATAAAGGAAATACCCTTTTGAATTTAATTAAAATATCAAAAGAATCAAATTTCTTAAAAATAAGAAGTCAACTCTTTCTCTAAGAACAAAAGTAGAGAATTTCAGGAAACCTTAGTTTAGCAAATGTTAAGTTAGAGTACTTTCACTTCAGACAAAAATTTTAGATATTCAATTTAATTTAGAAATGATGAGAAAATAAAATATCAAAAAAAAAAACTTAAACTATAATTTACAAGGCCTTGATCAATGCTTAGTACAACTTATAGGTTTTTAGACTTAGACAGGATCATAGCAATGATGAATCCCGTAAAAATCTATGCCGCTTGATTCATAGCTTATCAAAATAATAAAATTAAAGTTGCCATAAAATGCTAAATTAAAATGTATTTCTTAGGGTTCATATTAGGACGTGTCACTAGACTAGGAGGTTCTCTCAGTAGGAAAACTACCCTAACCTCCTATCTATATCCCATCTAAGTTTGAAAACTCTATAAATTGGTTTAAATATTGATCAAAGCCTTACAAATTACATTTTAAGATATTTTTTTAGTATTTTATTTTTTCATCTTATCTAAGTTAAATTAAATTTCTAAATTTTTTTATTTAGAGTGGAAGTACCCTAACTTAATATTTGTTAAACCGAAATCTTTTGAATATCTCCAAATTTATACTTGAGAGGAAAGGTTAGAAATTTGATTTTTTTGATATTTTTATTGAATTCAAGTGGGGAGGTATTTCCATAAAAAATCATGTCAATGGAATTTGATTAAAACTATAATCTTGATAACTTTTTTCCTTTAGTTAATTTGGAATTTATGTTGGGCACTCCCTTATCAGCTGTGAATGCTATTATTTGGGAGTTAAGTTTAGATGGATTTTAGTGCATTTTCCCGTATTAATCCTTCCATATGCCACAGTGGTGTGAAATGTGCTCCATAAATGAATAATTGGGACACTTTGGTCTCTCTGCGTGATCTTCCTTAGGGGGTTGTCTGATGGATGACTAAATTAAGTGCATAAGGTGATGACAAAGAGCCTATCCTTGTTAGAAATAGTTTGGGATGTAAAAAGTGTTGGGCCTGGTGTGGTGCTATCAAGGCCCAGGTGGGCTAACTTGTATTGGGCTGGGTTTGAGTCCAAGGGTTGAGATTAAATCAAGTCACGGGTGTACACGGGCTTGGGGATTAGTTTAATCTCATTGGTTTAGTCCATGGGAGTTTTTTGTTGAGTCTGGGCCTGGCCCACTTCGTGAATGTATTTAAACCCTAGTCTCTAGGGTTTGGATGGAATAGAGACAGATTTTTTCCCAAAAATTCCCTTCTCTCATCATAGGGCGGCAGCCCTTTCTTTCTCCTCCCCATCTTCCTCCTTTTATCAAGAAGTAAACCTAACAGGAGGAATCCTTAGTTCTAGTTCTTGTTGAACGGGGAATCCCATTGCTATTCATCAAGGTCTTAAAACCCTAACAAGTGGTATCAGAGCCAGGTTCAAGGAGTAATCTGGAGGCCTTCAAGGAGTTGAAATAATTTCAACAGAATCTCGTCAAGGTACTTCTCTATTTTATAAAATTTATTTTTGTGCTATTTTTTGAAATTGGCCATGGGGAGTAGCATAAAAATAGAGGTTGAGAAGTTTGATGGGAAGGGAAGTTTCTCCATGTGGAAAGTCCGGGTAGAGGACCTCCTTGTGCAGCAGGGTTTAGATTTGGCTTTGGAGGAAAGGCCAGATGGGATGACAGACAAGCAGTGGATTTTATTGGAGAAGAAGACATGTTCAATGATCAGGGGCTGTCTGGCGGATTCAGTCCTCTATTCAGTGCTGGAGGAGAAGACCCCGAAGGGACTCTGGACGAAGTTGCACACCCTCTATATGGGGAAGAATATGTGCAACAAGTTGATGTTGAAGAAGCGCCTCTACAGCCTTCGGATGTCAGAAGGTGGAGATGTGCTGGGTCACATCCAGATATTCGACCAGATGAGCAATGAACTTCTGAATGTTGGGGTCAAGATGGAGGAAGAAGATAAAGCACTTCTGCTTTTATGTTCAATGCCCACGTCTTATGACTCATTGGTCACAACACTGCTCTATGGGAAGGAGACATTAATTTATGAAGATATTGTCTCGGTGCTTCGGACGAATGAGCAGAGGGAGAAGATGACCAAGGAAGCTGTTCCCCAGGAGGGTCTATCAGTTGGGGAAAGGACAGGCAGAGGTAGGGGCAGGGACAGAAGTAAGTCTGGAGGACGATCAAAGTCCAGGAAAGGCAAGAGAGAGCTGAAGTGCTATAAGTGTGGAGAGGTAGGACATTTTAAGAAGAATTGTCCTAAGTGGAAAAATCAGAAGGGAGAAAAAGGAGGATCTGAGTCTGTGAGTACAGTTGCAGATCAGGAGGTGGAGGATGATCTCTTGGTTGTATCAGATGATCACAGGCACAGCACAGAGATGTGGACCTTGGATTCAGCCTGTTCTCATCATTACACTCCCAACCGGTCGTGGTTCAGTACTTACACAGAGGTTGAGGAGGGGAATGTGACTCTTGGAGATAATCACCCTTGCAAGGTGGCAGGTATTGGCACAGTGAGGGTGAGGATGTTTGATGGTATGGTGCGCACTCTTACCAGTGTGAAGCATGTTCCAGAACTCAAGAAGAATCTGGTATCACTGGGGTACTTGGAGCGGACTGGATACAGCTTCAGCAGTCGTGCCAGGAGTGGAGTTCTGAACATCTCCAATGGAGCCATGGTGGTGATGAGAGGGAGGAGGCTGGAAAATAATCTATACAAGATGGAGGGCTCTGTGATGACTGTGAAATCTGAGGTGGCAGCTGTGGAGCAAGATCCCCGGGATGTGTACAGGATGTGGCATTACCGCCTGGGCCACATGGGAGACAAGGGGATGAAAGAACTGAGCAAGAGAGGTCTGCTTCCAGACTTGAGTAGCGGAGATATGGAGATCTGTGAGCCTTGTCAGATGGGAAAGCAGAGGAGAGTACAGATCTCAGTCAGCACAGCTAGGAGTGCTGAACCCCTGGAGTTAGTACACACAGATGTCTGGGGACCAGCCCCAGTTTCTGCAAGGAATGGGGCCAGATACTTTATGACCCTGATAGATGATTTCTCAAGGAAGCTGTGGATCTACTTTATGAAGGAGAAATCAGAGGTCTTCACCAAGTTCAAAATCTGGAAGGCTGAGGTGGAGAAGGAGCAGGGTAAAAGTGTGAAGTGTCTGAGGTCTGATAATGGCGGGGAATACACCAGCAGGGAGTTCCAGATTTTTTGTGAGGAGTGGGGCATCAGAAGGCACTTCTCGGTGATGGGAACTCCTCAACAGAATGGGGTGGCTGAGAGGATGAACAGAACACTATTGGAAAAGGCAAGATGCTTAAGGCTGCAGGCAGGGCTTCCAAAAATGTTCTGGGTTGACGCAGTAGATGCAGCTAGCTACTTGGTCAATCGGTCACCGCACACCAGGTTAGATGGAGACATTCCAGAGGAGATATGGTCTGGAAGGAAGACAAGCCTAAACCATCTAAGGGTGTTTGGATGCACAGCATATGTGCATGTTGGAGCTGGGGAGCGGAGTAAGTTGGATGCCAGGTCTAAGAAGATGGTGTTCCTAGGCTACCCGCGAGGAGTCAAGGGGTATCGGCTATGGGACCCCTTGGAGAAGAAGGTTGTCATCAGCAGAGATGTAACCTTTGATGAGAGCTCAATCCTCCAGAACAGAAGTGGCATGGATGCACAGCAGGGACTACAGGAGGTAGAACACGGTAACACTAGTCAGACAACCTCCTATACAGTTGTGCCATTTGCTAGTGGACCAGGAGGATTTGAGATTCAGGTGGAGAGGACTGACAGAGGGGGTAGAAGCCAGGGAGTTCAGCAGGATGCAGCTGAACAGGGGACTGATACTGGGATCGCACAGCAAAGGCCCAGGAGGAACGTGCGACCACCAGTTCGATACGGCTTTGAGGATTCGTTGTCATATGCCCTGGTGACAGCGAATGGAGACCCTTTCACCTATGAGGAGGCTATGGAAAGTCAGGATAGAGATAGGTGGATCCATGCTATGGCAGAGGAAATGCAGTCTCTTCACAGAAATAATACGTGGCAGGTGGTCCAGCTGCCACAAGGAAAGAAACCCATTGGTTGTAAATGGGTTTATCAGCGCAAGGAAGGAGCTTCAGAACAAGAGGGTATCAGGTATAAGGCAAGACTAGTGGCCAAAGGATACTCTCAGAAAGAAGGCATCGATTATGGTGAGATATTTTCTCCAGTTGTCAGGCACACTTCCATCAGACTATTATTGAGTATTGTAGCAGCTCAGGACTTGGAGCTGGAGCAGATGGATGTGAAGACAGCATTCCTCCATGGTCATTTGGAGGAGAGCATCTACATGGAGCAGCCACCAGGGTTTAGAGAACCAAGATCAGATGGGAAAGTCTGTTTGCTGAAGAAATCTCTGTATGGGCTGAAGCAGTCGCCGAGGCAGTGGTACAAGAGATTTGACACTTATGTTAGGAGCATTGGACTTTCCAGGTGTGAGTATGATTCTTGTGTGTATGTTAAATCTCTGGATGATGGGTCTAGGATGTACTTACTCTTGTATGTAGATGACATGCTGATAGCATGCAAGAGTGAGAAGGCTGTACAGGAACTGAAGATAGCTTTGTCTCGGGAGTTTGAGATGAAGGATCTGGGGCCAGCCAGGAAGATCCTAGGGATGGAAATCATCAGAGATAGATCCAAAGGTGTGCTGCATCTGAGTCAGGGTGGCTACATTAAAAAGATTCTGGAGCGATATGGGATGAAGGATGCCAAACCGACAGCACTACCTTTGGCAGCACATTTTTCCTTATCGAAGACCATGTCACCACAGACTGAGGTGGAGGCTCAGGAGATGGAGAAGGTACCATATGCTTCTGGTGTTGGGAGCCTTATGTATGCCATGGTATGTTGTAGGCCAGACATAGCCCATGCAGTGAGCCAGGTGAGCAGGTTCATGGCGCAGCCTGGTAGGGAGCACTGGCGAGCACTGAAGGGAATCTTCAGGTACTTGGTAGGTACAGTTGGGGTTGGTATTTGCTATGGACAGCAAGAAGATACTGAGAGATCCAACTTATCCAAGGAGGCTCGTGGGCAGTTATATGGGTATGTGGATGCAGACTTTGGTGGAGATGTGGACACTAGGAGATCCACAACAGGCTTTGTGTTCAGCCTGTTTGGTGGTCCAGTATCGTGGAGATCATGTCTGCAGCCCATCACAGCCTTATCTACCACGGAGGCAGAATACATAGGTATCACAGAGGCAGCAAAGGAAGCTCTTTGGCTGAAGGGCTTGATGCTGGAGATGGGACTTGATCAGAAGGTTGTCCAGGTGCATAGTGACAGCCAGAGTGCTCTGATGCTTGCGCAGAATGCAGTCTATCATGCCAGGACGAAGCACATTGACCTCAGATACCACAGGATCAGAGAGCTGGTGGAAGATGGTGAGGTGGAGCTGGTGAAGGTATACACCAAAGAAAATCCAGCAGATGCACTGACTAAGGTTCTTCCACGGGACAGTTTTCAAAAGTGTATTTCGTTGTTAAAGCTGATGGACACAGTGGACGTGCTGAGGCCTTGAAAGCACCAAGGTGGAGATTGTTGGGCCTGGTGTGGTGCTATCAAGGCCCAGGTGGGCTAACTTGTATTGGGCTGGGTTTGAGTCCAAGGGTTGAGATTAAATCAAGTCACGGGTGTACACGGGCTTGGGGATTAGTTTAATCTCATTGGTTTAGTCCATGGGAGTTTTTTGTTGAGTCTGGGCCTGGCCCACTTCGTGGATGTATTTAAACCCTAGTCTCTAGGGTTTGGATGGAATAGAGAACAGATTCTTTTCTCCCAAAAATTCCCTTCTCTCATCATAGGGCGGCAGCCCTTTCTTTCTCCTCCCCATCTTCCTCCTTTTATCAAGAAGTAAACCTAACAGGATTAGGAATCCTTAGTTCTAGTTCTTGTTGAACGGGGAATCCCATTGCTATTCATCAAGGTCTAAACCTAACAGGATTGGGAATCCTTAGTTCTAGTTCTTGTTGAACGGGGAATCCCATTGCTATTCATCAAGGTCTAAACCTAACAGGATTGGGAATCCTTAGTTCTAGTTCTTGTTCAACGGGAATCCCATTGCTATTCATCAAAGTATAAACCCTAACAAAAAGTCAACAAGAGTTCTTCTTACACGTACTTTTTTTTTGGGAGAAAATGGTCCTTTTTAGATCTTTTGGTGGTCAGACAGATTTTTTTTCTTTATCTAACCATTTCCAAGAGACATGATTGGTTCAGAATGAACGAGTGAAATGTCTCATCATCACTTTGGTTGATCTGAATGAACTATTCTTCAATGCAGAAAATATTGATGGTAGTTATATTTGAAAAATAGGAGGTGCTGTTTAGAAATGTGGGTGGGAGGATCGTTCTCAGAAGTGGTCATTTACATTGGAAGATGTCAGGTTTGAGGTTTGATATCTAGCATTTCTAAAGATAAAAAAATGATCAGAAGTGATGGAGGGAGGTGTGAGTGTTGCTGTTGCTCTGAGTTTTGGTGAGGTCTGCAAGGTGACCGTTGTTATCAGTCACGAACTTCGATTATGTTTGGCTGATGCGAGATGCATTTGCTACATGAGGCAAACATGCAAAGTTTCCTTTTGAGGGTGAAGCGTACTATGGATGAGTTGCCATAGAGAGGGAAAATGAAAATTTCTTATTCATAATCTTACAGACTTTCCTAGAAGAATAGATTCCCTGCTCTATAATTTACATTGGCTCTCTGCATATGTTCTTTAGCAATGATTGATTAATTGTTTGATTATTTCACTATTTTTAATTTTATATATGGATCAAAATTATGTACCCACTTCAGAAACTTGTCCTGACACCTGCTACCAAAGCACTTCATTGTTTTAATTTATTTTTTGAGAGACCCATTTCCTCATACCTGCACCTGAAACTACTTCTGTACCACTTCGTCTTCTAGCATCTAAGAACTGATTCATTGGATCAGCATTGAAGCAGACTAGAGAAATTTTTATTGCACTAAGTCTTTCAATGCAATAAGTTATCTTCTTAAGAGCCAAGAATTCTCCAACAAATTTATGCTCATCTTTTCTTTCAAATGAAGTTTATTGAATCAAAAAAAAAGAGAGATCAAAGCCTATATGCTAAATTATGGTATAGACTTCAATAGACATTTTATGAGGTTATTGAATAAAATAGCTTATTGTGAAACCTCATGTCTTATTTTCCTAGAAAAAAAAAGAAGTGTATATTTAGGTGGGAAACACCTAAAATGTATCTCGGCAACTACAAGCGAGTGATGGCTCACTGGGTATGCTTTTGAGAATATATGGTTGTGAAACATTATGTATTATGTTGGTTAATATCAGACCATACTTGCAGAAGTAATATCTAGTCTTACAAAATTGTTGGATCAAGTACTCATGCCACCTTGCCTAGCCAAAATTTAGCAAGGTCTGCCATATTGACCTTGATCACCTTATTGTCGACTATACCAGACTAGTAAGGTACAGGTACAGTACTGAGATTTAGCTCAATATGGGAGCCAAACTGATTTGGACTAGTCTGACCTAAGCGGAATTGTCTTGCTTGCTATTGTCCTGTGTCACTTGGTTTCAGACGGTACCATGTCTGAGGGTGAGCGAAAAATAAGCCTCTGTCGATACAGGGTGCATACCATACTAAATCAATATTATACAAGTATGATTTCCGATATTACTCCCGCGTACCTTGATATATGTTGTCAAAGGAGGTAGCGTAGGCTCTAAATCTGAGCAAATCACCTAGGGCAAGCTGGTCTAAAGCCTACCTATTTGAAGATTGACCCTATATATGACATTTGGGAGAATAGTGGTGTCTACCACCCATCCAACCAATTATGATGGGTGGCAGTGATGGCAATCACTAGCGTTTGTTCCAGGTATGTGTACTTGTTTTACTTTTATTCATTTCTTTTCTATTCTTCTTTTTTAGTCTAGTCTTCATCCTCTCCTCCTCATTCTTCTTCCTTGGATTTTTCTTCCTTCTTTTCTTCTAATATTGCTTCTTCTTCATCTAGCCATGCTTCTGCTGTTTTCATGTTCTCCTTTATCTTGCTTGCGAGCCTTTACCAAGCTTGCTTCCTCTTCCTTGATGGGTGTTTGATATGCTGTACAGTTTTGTTGCTACTCTCGTTCCCACTCTCTCTTCTTTCTTTAATGCCTTGCTGGGTGTTGGCTGCTTTGATATGGCTCCATGATTTGCTGGTTGTTGTAGGGGCAGCAACTCTATTGGTGCTCTCCTCCTTGTGGATTTTGATCATTGAGCTTTTTAAGTATGAGAAAAAGGTTTCATGATGCCATATATTTTGAAAAATAGTGTCTATATCATAAATGTAAACTTAATTATATATACCATTAATGCCATTCATAATAAACAATTGGGGTTTCTTTGCGCTCGAGGCATCCACCGAGGCCATAAATTGCGCCACCGCCTGACTTTGCCCAACCAATTTGACGATCATGTTTGAGAGTTTGTAGCAAGGGGCTAGGAATAATAATTTGGCCTTGTTGTGCCATATGAATTAAATTTACATATTCCGAACATGGTAAACTGCAACTTGCATTTGTTGTTAATTGGGGTTTCTTTGCTCCCTAGGCGTCCACCGAGGCCATAAATTGTGCCCACCGCCTGGCTTTGTCTAACCAATTTGACGATCATGTTTGAGAGTATGTTTGAGAGTTTGTAGCAAGGGGCTAGGAATAATAATTTGGCCTTGTTGTGCCATATGAATTAAATCTACAAATTCTGAACATGGTAATCTACAACTTGCATTTCTTGTTAATTGGGGTTTCTTTGCTCCCTAGGCATCCACCGAGGCCATAAATTGCGCCCACCACCGCCTACCTTTGCCCAACCAATTTGACGATCATGTTTGAGAGTTTGTAGTGAAGGGTTAGGAATAATAATTTGGCCTTGTTCTGCCATATGAATTAAATCAATAAATTCCGAACATGGTAATATGCAACTTTCATTTCTTGTTATTTGTTCCTTAAACTGCCTGACAGATCCTCAAAGTCAGTATTGTCCAATATTGTTTCCTATCCTTATTTTCAATGGAATTTGTGCTCATAATGCCAACTGACTTCCACTGTATTTTATCGAAATTTACTAGTGGCTTAATGCTTCTCTTTGGTTTATTGTTCATACTGTTCTTAGTTGAGAGTAACTATGTTGGGATAACTTTATCTGTTATTTTCTGTTTTCTGATTTGCTAGTGGTTTGTTCACTTGTTTCTTTTTCCTATAGTTACCACAACAGGAGAATTTGTTTGACTGTGGTCTTTTCTTACTTCACTATGTGGAGTTGTTTCTGGAAGAAGCTCCAGCAAATTTCAGCCCTTCCAAAATCACCAAGTTCTCCAGTTTCGTGAGTTCCTTTTTCTCTATGGAACCCATTTATCTAAAGATTGAAAGGAACATATAGAAAACCCTATGTTGTTTCTGAATTGAATTATAAAATTATTCATATCCCTATGCGCTTTCTTAATAATATCACATTCTTATATGCTTACTTGACTTATTGTTTCTCTGATATTAATGTCCACATATTTCAGTATCAAATGAAAATGTTGTGCTTTTTCTTTAGACTTATCACATGGAAGTTGCAAGAGTATGACACAAAATCAGCAGAAGAGGTCTAAGGATATTGTATTTCATCGGAAAACAATAGATCTCCTCTGCCATTAACCATTTACATGATTGATTGATCGATTGATCATGTGGATACTTCGGATTCTAGTGATCATGTCATCATTTATCCTTGAGGAAGAAGATTTACTAAACAATGGAGTGGCAAGATAAGAGGAACAAGCAACAATAAAAAATTCTTACCGAATAATAGAGAACAGAATTAGAAATTTATTTGATTCTTAATATCTCTTAAAATGGCTAAGCACTCGTATTTATTGTTGCAGGACCCTTTGAACCTTCCTACAAATGTACCCACCTTCATTTCTTACAAATACGAAGAAAATAAGAATATTTCGATAATATGTCGCTTGATAAGATCTTTGACTCATCTTGATGTTGATTGGATAAGATATCTGACTCATCATGATATTAGATCCTTCCTAATATGCCTCGATTTTATTAATATCAACCTTATTTAATTAGATTTCCATGATTATTTCCTAACCTATAGCAACCTTCTAGAATTAACTTACACTCAAATTCAATGTTGAACCCTTTTGTTCCTTTGTTCAACTTAGACATGAGTTAAGTAAAATACATGTCAATGAGGTAACTTCTATTAGTAAAATACATGTTGAACCCATTTGTTCCTTTGTCCTTTGGCTTGATTACTCTCAAGAGAATCTTCACTCAGTAAGTCTAGACTTCTATGATGTTTTTTTGACTTCTTGATGCATGGGACATAGACTGGGACATAGATCTCCAAATCACACGATTTTTTTTTGTGTAAGCATTTTAGAGGTAGTAGATTACATCTAATGGCCTATATCATCAATCAATCTGGGACCTCCATATATATATTTGGAGGGGGGGTTGCATGGGATGCTTCTTATGGCATTTGACCATAAATGCTCCCCAATCAAAAGTAATGAAGGAGCTCTCAAAAGGAAAATCAGCACCGTTGATCATGATTTTAAGATATATGAAATAGCTAACCTTTTTTGTTTTGGGTTTCTTATGCATTGTGCTGGAAAAAAAATGATTGGTAAAGATAGTGGGCAAAACATGGTATAAACCATATAATTTGTAACTCTAAACTATCGATCTTAATCTAAATATTTCAAAACATATACATATCAAATTTCAATCAATTTGGATGTTTCTAAACTATAAATCAGACTGAAACATCATATCATATCATTGAAATGGTCAACTTTATTCTTTTTAAAAAACCTGAAAATTTGTGAGTTTCATTTTGAGAAGTCGTTCATTACTTTTTACTGGGAAGTTTTTGTAGTCAAATGCTTTCGGAAGCATCCTAATCCTTCCCTCTCTTAATACATATTTCAGATAGATAGATAGCCATGCAGATGTGCGTGTGTGTGTGTGTTTAAGGCCTTGATATTCCTCTCTCTATTTCTCTGTGTGTACCCCTTGTTTGTTAAAATTTGTCTCAACCTTGTCCCCATAATCCTTCCTGCAGTTAATGCACCACTGATATGCCTGTGTTAACCAGAACTCGAGTTCAGAAGAAAGAACACTTGCCCATCTACTTGCAATTTTGCCAGATTGGATCAGATTGTCCCATTGGATGGTTGACTCTTCTAGAACTCTATTGATGCAATGGATTATTGACTGTTAGTTTTATTCTGCTCATACAGAAATGCATGCATCGTTCATGCAGCAGCTGTTCACACCTATGCATGTTGCACCCACAGCAACATCTTAAGCATACCGAAATTATTTCACTCGGAAAAATTGAAGGCATCATGATTTGCCCGGAATATGACCGTAGATAAACTTTTCATTATAGATTACTTCTTTAGCATATGTGGATTGTGGTGGAGAAACCAATATTCCTGTGCCAAAATGACCTACCCATTAGACTGACCTACCCATTGGAATGATCTTCCATTTTTGTCTTTCTGAACTCATCATTTAAGTTAAGAGAAGCCAATCCGGGGTTTTCTAAACATGATACTCTTTCTTTTCAGCTTGGTGCTGATTGGTTTTCACCTGTCGAGGCTTCTCTTAAGCGCACTGTTATTCGGAATCTGATACATGATCTTCTGAAGGACCCCTCCCAAAAAATTGCTCCAACTACATGTAACAATGGGCATCTTTCCTCGGTTTCCTGAAGTTGATGTTGATCATGAACCCATCATAGAATTTTTTCCTGAGCAGTGTGGTCCAGCCAAGGCAGCCGCTAGTGCTTCAATAGCTCCTGCAACTGACAAAGGAAATGGAAATGATGCTAAGCAAGTACCAGTGGTAGAATTTGTTCCCGAGCCATGCAGTCCAGC
This sequence comes from Calamus simplicifolius, assembly GCA_900491605.1. Lineage (NCBI taxonomy): Eukaryota > Viridiplantae > Streptophyta > Magnoliopsida > Arecales > Arecaceae > Calamus > Calamus simplicifolius. The sequence goes on from UESW01004502.1 coordinate 618,450, forward strand.
TAGACCAGTTGTTGGTGATTCATCAGGGCCTGCTACTGACAGAGGAATGCAAATTGAACTATCAACATCTTCTAATGTCACTTCATGTGATAAACAAGTGGGACTGACCCTCCAGGAGTTTCCTGAACCAGGAGCAACTAGAGGGTCTTATCTTGAGCTCCAAGAAAATGCATGTCGACCGGATGAACCATTCCAGAAACTGGCACCTACAGGATATCTGGTAGTGGTATTGTTCCTCCATGTTGGCTAGTTTGGATCACATCAATATCTATTGTTCATTGTAATTTTCCTTAAAGAGATTGAAAATATTACTTTGTTTGATACACAACTTGCTTCATTACATCTATTAGTCCTTATCACAATAATAACATGGTATATTTGTGGATTAGGAACATGTGGATAGGAGCATGCAACTAGTTTCCTCAAGCCTGGATGAGGATGGTTGCAGACCACAAGGTGGAAGCCCCAATTCCCAGATTTGTTCAACTTCATATTCCACAAAGATTGTTGGAGCAAAAGGGACATCATGGAGCTCTATGCAAGAAAAGGAAGTAAATATTACAGCACTCGAATCTTATAGATTCTGATAAGAATCATGAAGCAGGAAAACCTGGGTCCATCTTGCCCGACAACTTGGGGCATGTTCCAGATAGCCCTTCTCTGTCTTCTGGGGAGAAACTGGATGGTTGGGTCGAGGACTCTTGAGAAACCGATACTGTTAAGGTGAAGATTGAGAATCATCAAGATTCCCAGCTAATTGATGCAATGAACTGTGACAGTGGGTTGGTGGAGATTGTATAGAAGTTGGCACATCTGAGGGCATGACTGGGGATGATGGAGCTTGCCAGTAACCAAGTGCAACCAAGGCAGAGTATGGAGATGGTGGAAACTGCCAGGAATTGGAAGCTGCTAGGGTATCTGGTGGAGATGGCGGAGAGAGCCAAAAAAACGATGTTACTGAGGCAGACGACCCGGGGGATGAATGTCAGAAAGTTGATTCCACTGAAGCAGAGAGTGATTTTCTTGGTGGTCCTTGCCGGGAGGATCTTCCTCCCACATCCTGTCAAGATATCATAATAGCTGACGATGAGAATTCTTGGGATAAAAAAGATGATGGGCCGCCAGCAGCAAAGAGATCAGAAATGCAAGCTTGCAAACGCCGGAAGGTTATGCTTACTGAAGGAGGCAGAAAGCACACCCGAAGCTTCACAAGAGGCTTTCCATCTTGATCCTTGAATGACTCTCTGAAATTGTTTGCCATTCACTTGATAGATGCGTCATGTAGATTTTTTTTTTTTTTTTTTTTTTATGACACCATCCGTCTGTATCAGGTCATGTATGGGGTTTCTATGGGGTGCCTCTCATCATCTTTGTTCGTCAACTCAACAGTTGAATATGTTTGTTTGCCCCATCATGTGATAAGCCATATAGGTACCATTGCCTTTCTTAATGAATTTAGTCTCTTAGGGATACTGTTTAGCAGTTCTTGTATTGTTCAGCTGCACATAGATATAGATATAGATACATGAGTCAGCTGCTAATTCAATAATATTATAATGGACTAAGTTGATGGATGGCACCTGAGCTGCTGCGAGTTTTGCACCGTTCTTTGCATGTTTTGATGAAGGGGAAAACCTCCAAGCAAGAGTTGTACTCTTACAAAATGGCAGGGGATATTGGTCTATTTTTTAAGCTTTACCATCTTGGAAAGAGAGTTTAATTCCTTGAGAGTTGTGGGTCTGGGACTGGGAATCATCGATGTTTACTAACTGGATCAGGTCCTCGAGAATCCAAACTACCGTCTGTCTGGTAATCTGGTCTCTGAGATGTATGTACTACCTGGCAGGTATACTTTTGTGAATGAGTTTTAAGACATTATTTGCGAAAGTATTTTGTGTGGGCACTGAATCATCGACTTCGAATTGCAGTAACTCTGGTTCAATCTTTCATGTTTAGGAAAAAGATCCCGTTTGAAATTTGTGCCATTTGAATTTCTTTCTAGCCAAAGTGGCATACATGAGTTAAAATGGACCCATGAACCACTTTGCAAAAATCAAAATGGGAAACAAAAGCAACCTTTAACTCGCAAAGATTAATCCTGCTAGTGCTCTTCACTTTCTGGTCCCTTCTAAACTAGGGTGACCAAAACGATAATGCTTTTCCTTGGAGATGATGTGGGAGGTACGTAAAGGGTGAGGTCTTCTCCGTGCCTTGCTTGCGACGAACAATAAAACAACTTCATCGGGTCTCAATGTCTTTGATTCGCATGGATTGATTGATTTGCTGTGACTAGCTCTGTGCCCTTTTTGTGTTGGAGTGGAGTGCATCCGGATCCAGAAGTCGCATTGACGGAGCTGATCCTTGGCTGCTTCATTGCAATAGCCTCACGTTCGAAACAAGGAAACAATCTCCTCGCACGTAGGAATAAATTTATTATAAAGTGAAGAACTAAAAGAATTTACAACCGAAGAGAGGAAGAGAAGAAAGAAGAGACAACAAGAAAACAGAGCAAAGGGACAGGATCAGAAAGGAAGACGGAGAAATAGGAAAGTGAAACAGAAAATGAAACGGAGACGACACAGGAGAGAATTTGGGCATGCCACTAATAACTTAACTTCTCTGAACCTTTCATCCTGTGTCACATCAGCCAGTTCGATTCAATGACAGATTCGATCCATCCGCTAGCTATAGGTGATGGAGCTAACGCCAGGAGATTAAAGACAAGCTTGCTTGCGTTTTCACCCAAAAGAACGACAAACTTTGGCTGGGCTGGGTACGTGATTTCTTAATTTCTTGGTTGCGGAAGCATCTTTCCAAATTGGTCGAGCTTGGTGGGCTTACGTAACTACAACGACACCTTGATGGGTTGAACCGCCGACTCCATTTTCCAGCCTCAAAACACTCTCAGGTAACCACGTTTCAAAACTTAAAGATGATTGCTCATTCTCTCGCTTTGTCGCAGTGACTTTTCTTTTGTTTTCATCATGATAGACCTATTATCATATATATTTTCTTTTTTTTTTTTAATAACAAGGGAAAAACTCTCACAACCTGACATGACAAATACCTCATGCATCGGCTTCCACCAATAATATCAGCTGAGAAGGAAACTGATCCATCCATATCCTAGCCTGTTGAAAAGAGTAAGAAGTAATCAGCAGCTTGATTCCCTTCCTGAGGCACATGTTGACATGTAAAAGAGAAGGAAGGGATGGTAGTTTTAAGCTTCCTCAGGAAAGGGTGGAGACAATTTGTAGTACCTGGTTCAAACGAACCAGATTTGGTTCAGATGAACAAGACTTGGTTCAGATGAACCAAGCTCCAGTCTGTTGGGTTCCCCGGGCTGACGCTTCGCTCCAGATGAAGCGTTTAGTCTTCCGGGAAACCCTCGATCCGAGGCACTGCACAGGTGATTAAATAGAAAGGAGGAGGACTCCTTCCTTCACGCTGGCGCGCTTCATCCATCAGGTAATCCCCTGGTCTAGAGAGAGAGAGAGAGAGAGGGAGACAGAGAGAGAGCGTGAGAGACAGAGGGAGAGCGCGAGAGACAGAGAAAGAGAGCGAGAAGGAGGGAGGCCGGCCGAATCCCTGGTTCAGGCCCAGCGGCTTGCTCGCCGCCTCGCCGGGCATGAGCTTTGGACGGCACCGGGGGAGGTGTCCGGCGGGGTGGTGGTGGAGAGGGAGAAGAGAGAGAGGGCCAATTAGCCCTTCTCTCGCGCGGTGGCGGAAGCCGAACCGGGGCTTCCGCCGGTTGGTTCGGGCCCGGCGGCGTGCTCGCCGCCTCGCCGGGCTGAGCTTCGACCTGTCGCCTCCACCGGCGCCGGACGTGCGTCCGGTGGAGGTCCTGCCGGCCAAGGTGGCCGGCCATGCCGCCGGCATAGGGACATGCCGCGCGGATAAGAGAGAGAAAAAGAGAGAAATTGAGAGGGAGAGGAAGGGATTGGTGGCCGGCCGCGGCGGCGGTCGGCTCTGGCCCAGCCACCGGCGGCCGGGCCATCCTCAATTTAGTCGGTGGCGGCCCTGGCCGCCGGCGAGATGCTCGCCGCGGCTGGCTCTGGCCCAGCCACCGGCGGCCGGGCCATCCTCAATTTAGTCGGTGGCGGCCCTGGCCGCCGGCGAGATGCCCGTCCCCTGTTCGGTGAAACACGGGATCGGATGGTTTTGGAGTGAACCGGGCCGGCTGGGCCGGCCGGTTCAGGGCTTTTGGGCCGTGCAGCAAGGAAAGTTTGGGCTGGTTTTTGGGCCCCATAACGGGCCGGGATTAGCAAAATATTTATATGGCTAGAATCTGGGTGAATTCTAGTTTCATGGGGTATTTTTACTTCCCCAATTGGGTGTGATAGTGGGAGGTTTTCGAGCCCAAAGTTGGGCCCATGAACTAGTCTGGGTAGAAATTCTAAGGGTCATTTTAATATTCTTTTCTAATAAATTAATTGTGTAAATGATCCTGTAGGTGCTCAGACATCTGACTAGCTGATATATATACCTACTGGATTGCGTACTGAAGTAAGTAAGCCAGTTATCAGCATTTAATAAATTATTCATTATATGAATGTTTAAATTGTGAATTATATTGTGACATGAAGAATTGTCATGGCTAAATTGTAAGTAGATGAATATTATGAACACATGGTTGTTTATGTGCTATGATTTCATATGTGGATGCTATGCATGAGAGTGCAGTTATTATAACATTGATGTGATATATTACATGCAATTGTTTAGTAAGTATAATCCACTGTTTATGCAATATAGAGATGTTATTGATATGTTTGTGCATGATGTGAGGTACCGTTATGTGTCGTCGCGGTTCTCCTTTATCATGTCATACCACACACACATCTAGAGGATGTGTTCTGCTTGTTTATGCCACCTACACGTCTAGAGGATGTGTTCTGCTTGTTTATGCCATTCACACGTCTAGAGGATGTGTTTTGCTTGGGTTCGAGATGGCATCACACATCTAGAGGATGTGTTCTGAGTTACTATGAGGTGGCATCACACATCTAGAGGATGTGTTCTGCTTGGTTTGAGGTGGCATCACACATATAGAGTATGTGTTCTGGTAGATTATGATATGGCGTGACCCTGGTATCTGAACCCTTTCAGTAGGGGGATGCTTGTTGGTACACTATTGAGATATTGCAGGGCCGTGGGTCACATTTACAGCTACCATTGAGAGTATAAACAGTGGGTTTACTTACATTGCATGTTTGAGTATTTGTGGAATGTTTAAGCATGCAAATCACTTATGTGCTTATTGATTGCTATGCTATGATTTGACTGTATAACGTGGCTTACTTATTGAGTGTAAGCTCATAAAAATCTTACAATGTTTTTGTCAGAGCCACGAGATTGAAGATGGATGGTTGGGGTGATGGATCTTCTATTAAATAAATCAAGACCATTATTTTGTTGTAACCCCAGTATTACTTATGTGTAGGGCTTGATGCCCAAACTTTATTATTGTGGTGTGTAAGGGTTTGTAACCCAAAACTTTTAGTATTCGGTGATGTATTTGGCTTGGTTATATATAATTGTGTTATATGTGAAAAATTTTGTGATGCCTTGCGTGCCCGGCACGCGGCGGGTTGTCACCCTAGCCCGATATTTGGGTCTGGGGCATGACAGCTTTAGTAGTATCAGAGCTAGGTTATGACCCTAGGGATACGGACATATTGACATGATAACGGTTATGACCCTAGGGACACAGACATATTGACATGATAACACGTAGAGAACATATTTTGATGACATTATACTTGAGTCGCCTGACACTTTAGTTTATGATGATATTAACCACATCTAATTTAACAGGAAGTAGTTATGGCTCGCCGTACTAGGAGCCAACAGTATGAGGAGGACTCTCTGGCCGGTAATGCTGATCAGCCGGTGGGTCAAGGGACTACTGGAGGCACGGCACCTGCCAACCCAGTAGGAACTGAGCACCAGCGATTCCAGTCCGAGATGCTTCAAGCTCTCTCGGGTATGGCGTAGTCTATGCGGGACATGCAGCATCAGATCCAGCAGGCTTTGACCGCTCAGTCTGTACCCCCTTTTGCTCCGACTCAGCCTACCCTTCCAGTTCTGCAGCTACAGCCAACCTTACCCACTCCATCAGCACCGCCGACCCAGTCTGCTTTATCTCAATCCTGGGTGGGGAACGGCCGCAGCTTTGCAGATTTCAAGAAGTTTGCCCCTGCTCCTTTCTCTGGTTCAAGCAACCCTATTGATGCTGAGAGATGGGTGCGAGATATGGAGAAGGCTTTTATGGCCCATGGTAGTCAGGAGATGGAGAGGATCAGATTTGCAACTTATCTTCTCCAAGGGGAGGCTTATGACTGGTGGTTAGTAGAGGAGCAGCGTCGGGGTGGTCAGACTATTTCTTGGGAATAGTTTAAGGAGGCATTTTTCGACAAGTACTTTCCCAGGAGTATGCAGAGGAGGATGGAATCAGAATTTCTTAAGTTGGAGCAAAGGAATCTTTCGGTGGCCCAATATGAAGCTGAATTCACCAGGTTGGCCCGTTTTGCTCCAAGTATAGTATCTAATGAAATGGCCAAGATCACCCGATTCACGGAGGGACTTCGACCCAGACTAATGCAGGCGGTCAACGCATTTGAGCTTCACACTTACAGTGTCGTGGTGAATAAGGCCTTAGTAATTGAGAGAGATATGAATACGGTTCAGAGGGATTGGGAGCAGCAGAAGAAGAGGAAAGGGCATAATTCTAGCCAGCCCCCAGCTCATGCCAAGAAGAGAGGTGCACCCCAGGCCCCAGGAGGACAACCAAATAGAGAGGCTCGCTGCTATCGCTGTGGGAATTTCCACCCGGGGAGACCTTGTCGTGGAGTGTCTGGTGCCTGTTTCTCCTATGGAAAGACTGGCCATAAGATAGCCACATGTCCCCTTCGACAGAACCAGCAGCCATCTTCCAGTCAAGGGGCGAATCAGCAGCAGTAGCAACCACCGAGGACTCAGGGAAGGGTCTTCGCTCTCACTCAGCAGGATGCTGCCGCTTCTAATTCTGTGATGACAGGTATATCAATATTTCACATCTAGCATCATATTCTTATCCTGTGCAATGCATTAATAATTAGTTAGACATTATATTCTTATAGTTAAAATGAAATTTCATTTACGTCCAGGAATGATTAAGATAGGCAATGATTATGCTCAGACTCTAATTGATCCGGGTGCCACACATTCGTTTATATCTGACACCTATCTTGGCAAGAATGCATCGTTGATACCTGAACCTCTAGATCATGAATTACACATTGCCTTTCCAAATGGTAATACTATGAAAGTTGATACTGTATGCAAATCCTGCTTGATTATCATTGAGGATAGGAAGCTGAATGCCAATCTTATTGTCCTTCCACTGAAATTCGTTGATGTTATCCTTGGCATGGATTGGTTAGCTTCCTATCATGCTTCTGTAGACTATTTCAGGAAGATCGTCAACTTCAAAATTCCTTGTCAGCTTGAATTTAGTTTTACTGGTGGCCAGAAACTTCTAGCCTCAGTGTTTATTTCGGCACTACAGGCTGAAAAGTATCTGAGGAGTGGTGGCCAAGGATTTCTTGCTGTTATTAATGATCTTCAAAAGAAAGAGGCCAAGTTGGAGGATATTCCTATAGTTAGAGAATTCCCTGATGTCTTTCCGGATGAATTATCGGAGTTGCCCCCTGACCGGGAGGTTGAGTTCTCCATTGATTTGATTCCTGGAACTGGACCTATATCCAAGGCCCCTTATCGTATGGCCCCGGCTGAGCTAAAAGAGCTAAAGGACCAATTGCAGGAACTCCTAGATCGGGGATTCATCAGGCCTAGTGCTTCTCCTTTGGGTGCTCCAGTTCTATTTGTTAAGAAGAAGGATGGCAGTCTTCGGCTATGCATTGATTACCAAGAAATCAACAAGGTGATAGTGCGAAATAACTACCCTTTGCCGAGGATTGATGACTTATTTGACCAACTTCAAGGAGCCCGGGTATTCTCTAAGATTGACCTCAGGTCAGGTTATCATCAGCTTAAAGTCAAGGATGGGGATGTGCCTAAGACAGCTTTCAGAACTAGATATGGCCATTATGAGTTTTTGGTGATGCCGTTTGGTTTGACTAATGCCCCGGCAGCGTTCATGGATTTGATGAACATAATGTTTAGGCCATACTTGGATCAGTTTGTGGTTGTATTTATTGATGATATTTTGATCTATTCTAAGAGTCTCAGGGAGCATGAGGATCACTTGAGGATTGTGCTTCAGACTCTTCGGGAGAAGAAGCTTTATGCCAAGCTGTAGAAGTATGAGTTTTGGTTGGACCAAGTAGCTTTCTTGGGTCACGTAATTTCTGTGGATGGCATCTCTGTGGACCCGAAGAAGATTGAAGCTATTATTAGCTGGAGCCGACCTTCCAATGTGGCTGAAGTCAGAAGCTTCTTGGGGCTAGCCGGGTATTATCGAAAATTTGTGGAAGACTTCTCTCGCATCGCTCTACCCCTAACTCATTTAACCCAGAAACGAGTGAGGTTTGACTGGTCAGAGGAGTGTGAGGAAAGTTTTCAGGAGTTAAAGCAGCGTTTGGTGTTAGCTCCCATCCTTGTTCTTCCGACAGGATCTGAGGGTTTTACACTTTATACTGATGCCTCTCGGAAAGGATTGGGATGTGTCCTAATGCAGAATAGAAAGGTGATAGCCTATGCTTCAAGACAACTGAAGCCTTATGAGCAGAACTATCCTACTCATGATCTGGAATTAGCTGCAGTGGTTTTTGCTTTGAAGATTTGGCGGCATTATCTCTATGGGGTATCGTGTGATGTGTATACAGACCATAAGAGTCTAAAATATATCTTCACACAGAAGGAGCTCAATTTGAGGCAGAGGAGGTGGTTGGAACTTCTGAAGGACTATGATCTGAATCTACATTACCATCCAGGGAAGGCTAATGTTGTGGCTGATGCCTTGAGTAGGAAGACCTCTTTTGAGTTAGCCGCTATGCTTACCTCCCAGCCTCACATTCTGAAGGACCTCGAGAGGTGGGAGATTGGACTGAGAGTGCAATAGTCTGATGGACTTGTTGCTGCACTTATTCTTCAGCCGACTCTTGTTGACAGAATTAAGTCCTCCCAGATGGAAGATCCAGATCTTCAAAGGATTAAAGTTGCAGTTCAGTCAGGAGATCAGAATGGATTTTATGTAATGGATGATGAATCCCTGAGATTTGAAGGCAGACTCTGTGTACCTAGCAATGAGGAGTTGAAAGCCGAGATTTTGAGAGAGGCACACTACTCTTCCTATACTGTACATCCTGGTGGTACTAAAATGTATAGAGACTTAAAAGAGAATTTTTGGTGGAAAGGGATGAAGAGGGATATTGCTCAGTTTGTGGCCAAGTGCTTAGTATGTCAGCGGGTGAAGGCCGAGCATCAAAAACCTGCGGGACCTCTTCAATCTTTGATGATTCCTCAGTGGAAATGGGAAAAGATTACTATGGATTTTGTGACTGGTCTGCCCAAAACTCCCAGGAGTAATGATGTTATTTGGGTTATTGTGGACAGACTGATAAAGTCAGCTCATTTCCTACCTTTCAGAGTTGGAGTCTCGAGTGATAGATTGGCTAACATGTATATTGAGCAGATTGTGAGACTAAATGGTGTTCCTGTCTCTATTGTATCTGATCGGGATACCAGATTTGTATCACAGTTTTGGAAGAGTCTTCATAAAGCCTTGGGAACCAAATTGAACTTCAGTACGGCTTATCATCCCCAGTCTGACGGGCAGTCAGAAAGGACCATTCAGATTCTAGAAGATATGTTGCGCGCCTGTGTAATGGACTTGGGTGGGGCTTGGGATAACCACTTACCTTTGGTGGAGTTTGCTTATAACAATAGTTATCAAGCCAGTATCCAGATGGCCCCATTTGAGGCTTTGTATGGTAGGAGGTGCAGATCTCCTTTATGTTGGGATGACGTAGGGAAAAGGAAATTGCTAGGCCCTGAGCTGATCCAGCAGACAGTTGACAAGGTGCATTTGATCAGGGAGCATCTTCGTACAGCTCAGAGCAGGCAGAAGAGTTATGCTGACGTCAGAAGGAGAGAGTTAGAATTTCAGGTTGGGGATCATGTTTTCTTAAGGGTATCACCAACCAAGGATGTGATGAGATTCGGGGTTAGAGGAAAGCTTAGTCCACGCTATATTGGACCTTTTGAGATCTTGAGCAGAGTTGGGGAGGTTGCATACAGCTTAGCACTGCCTCCGATCTTATCTGGTGTTCATAATGTATTCCATGTATCTATGCTGAGGAAGTATGTTCCAGACCCCAGTCATGTAATAGCTTATGAGCCTATTCAGTTGCGGAAGGATTTATCATATGAGGAACATCCTGTGCGTATTGTGGACCGCAAGGATCAGATTCTGAGGCGGCGTACCATCCCCTATGTCAAAGTTCAGTGGAATAATCACTCTGAGAGGGAGGCTACTTGGAGCTGGAGAAAGAAATGAAATCAAAGTATCCACAATTATTTGAAGGTAATTTATCTATCTTAGATTGTTGACTTTTGAGATTTATAGTATACCAATTTTGAGGCCGAAATTTTTATAAGGAGGGGAGGATGTAGTACCCGGTTCAAACGAACCAGATTTGGTTCAGATGAACCAGGCTTGGTTCAGATGAACCAAGCTTCAGTCTGTTGGGTTCCCCGGGCTGACGCTTCGCTCCAGGTGAAGCGTTTAGTGTTCCAAGAAACCCCCGATCCGAGGCGCTGCATAGGTGATTAAATAGGAAGGAGGAGGACTCCTTCCTTTACGCTGGCGCGCTTCATCCATCAGGTAATCCCCTGGTCTAGAGAGAGAGAGAGGGAGACAGAGAGAGAGCATGAGAGACAGAGAAAGAGAGCGAGAAGGAGGGAGGCCGACCGAATCCCTGGTTCAGGCCCGGCGGCGTGCTCGCCGCCTCGCCGGGCCTGAGCTTTGGCTGGCAACCCCGCCGGCACCGGGGGAGGTGTCCGGCAGGGTGGTGGTGGAGAGAGAGAAGAGAGAGAGGGCCAATTGGCCCTTCTCTCGCGCTCGCCGGTTGGTTCGGGCCCGGCGGCGTGCTCGCCGCCTCGCCGGGCCTGAGCTTCGACCTGTCGCCTCCATCGGCGCCGGGCGTGCGTCCGGTGGAGGTCCGGCCGGCCAAGGTGGCCGGCCGTGCCGCCGGCACATGGACGTGACGCGCGGATGAGAGAGAGAAAAAGAGAGAAATTGAGAGGGAGAGGAAGGGATTGGTGGCCGGCCGCAGCGGCGGCCGGCTCTGGCCCGGCCACCGGCGGCCGGGCCGTCCTCAATTTAGCCGGCGGCGGCCCTGGCCGCCGGCGAGATGCTCGTCCCCTATTCGGTGAAACAGGGGATCAGATGGTTTTGGAGTGAACCGGGCCGGCTGGGCCAGCCGGTTCAGGGCTTTTGGGCCGTGCAGCAAGGAAAGTTTGGGCTGGTTTTTGGGCCCCGTAACGGGTCGGGATTAGCAAAATATTTATATGGCTAGAATCTGGGTGAATTCTAGTTTCATGGGGTATTTTTACTTCCCCAATTGGGTGTGTATAGTGGGAGGTTTTCGAGCCCAAAGTTGGGCCCGTGAACTAGTCTGGGTAGAAATTCTAAGGGTCATTTTAATATTCTTTTCTAATAAATTAATTGTGTAAATGATCCTGTAGGTGCTCAGACATCTGACTAGCTGATATATATACCTGTTGGATTGCGTACTGAAGTAAGTAAGCCAGTTATCAGCATTTAATAAATTATTCATTATATGAATATTTAAATTGTGAATTATATTGTGACATGAAGAATTGTCATGGCTAAATTGTAAGTAGATGAATATTATGAACACATGGTTGTTTATGTGCTATGATTTCATATGTGGATGCTATGCATGAGAGATGCAGTTATTATAACATTGATGTGATATATTACATGCAATTGTTTAGTAAGTATAATCCACTGTTTATGCAATATAGAGATGTTATTGATATGTTTGTGCATGATGTGAGGTACCGTTATGTGTCGCCGCGGTTCTCCTTTATCATGTCATACCACACACACATCTAGAGGATGTGTTCTGCTTGTTTATGCCACCTACACGTCTAGAGGATGTGTTCTGCTTGTTTATGCCATTCACATGTCTAGAGGATGTGTTCTGCTTGGGTTCGAGATGACATCACACATCTAGAGGATGTGTTCTGAGTTACTATGAGGTGGCATCACACATCTAGAGGATGTGTTCTGCTTGGTTCGAGGTGGCATCACACATATAGAGTATGTGTTCTGGTAGATTATGATATGGCGTGACCCTGGTATCTGGACCCTTTCAGTAGGGGGATGCTTGTTGGTACACTATTGAGATATTGCAGGGCCGTGGGTCACATTTACAGCTACCATTGAGAGTATAAACAGTGGGTTTACTTACATTGCATGTTTGAGTATTTGTGGAATGTTTAAGCATGCAAATCACTTATGTGCTTATTGATTGCTATGCTATGATTTGACTGTATAACGTGGCTTACTTATTAAGTGTAAGCTCATAAAAATCTTACAATATTTTTGTCAGAGCCACGAGATTGAAGATGGATGGTTGGGGTGATGGATCTTCTATTAAATAAATCAAGACCATTATTTTGTTGTAACCCCAGTATTACTTATGTGTAGGGCTTGATGCCCAAACTTTATTATTGTGGTGTGTAAGGGTTTGTAACCCAAAACTTTTAGTATTCAGTGATGTATTTGGCTTGGTTATATATAATTGTGTTATATGTGAAAAATTTTGTGACGCCTTGCGTGCCCGGCACGCGGCGGGTTGTCACCCTAGCCCGATATTTGGGTCTGGGGCGTGACACAATTGGACACCTCTCCATTTAACCAGCCGATAGTAGTGGAAGAATCCCCTTCAATAATATATCCAAAAGCAAGAAATCTTATGACAGTCTCATCAACACTCCACCAAGCTGCCAAAAGTTCAGCACATGGGTTTGAAGAAGCTTGAATATGGATAGATCCTACCATACAGACTTTTCCTAGCCAATCCCTAACTATGAACCCAGCACTTGCACCAGACTCTTCAACAGAACCATAAAAATTTGTTTTCAGCATACCTGATGGTGGGGGTAGCCAAGAGATAACAAGAGAAATGATAAAGCTCCATAAGGATGTACCAAAATTCAGCATTAGGAGAGCTTGAATGACGAGTGAAAAAGAATTCCTGAACCTGAATAAAAGCACTCTGAAGTATGGTTGAAGCTCTCTGAACTCTTGATTCTGAAGAAGAAACTCATTCCTTGCTTTCTAAATCAACTGAAGGAGATAAGTAAGAAAGGAGAAAGGACTATATGAAGCTCATCTTAAAATCAGGTGGAGATAAAAAAGAAAGGAGAAAGGACCATGTGAAGATCATGTTGAAATCATTGTCTGGAAGGAATAAACCTAATGAAGATGCTGGAGATCAATCATCTTCCAGATCAATTTGGTAATTGGGTTGTGAAAAAAAGTGGTCCTCAGTCTCCTCAGCCGATGGGAGAGCTGGAAGGCTGTAGGAAGGCCATATTTGAAAATTTTCCATAAGAAATGAGAGCTTTAGGATGCACCTTCCTCTTCCAAATCTTGGACACAACTGAGTCCACCTGATTTGAGTCCTCAAATATAATAGTTCTATAAACTTTCCTGATAGAGACATCTAATTGATAGTTGGGATTCCATGCCAATATGTCCTCCTACCCCGGACCTCTAAGTGGAATAGTAAAAATCTTGTTGGTAGTACTGTTCAAAAATAGCTGCTGAAGAGCTTGTGTGTTCACATCCTTGTGTCACTAATCAAAGTAGAGATGGTTGGAAATTAATGCATATCCAGAATATGAAAAATCAAAGCCGATCTAGTGATAGAAATATAATCAAACCGAGGCTGACACTAGGTGTAAATAGTATGATTATCACCAATAAACCAAATAAATTGAGCATAGGTAAATCCCAACACCTTGGACAAAGCTTTCCAAATATTAGATGAACTTCGTGGGAGATGGTATGATAGTCAATGCCAAGGAAACTTAAAGTAAAGGAGAGAATTGTGTAAATAAAATATAAATTGTGTTACATAAGCTTATTGGTCTACATTGGATCGATTGAGTAGAATTAGGACATTTTGGAATGAGATATACAAATGTCTTTCCAAGCATTAGGCATCTGGCCATGCTCGAAAAAATATTTCAACGTAGTACAAACAACCAACCAATTATGTTTCAATATTTCTTAAAAAAGGATGCAAGAAATTCATCTGGACCTAAAGCTTGGTCTGAACCTATAGATTTGAGCATAAACAAAACTTCTTCATCTATTACTGGCCTTTCCAAAAACTCTCTATCCTCCATAGAAAGAGTGGAAGGAGCTATTGGTAGTACATAAGAGGAAGCATCAATAGGTTCTAACCATTGGGGAGTAGAAAAAGTTTTGAAACACCCACCTAGTTTTCTCATCGGTCACCAACAAATAACGATTAGAAAAATAAAGAAAAGAGAAATGATTCCTCCTATGTCGTAAAATAGTTGACTGGTAAAAATATTTGGAATTGAGGTTTTCTCTTTTAATCCAATTTAGTTTAGATTTTTAGGCTCACAAAAGCTCCTATTGGCAAAGTAAGTGGTGATAATTTCTCAACTTACATTACAAATGCTAAAGATCCGAACATACTCCCTATTCTAGGGAGCTGCTATATACACCACAAAAATTACTCTCTACACCCCAAAATTTTAAAATTTTTCAAATTACTCTCTATAGCCACAAAATTTCTCTCTACACCCCCTTAAATTTTAAAAATTTCAGAATTACCCTCACACCCTATTTTTTTTCTCTCCACATCCTATATTTCTCTCCACACTCCTTTCCATACTCATCTCCTTTTTCTTCCCAACTGAGAGACTTCCCTTCCTCCCTGGTGAGAGGCAGCGGTGAGAGGCGACGAGAGGAGGAGGTGTTGACTTCGGTGAATAAAGTTTAATTTCTATCTTTTATCTCATAAGAGATAAAGAAGTTAAATTTATGTTTAATTTAATTTTAAATAAAAGGATTGGATAAAGGATGTCATGTTACAAAAAAAAGGGAGGAGGCGTTGCCTTCAGTGGTCAATCTTAGAAATTCCATGGAAATCATGGGGATAAGATTAAAAAAAAGAAAGAGGAGGGAGGCCGCCGGGAACCAAACGCTGGGAACAGTCATGGAATTTTAGAGTTAAGGAAACTGAAACGGTAAGGGAAGAGGGGAGGGTGATTAAGGGTGGGATGTTGAGAGAAATTTCAGAAGGTATAAAGGTCATTATACAATGGGGTAAATTGGGTATTTTATTTTTTTTAAGTGTGGATGTAGAGAGTATTTTTTGTGGTGTATATAGAAATTCTCCCTATTCTATCACCGTAAAGCTCATTTTGTATTAGCAAGCTACTGGACTAGCCTTGACATAGGTGAACCATCGGTGTACAAATGCCAGGCTAATTGAACCACTACCTAGGACTCTCATACTCACACCAAAAATTTTCAAACTAAAAAGGCTTAGGACCACCATGCTTTCGCTCAAAATCAATTAATAGGGGGCAATGATCTAAGTCAATTCATGTCAAGTGCTTCATCTCGACCTCTATAAATAAGTTCAGCCAAGCATCGGTGGCAAGGGCTCTATTGCCGCCAAATCACGTTTCTTGAACGTCGAGTAATGGAGAGGATCCGGAGGGCCACTAGGACGGTCGAGGGAATCTTTCAACACTTCCTCCTCAATGGGATTCCTGCAAGAAAGTCCCAGGGACCGGTTGCACCGATAGGGACCCTCTGACGCTCAAGTAAGAAACTTGGGAAATAGTTGAGTTTGAGAAAGCTCAAAGAGAAAGAGAGAAGCTTAGAGCTCTCTGTATGCAAGAATGAGCATTTGGGAGTGCAGTAGTTATTTGAGTTACCTGGTCGGTGGTCCCTCTTATCCTTTTTATTGAGGCTTGGAGGCAGTGAGACTAGCTTGGAGCATGGTCACTTGTCAGAGCATTTATTCATGGTGGCAGCAACGGCAGCAATGGCAAGGCTTGCTTCTTAATGGCATATCAGAAGTGCAGGCCATGTTTCGTTAAATGTGGGTAGCTGCATAGTTGGCATGTATTGCTTGGTTTGGACAGCTATTGCAGGCTGTTGTAGGGCATGGCCGACCGTTACGGCATTTGCCAGATGTGTCCCCCATGCCACCATTCCGCTGTCCTGTGTGGACAGTGATGGGTTATAAAGTCAAGCACATGGGCCTCAAAGTGGAGCCGCTGAGGTAGAAGATGAATTTTGGAGTTGAAGCTGGCTCTGTCCCTCGTGGATTATTGATTATAGAGTACGTGCATGGCACTGTTCATGCCCTTGGATGAGCCCCAGAGAATGTTGAGGGTGAACATTTGCATGGCACTGTTCGTGGCCGAGGGGAAGAGGCTGAGTGCAGTGGCCGAGGCCAAGGGGATGTGGCCAAGGCCGACGGCAGTGGCCAAGGCCGACGGCAGTGGCCGAGGGGAGGTGGCTGAGGCCGACTCCGATGGCCGACCACTATTCATGGCCGAGGGAAAGAGGCCGGGCACTGTTCATGACCGAAGGGAAGAGGCCGAGCACTGTTCATAGCCGAGGGGAAGAGGCCGAGCACTGTTCATGGCTGAGGGAAAGAGGCCGAGCACTATTCATGGCCAAGGGAAAGAGGCCGAGTGCAGTGGCCGAGGCCGAGGGGAGGTGGCCGAGGCCAACTCCAATGGCCGATCTTGGTGAGGTTAACATTGCCCATGGAGCTTACTGGCCCCATCAGATGCCCCCCACACTCCTGAGCTTGTGCGATCGCGTGCCTTGCATTCGCTAAGTGAAAGGAGTGTAGTGCTCTACATCTTTGCACTTGTCTTTTCTTGTTAGTTTTGGCTTTGGCTTTTCATCTGCCTTGTGTGGACATTTGCATGCTCTCTGAAGCTACCCATTTGCCTGCTCAAAAACTTTAAGCAATGTTGAAGGTAAATTGATTACCTTAGACTGGCTAAGGGCAGCCAGTACCACCAACAATGAGCTGAAAAATTGGTCTCCTCCAACTGTGAGTTGACTTGGTCTTCTTGGTCAGCTGGGAGCAGCTAGCCTCATCAACTGTGAGTTGGAGAGTTGGCCTCTCCAACTGTGAGTTATCTTGGAGCTTCTTCTTGGATGGCTGAAAGTGACCATCAATATGTTGCAAGTATATAATTTAAACAAAGGTCTTATCCGGTTGGCCATTGGCCGCTGAGACAGGGTTGAAGCCGCTGAGGCTAAAATGAGGCTGTTGAGGCTGTGATAAAGCCATCGAGGCTGATAGAGCCGCAATAATACCGCTAAGGCAGATATAAGGCCGCTGGGGCTGAGATTAAACCGTTGATGTTGTAATGAGGCCATGGAGGCAAAGAGATAGCCGCAATAATACTGCTAAGGTAGATATAAGGCCGTTGGAGCTGAGATGAAACTATTGAGGTTGTAATGAGGCCGTGGAGGCAAAGAGATAGAGCCGCTGAGGTAAGATTGAGGCAGTCGAGAGCCTTTTGAACCCCGAAGGGTAACCTGAGAGTTGCCGAAGTCATCAGATGCTTTTTAACCCCGAAGGGTGACATGAGAGTTGAGAGTCGTCAGGTGCCTTTTAACCCCAAAGGGTGACCTGAGAGTTGAGAGTCGTCAGGTGCCTTTTAACCCCGGAGGATGACCTGAGAGTTGAGAGTCGTCAGGTGCCTTTTAATCCCGGAGGATGACCTGAGAGTTGAGAGTCGTCAGGTGCCTTTTAACCCCGAAGGATGACCTGAGAGTTGAGAGTCGTTAGGTGCCTTTTAACCCCGGAGGGTGATCTGAGGGTGCTTGGACCAGGCTCAGGTGCTTTTTTCTTTGTGCCGATGATCTTTGTGCCGACGCTGGAGTAGTTCTCGGTGCCAAGCTGGCCTTAGGCTCTAGTGCCAACACTGGGTTGATCTTCAGTGCCGAGCTGGCCTCGGGCTCTGGTGCCAAAGTGAGGTTGGTCTTGAATGCCAACGCAGAGTCGGTCTTTTCTGCATGACATTTTTAAGTATCAGTGAAATGAAGCTTTTATCAAAGCGTAGTATACCTAGCTTTTGTAGTTTTTTAGCCTTTGCGTCGTGTTTGATGTCGACGCTGATTGGAGGCCTAAGATCTTTTTCTTTCATAATCGGCCCGGGGGTTTCTCTTGGTTGACGTGGTTCTCACCACCCGATCCATCCCTCTGGGCACACACGCTCTAAAAAGAGTCTACGCAAAAGATAATCAGGGAGACCACTATCGGGTCGACAGCCAAGACTGGGAGCAATTAGGAGCCCAGGGGCGGCCAAGAACAGCTAGGAGTTAAAGGTCGCTGGGATGGAGTCAAAGACAGTTGGAGGCATCCGGAATAGAGAGCTTGGAGCCAAAGCAAGACACTGGGGGCTGGCTTGGAGTCGGGATAGAGAGCCTTCCCTAGCCCTTCTTAGTGCTGGATTGAGGTATTTTGCAAAGGCGAAAAAGACCATTCGAGAGCGAAGGAGCACCAGCATTGTTGGTCTTCCTTGGCTTTAATGGAGCCCTAATATCCAAGTACATGAAATGGAAGGTCATAATGACCCCTCCACCCAATGTTCTCTCTTTGTCCTTTCGTTGTACCAAGCTTCCTTCCCCTCATGCATTACATCTCGTTTATTTAAGTTTGCATGCATGGCACTGGGCTGGGACTTGGTCAACATCCTCCTCACCTCATATAGCCAGGCCAGGACCTTACTTTTTGGAAGGAACTTGGCCAGGAAGATGTGCCAGGTGATGATGATGATGTGGCACTTGATGCAGATGGTTCGGAGGGGGAAAAGCGGTCAGGGAGGAGTGCTGATCAACTCCCTGTTGGCCGAAGATAGCCCCGAGATTGCTTTCCTCGTGTGGACTATGACTGTCCGAGTAGAAGAGGCTGTCATTGTAAAGTGTCTTTGAAAAAAATTGTCTTCTTTGCTGTTGATTTAGATACATTAGCCCGCTGGTGGTCTGCCTCCCCAAGGAATCAAGTTGATTGGAATGGAGGCACTCGGGCCCTTGCTTGGGCCTCCCCCCGCGTCGCCGTCCGTAGAAGAGGAGGCCATTTGGACGGCGAGCAGTGGCGCTTTTGCTAGTGAGCTCTTGCTTTTGAGCTTGAAGATGCTCATGCTGATGAGCTTGATGGCGTGAGCCTCTTGCTGGGAAGATCTTCCACGGGATGGATGATGGCTGGCCTGAGTAGCAACTAAACAGGGAGCGGAAGCTCTTGCTGGCTATTGTATGGCCGTGAGATATTGCTTATGGAACTTTTGGACAACTGTCGTCAATGTATAGATTTGCAGGATGAGGGTGGCATGCTGTTTTGCTTGAGTGGCCTGAGGTAGTGGCGATGGTGGAGTAGAGCGGTTAGCTCTATTGCTCAGCTCGTTAAGGGTGCCCCCAGCATGACTGGCAGAAGCTCTTTGGGCTCTTGTCATCACCATCGTTTTGATCTACCATGCTAATCTAAGGGGGACGAGGATCCGCAAGCTAGTGTCGTTGATGATCTGTACTCTATCCCCCTTCCTGGTGCGCCAATCTGTTGCCACCAAATCACGTTCCTTGAACGTTGGGTAATGGAGAGGATTCGGAGGGCCACTAGGACGATTGGGGGAATCTTCCAACACCTCCTCCTCAGTGGGATTCCTGCAAGAAAGTCTCCAGGGACCGGTTGCACTGGTGAGGACCCTCCGACTCTCAAGTAAGCAACTTGGGAAACAGTCGTGAGCTTGAGAAAGCTCAAAGAGAAAGAGAGAGGCTTAGAGTTCTCTGTGTGCAAGAATGAGCATTTGGGAGTATAGTAGTTGTTTGAGTTACCTGGTCGGGGGTCCCTCTTATCCTTTTTATTGAGTTTTGGAGGCAGTGAGACTAGCTTGGAGCATGGTCACTTGTTAGAGCATTTATTGATGGTGGCAGTAACAGTAGCAATGGCAAGGCTTGCTTCTTAATGGCATGTCAGAAGTGCAGGCCATGTCCCATCAAATGTGGGGCTGCATAGTTGGCAGGTATTGCTTAGTTTGGACAGCTGTTGCAGGCTGCTATAGGGCATGGCCAACCGCTATGGCGTTTGCCGAACATGTCCCCGATGCCACCCTTCTGCTGTCCTGTGTGAATAGTGATGGGCGATAAAGTCAGGCACGTGGGCCTCAAAGTGTAGCCGCTGAGGCAGAAGATGAATTTTGGAGATGAAGCTAGCTTTGTCCCTCGTGGATTATTGATTATAGAGTATATGCATGGCACTGTTCATGCCCTTGGATGAGCCCCAGAGAAGGTCGTGGGTGAACTTTTGCATGGCACTGTTCGTGACCGAGGGGAAGAGGCCAAGTGCAGTGGTCGAGGCCGATGGCCGAGTGTAATAGCCGAGGCCGACGGTAGAGGCCGAGGGGAGGTGGCCAAGGCCGACTCCCATGGCCGACCACTGTTCATGGCCGAGGGAAAGAGGCTGAGCACTGTTCATGGCCGAGTACTATTCATGGCCAAGGGGAAGAGGCCGAGCACTATTCATGGCCGAGGGGAAGAGGCCGAGCACTGCTCATGACCGAGCACTGTTCATGGCGAGGGGAAGAAGCCGAGCACTGTTCATGGCCGAGGGGAGGAGGTCGAGCACTATTCATGGCCGAGGGGAAGAGGCCGAGCACTGCTCATGACCGAGCATTGTTCATGGCCGAGGGGAAGAGGCCGAGCACTGTTCATGGCTGAGGGGAAGAGGTCGAGCACTGTTCATGGCCGAGCACTGTTCATGGTTGAGGGGAAGAGGCCGAGCACTGTTCATGGCCAAGGGAAAGAGGCCGAGCACTGCTCATGACCGAGCACTGTTCTTGACCGAGGGGAAGAGGCCGAGCACTGTTCATGGCCGAGGGGAAGAGGCCGAGTGCAGTGGCCAAGGCCAAGGGGAGGTGGCCAAGGCCGACTCCCATGGCCGACCTTTGTGAGGTTATCGTTGCCCATGGGGCTTATTGGCCCCATCAGGCTCAATCCTGTTGTTCCCAAATTCTTATTTTTCTCTATTATTAGACTAGATAAATTTAAATTAGTATAACCAAGATCAAGAAGGGATGTGGCCCGAAAGAATTATCTATATTAATTATATGCTCTTCTAGTTCTCAATAAAAGGCCTACCACCATGTTTCTCATCGATAGATAAAACACAATTAAAATCACCAACTACCATCAAAGGTAAATCAAATTGTGCAATCTCTTGAAGTTTGGATCACAACCCTTGATGGACTAACCCATTAGTGCCATCATATACTACAACAAGAAAAAATCTTTGTACACTGCTCCGATGCAGCATAGCCCACATCAAACGCGATGACTTATTCATGCGCAGGTTCACTCGTTAGCAATGTGGGACCTATGAGTAGGTCTTTTGATGTGGGCTCAAGCGCAGGCGAATCATTACGTCCGATGCATTCTATGCTACATCGGGGGTGGTGTGCAAAGACTTTTTCCTGCAACAATGATCCAGTGAGGGATAGGGATGGCAACGGCCCGAGGATGACCCGAGACTGTCTATACCGGTCCTCGTCCCCATTAGGAAAAACGTCTCCATTCCCCGTCCCGTTAAGCTGTTATAATTAACGAAACGGGGATGGGGATACCCGGTCGGGCAAATGGATACCCAGTGTGTATCTGTACTAGGTATCCATTTGCCCGTTTATATAAAAAAATAAAATTATTTTTATTAAATTTATAATTTATTAAAAATTAAAAAAATAATTTTTTTTAGGATAAGATAGATCAATCGTCAACAATCAATTGTTGATATTGATACATCTAACATATTAGCTTTAACACATAGCAAATCAGATAGGAAATGATCTATCAAATTTTAATTGCATTTCAAACGTGTGTGTATATATATATATATTATTTATTTATTTTTAATTTTTAATTTTTTATATATATATATATATATATATATATATATATATATATATATCGTTTATCCGTCTAGTCGTTAATAAAAAAATTATCATTTTATTTAAACTAAAAAATTTTTAGATCCATTAAAAATGATATCCATAATATATATTATTTATTTTTAATTTTTAATTTTTATATATATATATCGTTTATCCGTCTAGTCGTTAATAAAAAATTTATCATTTTATTTAAACTAAAAAATTTTTAGATCCATTAAAAATGATATCCATAATCGGAAACAAATAAAATTGCTATCCCTGGGTAGAACCCAACATACGGACATTATGGCATTTGGATGCAAGGTCACGCTGATCCACCAAATCCCTAGTAGAGCTATATATATCCTTCAAATCCACCACTTAAAGCAGCCATCCTCCGGCTCTCCATGTCGCGGTTTGAGAGAGGTGCCTGCTCCACAGCTAACTGCCAGCCAACAGATGCAGAGGCCGCAGCCACCGCACCGGAGCCCGATGTAGCTGCAAGCTCTTGGAGCGAGAGCTTGGTTGTAGAGGCGACCTAGCCGATCTTGTTTCGCAGCCATATGAATATCCCCGTTGATTTGTGCCAACTGAGGTCGCCGCGAATCCATCCCGCAATCCCTTGTGGTAGGTACGCTATTATCCACCTTCCCCAACCTCGATCCAGCTCTTGTTGAGCATGAGTTACAGAGGTAAAATGGTGGTATCCTCGGTAGCCCTTCACCCCTTGGTCGTCATCTAGAATCATTTTGACACATGAAGTGGGAAAGGGCTATAGTGACTAGTGCTTACCGAAGGCATCATCCATCTTGACCTTGCCTTCTCCCTTCCCTCTGTCTTAAGCCAACTACCAGACAGTAGCCTGACACCTTCTCTGTTTTTTTAGATTTTTTTTTTCAAAATTTCATACTTACAAAATTTCTTTCCTTTTCCACTTTGATTGATGATGTTGCCATCTAAATATTTTGTCATCCTCTAGATTCTAAGAGTGCCAGAATACAAAAAAACCTCTTCCTTGACTTCTTTTCTTAAGAATATTTATGATATAAATGCTGTAAGCTCTGGCATATACCGACAGAGGGACCACGCAAAATCCTTTAATGAATTTTAAAGATAAAAAAAAATTAACAAGAGAAAGGATAAATAAAAATTGAGCAAACTTAAAGGATGCTTTTGTAATTTTTCAAAACTAATAGAACTAAGCATCTTAAAGAAGATCAAACTTATCATAACCAGCTCTGGCTAACAGTTCATCTTAGGGGTGATCTTGGTCATTGACCAATCGGTAACAAATTTCTGAAGATTAGCCAACCCACCGTCCTGCTACCCTATCTCTTGCAGATCTTACACATTCGAACTAATCATCATTTCACTCCCCACTCTCTTGCAGATCTTCCAAGATGGATCCATCTCATGCCAATTAACCTTACAAACCGCATCGGTTGGAGTACAAAGTTGTTCTTAGAAAGTAAAAAGCATAACAACAATAATAAAGACTTGAAACTTAAATTAGTCAAATTCGGCTCTTATGAAGTGGAACGATGGCCGCATAATTTTAATATTCTACGAGACTTAAAAGCCTTATGCAGGTTGAGTAAAGGAGGTGAAATCACTGAGTTTTATACATTCAGCCCCTCAATAAAAGCTGATCATTCTTTGGTATCGAAACTAGGAATACCCAACGACTCAATCCAATCTGACCATCCTTTGGTATCAAAATTAAATGGGTTTTTGAGAATATCCTTAAGCGATGGATCGTTCACCGAATCCCTCATGCGATCCATTGGAAGCTCCGTGGGGGCGACCTCATCAAGGAGAGCGCAGTCGGTGGGTTCTGCCACTTCATTTGCTGCTTGCTCGCTAGGCCCTGCATCGTCCATCATC
The DNA here is from genome assembly GCA_900491605.1 of Calamus simplicifolius. Classification (NCBI taxonomy): domain Eukaryota; kingdom Viridiplantae; phylum Streptophyta; class Magnoliopsida; order Arecales; family Arecaceae; genus Calamus; species Calamus simplicifolius. Next base: position 642,312 of record UESW01004502.1, read on the forward strand.
TCAGCCTCTGGATTCTCTCCACAGCTCTTCTTCGCTTTCCTTTTATAATCTCGAGTCTTATAGACGACAGAAAGAGACAGTTCTTCATTCACCTACAAGAAGTGTCAAAATAATCAAACACGAGTAATCTAATGGATTGCACATAGCGACCATGGTAGTCGCTGGTGCAAGTTTTGCACTATTCATGCCATGCTCCCAGCCTATGGCTTCAGCCACTGAATGTGACAATTCCCTGCATATATACTTAAATCCCATAGCATGTTGGACATCAATTCTAAATTCAAATTCAAATAAATATTATAATTTAACTAATTATAGTCCATGCCAAATTAATCAAATTCAAGTAATATGCTGATACTACAATAACGATATCCTCAGAAGTTTCTAACACAAACTGAATAACTGGATGTCTTTTGAATCATAAGCTAAATCAATTCATCTAAAACAAATATTCTGAACTAAGATCATGGACCAACTTCTACCGATATTTGAATCAAAAAATAAAAATAATTATAAGCTAAAGCTCAGTAAGTAACTATAATCATAATTAGAGGGATTAAATAAACATAACAAATAAATCTTTACTCGCAAATCAAAACACTCACATTTGTCATTCAATAAAATAGAAGCACTTTAAATAAAATTTTCATAAATATATATATATATATTTTATACTTACTAGTATATATAAATAGATTCATTAAATATCTACAATAAAAAATAGTGCATAAAATTTAAAAGAGTAGTATCAATTTCTTTTATATTATAATTAATACATTTATATCCAATCAATGATCACTTTGTATTAACATGATTTTATTAAGTTTTAAAATCTATGATAGTAACTTGGCAGCCCATAAGACCATAACCATATATAATCCCCAAATAGGACTTAGTAAATAGTTTAAATTTTTGATCAATCCAATTCACCCCCTCCCCCCCCCTCCTAAGTTGCTATGGGCCTGGCAAATGGTATATATCAAAATAAGGTCTTCAATCTATTGACTCATTGTCAAGGAGTAAAGATAATGGTAACCCTTGACTGTTTTTCATTTCAAGAGGGCATTGATATTTATAAACCAACATTTTTTGATGAATCAAATTTTATGCATTGAAAAACTAAAATAAAAGTCTGTTTGAAATCTCTTGATTTTGCTTGATGGATCATTATTGAAAAGGGATTTATCTTAAAACCAAAATATTTGGAATGATGAGTATAAAAAGAATTTTTTATTGAATGTTAAAGATATACAAGTTTTGCTTATTGCTTTATTAAAAAATACATATGATGGAGTTTCCTCATATTCTAATGCTAAAGGTATATGGCACTAATCAAAATTTTATGTTGCAAGGTATTGTTGATGAAGTTGTGCCTATGAAGGATGATATTTCTCACCAACAATGCAAGCAAGAATGTGATATTTACAACATATGCTTAATGTGTTCGTATTAGTATAATTTGGTTCATCTCAATTTTATGTGATTGATCTTTGTTAAAGAATCTTAAAGTTGTTCATTAAGTATTTACTAATTCATGAGTAAATTTGAGCATGATCATGTTATGAAATTTATGATGCCTTGAAACTTGATTGAGAAATTTAATTATGGCTATAAACTGTGATTGATGATGCATGCTTAGATACATTAATGTATATATGTTTTGATGATTTTTGATAATGGATTATAATTGGGAATAAAATAAACTTGAATAATTCTAGCTTCCTATGTAAACTTTGACCTACTTGATTCAAATATTTTGTCATTACTATACTTTCCATATGACTTGTTTCATTGCCATAATCATGTGTAGAAATGTAAACGATATATCACATTTTTTTTGGGGCATGCTTCAGGATGACAAAATATCTATATGCATCGTGACTTTATACTTGTTTTGATATATGCTTTAATATATGTATATGAAATGATGCTATGTTTTGATATGAAACGAGCCTTTATATTAGATAAAATTTCTATATTATCTTTCCTAAATTATGCATATGCTTTGCTCTTTATATTGTCAAAAAGGGGAAGGTGAAAATATAATATTGATACTAGGACTTAGAGTCATAAATTGCTGAAATCTTAATGTATTAAAAGTATGTTATGGATTTATGAACTAGCCTATTAGTAAAGTTGGATCTATGCACTAATTCTATATCTTAAAAAATTACTTAAACAAATTTTGAATGATACTATCTCTAACAAAAAGGTTTGCACAATGAGTTCAATCTTTACATTGTTCTCCTTATTTTATAATACTTATGTCTTGATTTTTATGAAGATAATGAGGAAATGATAAATTGATTTGACTCTATATTTTAAAAATGATCTAAGAATAAATCATTGTATGATATTAATTTTAAATGCCCGTGATCAAATGCAATCCATGTATGTTTTTCTTCTTATTTAATGATACATATACCAAGTTTTTCTTAATATCAAAACGCAAAAGATATATTGATTGACATTTGATAGAACTTAAAAAATTGATTAGTACATTGTTAAATGTTTTTTTTTTTTTTGTAGGCACATCAATTTTTCAAAGAAATATTTTAAATCTAAAGTCTATGATATTGCATATTGTGAAATAATCTTTTGAACCTTGATACTTTATAATTATTCTGTTTTGAAAGCATCACTAAATTTTTTGAAATGATCTCTTATAAATATCATCCCCTTATTTTTGAAATTTTTTTTTTATTTCTATATAATAATAGAAAAAAGAGAGTAAGATATATGAGTTTATGGATTTTTATTGGAGCTTAACATCAAAAATCTGAATTTTTACTTATTTTTTTGTTGAATCTTCTATATTTTACCAATACTCTTCCGATACTCTAGGTTTTTTTTGCATTAGGCTTTTAATATGTTCTCATGGTGTGACCTTTCTTTCAATTAAAAGCCATTTAGATTCAAAACACCTAAATAGGGGGAGATAAAGGGTTGAGGAGAGCTCAACATTAAATTTCAGCATTTTTGATACATGCTTTAAGTTCTTTATATATCTTGAAGTATCAAAATGCATACATTATCTTATATTATGAATTATATCTTATCAACAATACACACACACACATACATATATATATATATTAAGAAAAGAAAAAAAATTATTGATTAATGATCATTATTGGCACATTGATTGAAGGTATGCTTGTTGGTTGACATGGCTTAATATTAACTAATAATCAAACAAGAAGTAATATTATTGGTGCTTTCCAATATATGATTTATGGTCATGCAATAATTAGTATCATTATTTATCATCTTAGTATATAAGGGTTAATGATCACATCCATGCATAATTTTTGGTATGAGTTTTCTTGGCATCCAATATTTATTTATAAGTAAAAGTGAGTTTATTGTCCACTTACATCAATTAAATCTAATTAAAGGATTTGATGGTACAACAATTAAAGTTTAGAGCAAAAGTGCCCAGCCAAAAATCATGATCAGGACTCACACCCCATGACAGGAATTAAAGAGAAGAAAAGAGCAGCGAGAAGAGTTTGGAAAGCAGGCTGAACTGTTCTGGTGCCGAACAGGGCCGTGGCCGTCCCAACATTAGGTAGTCGAGCATGGAGGCAAAGAGAAAGGAGTGGAAGGAGGCTCTCGGCGTTAAGTCGGTGGCCGGATGATCACGAATGGAGGAGAAGAGATTCCAAGTTTAGAGAGCAGTATTTGATTCTTTAACATGAGCACCGTTGCACAAGTGCATAGGCTTATGGCGAAAAGATATATAATTACAGAGACAAAGAGTCCTTACCCCCTGTGGAATTTCGTCGCGATCTAGCGTATACTCTATCATTGCCCACTTAGTCATCATCTCCCTTCCTTCCCTTTTCTGCATATAGTTTAGGTGCTGTTCGAACCCCATCGGCCTGCCGTCGGTGTCTGTTATCTCCTGCTTTCCATTTTTTGCGTTCCACCGACCAAACGTGCTGCTGCGTTTCCGTCTTCCAGCAGCAAGCCAGATCACACGTGTGAAGTAAAATCTTCTCTCTTCATTATCTGGAGCATCTGCCAAAATTCAGACACACACCGACACATGTTTGAGTTTCTCTTGTTGGAAGGAAGGATGGCAAGACCATATCCAACGGCGTTTAGAAGTAGTTCCTTTCATCAGCTATTTGGGTAGAAAGGAATAAAAGGGATGGTTGGAAAAAATAGAAGAAGGGTGCAGGGTCATAAAACCTTCTGGTTAGGAGGGAGGTGAAACAAAAGGAATAAAGGGGATGGGAGGAGAGAGCAAAAGAAGGGCCCGAGGTAAAATAAAAAAGGAGGAAGAAGAAGGATTACTTATTCTCCTTTGGTCCTTCTTTAGTTTTTTTTTTTTTCCATCTAAATTGAAGGCAAAATAAAAGAAAAAAATATTTTATAAATTGTATCATCCTTTTTCTTTTTCTTTTTTTTCCAGAAGAGAGCTACAATCCTTCCTTCTACACATGGTGGAGAGATTGGGGGATTGGGGACCAACCAAGGCTTCGACTTGGCTTCATAGAAGATTCATGATTATTTGGCCAGATGACATTAAGAAATTCGGTTCTAGCTAGGCTGCAGGGAGGAAATTATATAACATTGAAATAGAAGCAGTTCAGATTCATATATATTGATGGTTTAAAGAATGACTCACCTGGAAGATCCTCGGGCCTCAGCTCAAATACATCATCAACGAGAATGCCTTCGTCGAGGCCGCTAGCTGGTTGCCCTCGGGCTCCGGACACCCGACGTAGGAGTGCAATCCTACGCTCCTGAAGCAGCCGCTGCCTTCTGTTGCCGTGGGGTTTCTGCATGGGCTTCGTCATGGAGATGAAGAACAAGCCAACAAGGTAAGAGAGTTTATATAGCCTACAGGAAATTTGGGGAATGGGTGTCTTTTATCGAACGTTGATTAGTTAAGCTTAAGAAATGCCTAGAGAGTTAATATTAGTCTCTTGGTTCTTATAGTATTTTGAAATTTTCCTTTTCTTACCTGAAAGAACAAAAAATAATTATTAAATATGAAATATCACAACATTAATTGAATATATTTTGTAAAATGAATAAGAATAAGAATAAAATTTATTATTTTGCCAAAGTTTGACTATGCTATGGTGATAAAATGGTCTTTATTAATGAGATAAAAAGATGAGAGTTTGGTTTGCATATAGTATAAAAAAAAATTAAAATAAACATCAATAAAGTTTTACTTTAATGGTGATACATACGATGGTAGAGTATTAATTTTTTCTTAAATAAAAGGGCATAATTTGATTTCCATGTGGCACATAAAAAATGTATTTATTTATTTATTTATTTATTTATTATGAGGACATAAAGCAAAGTTTTATCTTTTATGTTTAATTTCTTAGTGTTTGCATTTGTTTGAGAAATTTTAATTTTCTTCAAGACCAAACTAGTCATTAAGCAAAAAGGCTTATTGCATTTGTTTGAGAAATTTTAATTTTCTTCAAGACCAAACTAGTAATTAAACAAAAAGGCTCACTGAAGGGTCTTTGTACGTAGTTACTCCACCCTATATGATTGTTTGATTTCCATATATTTGGTTGTGAGCTAGTCGTTGACTCAACAGATTTTAAATGGTAGATGGTGGGTCAGAGCATGTTGAAAAAAAAAATGCAATATAATATAATTATTATATTATAGATGTCCTCTGCCATTAACCAATAGATGTCCTCTGCCATGGTGGGTCAGAGTATGACACAAAATCAGCAGAAGAGGTCTAAGGATATTGTATTTCATCAGAAAACAATAGATGTCCTCTGCCATTAACCATTTACATGATTGATTGATCGATTGATCATGTGGATACTTCGGATTCTAGTGATCATGTCATCCTTTATCCTTGAGGAAGAAGATTTACTAAACAATGGAGTGGCAAGATAAGAGGAACAAGCAACAATAAAAAATTCTTACCGAATAATAGAGAACAGAATTATAAATTTATTTGATTCTTAATATCTCTTAAAATGGCTAAGCACTCGTATTTATTGTCGCAGGACCCTTTGAACCTTCCTACAAATGTACCCACCTTCATTTCTTACAAATATGAAGAAAATAAGAATATTTCGATAATATGTCGCTTGATAAGATCTTTGACTCATCTTGATGTTGATTGGATAAGATATCTGACTCATCATGATATTAGATCCTTCCTAATATGCTTAGATTTTATTGATATCAACCTTATTTAATTAGATTTCCATGATTATTTCCTAACCTATAGCAACCTTCTAGAATTAACTTACACTCAAATTCAATGTTGAACCCTTTTGTTCCTTTGTTCAACATAGACATGAGTTAAGTCAAATACATGTCAATGAGGTAACTTCTATTAGTAAAATACATGTTGAACCCATTTGTTCCTTTGTCCTTTGGCTTGATTACTCTCAAGAGAATCTTCACTCAGTAAGTCTAGACTTCTATGATGTTTTTTTGACTTCTTGATGCATGGGACATAGACTGGGACATAGATCTCCAAATCACACGTTTTTTTTTGTGTAAGCATTTTAGAGGTAGTAGATTACATCTAATGGCCTATATCATCAATCAATCTGGGACCTCCATATATATATTTGGAGGGGGGGTTGCATGGGATGCTTCTTATGGCATTTGACCATAAATGCTCCCCAATCAAAAGTAATGAAGGAGCTCTCAAAAGGAAAATCAGCACCGTTGATCATGATTTTAAGATATATGAACTAGCTAACCTTTTTTGTTTTGGGTTTCTTATGCATTGTGCTGGAAAAAAAAATGATTGGTAAAGATAGTGGGCAAAACATGGTATAAACCATATAATTTGTAACTCTAAACTATCGATCTTAATCTAAATATTTCAAAACATATACATATCAAATTTCAATCAATTTGGATGTTTCTAAACTATAAATCAGACTGAAACATCATATCATATCATTGAAATGGTCAACTTTATTCTTTTTAAAAAAACCTGAAAATTTGTGAGTTTCATTTTGAGAAGTCGTTCATTACTTTTTACTGGGAAGTTTTTGTAGTCAAATGCTTTTGGAAGCATCCTAATCCTTCCCTCTGTTGATACATATTTCAGATAGATAGATAGCCATGCAGATGTGTGTGTGTGTGTGTGTGTGTGTGTTTAAGGCCTTGATATTCCTCTCTCTATTTCTCTGTGTGTACCCCTTGTTTGTTAAAATTTGTCTCAACCTTGTCCCCATAATCCTTCCTGCAGTTGTTAATGCACCACTGATATGCCTGTGTTAACCAGAACTCGAGTTCAGAAGAAAGAACACTTGCCCATCTACTTGCAATTTTGCCAGATTGGATCAGATTGTCCCATTGGATAGTTGACTCTTCTAGAACTCTATTGATGCAATGGATTATTGACTGTTAGTTTTATTCTGCTCATACAGAAATGCATGCATCGTTCATGCAGCAGCTGTTCACACCTATGCATGTTGCACCCACAGCAACATCTTAAGCATACCGACATTATTTCACTCAGAAAAATTGAAGGCATCATGATTTGCCCGGAATATGACCGTAGATAAACTTTTCATTATAGATTACTTCTTTAGCATATGTGGATTGTGGTGGAGAAACCAATATTCCTGTGGCAAAATGACCTACCCATTGGACTGACCTACCCATTGGAATGATCTTCCATTTTTGTCTTTCTGAACTCATCATTTAAGTTAAGAGAAGCCAATCCGGGGTTTTTTAAACATGATACTCTTTCTTTTCAGCTTGGTGCTGATTGGTTTTCACCTGTCGAGGCTTCTCTTAAGCGCACTGTTATTCGGAATCTGATACATGATCTTCTGAAGGACCCCTCCCAAAAAATTGTTCCAACTACATGTAACAATGGGCATCTTTCCTCGGTTTCCTGAAGTTGATGTTGATCCTGAACCCATCATAGAATTTTTTCCTGAGCAGTGTGGTCCAGCTAAGGCAGCCGCTAGTGCTTCAATAGCTCCTGCAACTGACAAAGGAAATGGAAATGATGTTGAGCAAGTACCAGTGGTAGAATTTGTTCCGGAGCCGTGCAGTCCAGCTAGACCAGTTGTTGGTGATTCATCAGGGCCTGCTACTGACAGAGGAATGCAAATTGAACTATCAACATCTTCTAATGTCACTTCATGTGATAAGCAAGTGGGACTGACCCTCCAGGAGTTTCCTGAACCAGGAGCAACTAGAGGGTCTTATCTTGAGCTCCAAGAAAATGCATGTCGACCGGATGAACCATTTCAGAAACTTGCACCTACAGAATATCTGGTAGTGGTATTGTTCCTCCATGTTGACTAGTTTGGATCACATCAATATCTATTGTTCATTGTAATTTTCCTTAAAGAGATTGAAAATATTACTTTGTTTGATACACAACTTCCTTCATTACATCTATTAGTCATTATCACAATAATAACATGGTATATTTGTGGATTAGGAACATGTGGATAGGAGCACACCCAAAGCTTCACAAGAGGCAGAAAGCACACCCGAAGCTTCACAAGAGGCTTTCCATCTTGATCCTTGAATGGCTCTCTGAAATTGTTTGCCATTCACTTGATAGATGCGTCATGTAGATTTTTTTTTTTTTTTAATGACACCATCTGTCTGTATCAGGTCATGTATGGGGTTTCTATGGGGTGCCTCTCATCATCTTTGTTCGTCACCTCAACAGTTGAATATGTTTGTTTGCCCCATCATGTGATAAGCGATTTAGGTACCATTGCCTTTCTTAATGAATTAGTCTCTTAGGGTTACTGTTTAGTTTAATTCCTTGAGAGTTGTGGATCTGGGAATCATCGATGTTTACTAACTTGATCAGGTCCTCGAGAATCCAAACTACCGTCTGTCTGGTAATCTGGTCTCTGAGATGTATGTACTACCTGGCAGGTATACTTTTGTGAATGAGTTTTAAGACATTATTTGCGAAAGTATTTTGTGTGGGCACTGAATCAATCGACTTCGAATTACAGTAACTC
>UESW01004502.1:651790-766939 GCA_900491605.1 Calamus simplicifolius
CTTCCTGGGCGATGGCTATTGGGCCGAGCGGGTCCTGGGCTCGGTTCTGGATCCTAGGATCACCGAAGGCCTTGGTCGTCAGAAGACAGGCGAGTTCTTCAGGGAATCTTATGCCGCTGCGTTCAGGGTAGGCGACCTTCTTGCCCTTTATCCCTTATTGTTCATGTACACATACTTTGCTGACTTGAGGCTTGTGCGCGCAGATTGTGCATTCCCTAAAGGCCGCTAGGGAGGTGATCCGCGGGGAGAAGAACCTTCTCCGGGAGATGCAGGACCGCGCAGAAGCAGCAGAGAAGGCACTGGAGGAGATCAAAGAGTCCTGCGCCAGCGAGGTAAGAGCCGCCGAGGGCAAAGCGGAGATCGAGGCCAACCGCGCGCGCGCAGCGATCTCCCAGATGATGGAGTCCGAGAGCGCGGTTATGGCGAGGAACATTCATATCTCGGAGCTAACCGAGGCTCTTCGGGAGGCTGAGGAACGGGCGGGAGCGGCGTCGGAGGAGGCTAGAGCGGCGAGAGAAGAGGCCGAAGTGGCAAAAGAAGAGGCTGGCCGGTATAAGGAGAGATAGGTCGCGCCAGAGAAACCGAGAGGGACGCGGTGGAAGCCTTAGCCGCAGAAAAAACTCGAGCTGCCAAGCTTGTCGAAGAATACAGGTCGTCTGAGCGTTACACAGACGACCTAGCCGAAGCTTCAGCCGCCGCGTTCCTCGACGGATTCCAGTATGCCAAGGAGAAAGTGGCCAAGGATCTAGATTTCCCCCGCGCCCTGGAGGTTGAGCCAGAGCCATCGTCGGACCCGGCCCCTTCCGATGACGAACCCGCACCGGCGGAGCCTTGAGTTCGCACCCGTTACTTTGCTGCCTTTCTTTGCTTCTGTAAGCCCGACTATGTCGGGGTTTTGTAATCCCTTCTATTAATGAAAGCATCTTTCTCGACGATTTTTGCACTGTTATTGACTTTGTTGATTGACATGTGGCCACACGAGTCCGTTCGTCCCGACGATTCTAGGGAACACCTTCCTACCCACGCCGTTCCGCCTTAATTACATGAACCCGCTAGTTAAAGTTAGGTGGGGTTGAATCTTGGGAGCGGGGGCACCGCTGATCGGAGACTAGGCCGGTAGGCGCCCTTGGAGCCATAGGCGTGACGCTTGATCAAGCATCGAACCTGGCGTTGGTCTGGCGCGCGGCTTGATGCCCGCGGGACTTGGCTTTGGTCTGACCGGTAGAGCGTCGGGTCCTGACTGCGAAGAACCCTTGGTGCGCCAATCCGCCGGCGGTTAGCCGGGTTTTATGCTTGATTAGCGGGCTTTGAGTGCCGACGAAGTGCCGGGCTTTTGTTGTTGAGAGCCGGTGGTACACCGCTCTGCCAGTGGTACACTGGGCTTATGCCTGGCTGGTGCAGGGCTTTGAGTGCCGACGAAGTGCCGGGCTTTTGTTGTTGAGAGCCGGTGGTACACCGCTCTGCCAGTGGTACACTGGGCTTATGCCTGGCTGGTGCAGGGCTTTGAGTGCCGACGAAGTGCCGGGCTTTTGTTGTTGAGAGCCGGTGGTACACCGCTCTGCCAGTGGTACACTGGGCTTATGCCTGGCTGGTGCAGGGCTTTGAGTGCCGACGAAGTGCCGGGCTTTTGTTGTTGAGAGCCGGTGGTACACCGCTCTGCCAGTGGTACACTGGGCTTATGCCTGGCTGGTGCAGGGCTTTGAGTGCCGACGAAGTGCCGGGCTTTTGTTGTTGAGAGCCGGTGGTACACCGCTCTGCCAGTGGTACACTGGGCTTATGCCTGGCTGGTGCAGGGCTTTGAGTGCCGACGAAGTGCCGGGCTTTTGTTGTTGAGAGCCGGTGGTACACCGCTCTGCCAGTGGTACACTGGGCTTATGCCTGGCTGGTGCAGGGCTTTGAGTGCCGACGAAGTGCCGGGCTTTTGTTGTTGAGAGCCGGTGGTACACCGCTCTGCCAGTGGTACACTGGGCTTATGCCTGGCTGGTGCAGGGCTTTGAGTGCCGACGAAGTGCCGGGCTTTTGTTGTTGAGAGCCGGTGGTACACCGCTCTGCCAGTGGTACACTGGGCTTATGCCTGGCTGGTGCAGGGCTTTGAGTGCCGACGAAGTGCCGGGCTTTTGTTGTTGAGAGCCGGTGGTACACCGCTCTGCCAGTGGTACACTGGGCTTATGCCTGGCTGGTGCAGGGCTTTGAGTGCCGACGAAGTGCCGGGCTTTTGTTGTTGAGAGCCGGTGGTACACCGCTCTGCCAGTGGTACACTGGGCTTATGCCTGGCTGGTGCAGGGCTTTGAGTGCCGACGAAGTGCCGGGCTTTTGTTGTTGAGAGCCGGTGGTACACCGCTCTGCCAGTGGTACACTGGGCTTATGCCTGGCTGGTGCAGGGCTTTGAGTGCCGACGAAGTGCCGGGCTTTTGTTGTTGAGAGCCGGTGGTACACCGCTCTGCCAGTGGTACACTGGGCTTATGCCTGGCTGGTGCAGGGCTTTGAGTGCCGACGAAGTGCCGGGCTTTTGTTGTTGAGAGCCGGTGGTACACCGCTCTGCCAGTGGTACACTGGGCTTATGCCTGGCTGGTGCAGGGCTTTGAGTGCCGACGAAGTGCCGGGCTTTTGTTGTTGAGAGCCGGTGGTACACCGCTCTGCCAGTGGTACACTGGGCTTATGCCTGGCTGGTGCAGGGCTTTGAGTGCCGACGAAGTGCCGGGCTTTTGTTGTTGAGAGCCGGTGGTACACCGCTCTGCCAGTGGTACACTGGGCTTATGCCTGGCTGGTGCAGGGCTTTGAGTGCCGACGAAGTGCCGGGCTTTTGTTGTTGAGAGCCGGTGGTACACCGCTCTGCCAGTGGTACACTGGGCTTATGCCTGGCTGGTGCAGGGCTTTGAGTGCCGACGAAGTGCCGGGCTTTTGTTGTTGAGAGCCGGTGGTACACCGCTCTGCCAGTGGTACACTGGGCTTATGCCTGGCTGGTGCAGGGCTTTGAGTGCCGACGAAGTGCCGGGCTTTTGTTGTTGAGAGCCGGTGGTACACCGCTCTGCCAGTGGTACACTGGGCTTATGCCTGGCTGGTGCAGGGCTTTGAGTGCCGACGAAGTGCCGGGCTTTTGTTGTTGAGAGCCGGTGGTACACCGCTCTGCCAGTGGTACACTGGGCTTATGCCTGGCTGGTGCAGGGCTTTGAGTGCCGACGAAGTGCCGGGCTTTTGTTGTTGAGAGCCGGTGGTACACCGCTCTGCCAGTGGTACACTGGGCTTATGCCTGGCTGGTGCAGGGCTTTGAGTGCCGACGAAGTGCCGGGCTTTTGTTGTTGAGAGCCGGTGGTACACCGCTCTGCCAGTGGTACACTGGGCTTATGCCTGGCTGGTGCAGGGCTTTGAGTGCCGACGAAGTGCCGGGCTTTTGTTGTTGAGAGCCGGTGGTACACCGCTCTGCCAGTGGTACACTGGGCTTATGCCTGGCTGGTGCAGGGCTTTGAGAAGATTCAGATAACTAAATTGAATCTTGTTAGCATTGAATAAGGGATGAATACCCAAGCAAACACGGGGACATGCTTATCATGAAAAAATGGATACATTACTGATAATACCGGCGGAGGTTATCCGCATTCCACGTCCTAGGAAGTGGCGTCCCATCAAGTCCTTCGATTTTATAAGCTCCGTGGTGCAGCGTCTCGGTGATCCGGTAGGGTCCTTCCCAGTTAGGGGCTAGCTTACCTCCTTCAGTTGGCTTTGAGACCTCGGCCCGCCGGAGAACTAGGTCTCCTGGTAGGAACGTTCGAGGGCGCACACGCGCGTTGTAGTACTTCGCGGCCCGTTGCCGGTAGGTTGCCATTCGAAGCCGCGCCCTGCCCCGCATTTCCTCCACCAGGTCGAGGTTGGCTCTCAGTTGGTCAGAATTACCTTCTTCACTGTAAGCCTCCACTCGAGGGCTAGGTGCTCCGATCTCCACGGGGATAACAGCTTCTGAGCCAAAAACTAGGCTGAATGGCGTCTCCCAGTGGGGGCTCGAGGCGTCGTGTGATAGGCCCATAGCACGTTGGGGAGCTCCTCTACCCAACGTCCCTTGCAACCGTCCAGCCGAGACTTCAGTCCTTGGAGAATGATTCGGTTGTCACTTCAGCCGCCCCGTTGGTTTGAGGATGTCCGACGGAAGTAAATCTTTGAAAAATCCCAGCTCGGAGCAGAACTCCCGAAAAGGTGCATTATCAAACTGACGGCCATTATCGGTGACCAGTGTGCGTGGCAGGCCAAACCGACATATGATTGACTTCCAGAAAAAAGATCTTACTTTGCTCTCGGTAATCTTGGCCAAAGCCTCAGCTTCGACCCACTTGGTGAAGTGGTCCACCGCCACCAAGAGGAACTTTCGCTGCCCGGAAGCCGGGGGAAATGGACCCAAGATATCCATGCCCCACTGGGCAAAGGGCCAAGGCGCCATCACGGGGGTCAGGTTAGACGTCGGTTGTCGCTGGATATTGGCATGACGTTGGCAGATATCACACTTCTTGACAAGCTCGGCCGCGTCCTCCTTCATCGTCAGCCAGAAGTACCCTTGGCGCAGAGCCTTGTAAGCCAGGGCTCTGCCCCCCAGATGACTCCCGCATATGCCTTCATGGATCTCCCTAAGGATATAATCCGACTCCGATGGCCCTACACACCTAAGGACCGGATATGAGAATGATCTTCGATAAAGCTTCCCGTCCATCATCAAGAATCTCGGGGCCCTTCGCTTAAGCTGTTTGGCCTCCGCTGGGTCCCCCGGGAGGGTACCGTCGGTCAAGTATCGGATGTAGGCATCCATCCAGGAGGGCTCCGGCTCCACTGGCAACACTTCTTCCGCGGTCTCAATGCTTGGGGCTGGTAGATGCTCCACGTATGTCCTCCCTAACGCCCCATCGACCGAAGTGGCCAAGCGGGACAGGGAGTCAGCTCTGGCATTCTCTGCCCTGGGGATATAGCTGACACGGAAGTAAGAAAAATGAGACGCCTGGGACTGCACCTTGCTCAGGTAACGGGACATGACCGGGTCCCTAGCCTCGTATTCACCAGTAATTTGCCCAGAAATGAGCTGAGAGTCGGTAAAGGCCCTCAAGCGCCCCGCGCCCAATTCCTTGGCTAGTCTCAACCCCGCCAGCAGGGCTTCGTACTCCGCCTGATTATTGGTCGCCGGGAACTGGAATCTGAGGGCGTACTCTACTACATCTCCCTCCGGGCTTGCAAGGATGAGCCCGGCACCGCTCCCTTGGGAGTTTGCCGCTCCGTCCACATGCAGGATCCAATCCTCCACCTCCCCTGATGAGGGGGGGTCCCCAAACTCCTCCGGTTGCGCCTCCTCCATGTCCTTCTTGGTCCAGGAGCATTCGACTAGGAAATCCGCCAACACCTGAGACTTCATGGCTGACCTCGGTCGGATGGACAGATCGAACTCGCCTAGCTTGATGGCCCATTTAGCCAGCCGGCCGGAGGTGTCGGGGCGAGACAGGATAGCTCGCAGGGGCTGATCCGTAAGCACCACGATGGGATGAGCTTGAAAATAAGGCCGAAGGCGCTGAGTAGAGACCACCAGAGCGAAGATGATCTTCTCAGTTTTTGAATACCTGGTCTCCGCGTCATGGAGTATTTTGCTGGTGTAGTAGATCGGCTTCTGAGTTCCGTCGGTATCCATGTGCACCAGTACCGAGCTGACGGCCTCCGGGGAAGCGGCCAGATACAGGAAGAGCTCCTCCCCATTTTCGGGCTTGGATAGCAGCGGTGGAGTGGAGAGAAACTGCTTCAATTCTTCAAAGGAGCTCTGACATTCTTTCGTCCACTCGAAGCCGTTAATCTTGCGCAGCGCCTTGAAAAAGGGTAGACACCTCTCCGCCGACCTTGACATGAAACGACTCAAGGCCGCCACCCTCCCCGTCAGGCGCTGCACCTCCTTCTTGCTGACCGGGGGCCGCATCTCCAGGATAGCTCTGATCTTGTCGGGGTTGGCTTCGATCCCGCGCTGGGTCACCATGAAACCCAGGAACTTGCCGGCCGCCACTCCAAAGGCGCATTTGTGGGGGTTGAGCTTCATCCGGTACCGGCGCAGATTGCCGAAAGTCTCCCCGAGATCGGTCACATGGTCTTCTGCGCTGGTGCTTTTAGTCAGCATGTCGTCCACATAGACCTCCATATTGCGCCCCAGCTGATTCTCGAAAACCTTGTTCATCAACCTTTGATAAGTGGCCCCGGCGTTTTTCAGCCCGAAAGGCATCACTCTGTAACAGTAGATCCCCTTCTCCGTGACAAAGGAGGTTGCCTCCTCGTCTACTGAGCTCATCTTGATTTGATTGTACCCCGAGAACGCATCCATGAAACTGAGCGTCCCGTGCCCGGAAGTGGCGTCCACCAGCTGGTCGATTCGGGGGAGCGGAAAGCTGTCCTTGGGGCACGCCTTGTTGAGGTCGGTGAAGTCCACACACATCCTCCAGCTCCCACTGGCCTTCCGAACCATCACGACATTCGCCAACCAGTCGGGGTAGCGCACCTCACGAATGTGGCCAGCCGCCAACAGCTTCCGCACCTCCTCGTCGACAGCCTTCTGCCGGTCCGGAGCAAAACTCCTTTTCTTCTGCCTGATGGGCCGGCACTCTGGTCGGATGTTGAGCTGGTGTGTAATCACCTCCTCCGGGATCCCGGGCATGTCAGATGCTGACCACGCGAAGACGTCGGCGTTGGCCCGTAGAAAGGTTAGGAGCTGGTCACGGGCTTCGTCAGGAAGCGAAGCTCCGACTCGAACCGTCTGCGCGGGGTCCTCCCCGAGGGGGAAGGTAAGCAGCCGCTCGGCCGGTTCCCCCCTCCTCTCCAAGTCCCGTGGGTCAAGAGTTTCCGATGTCGATGTCGACGGTGGTGCAAGCACTGCCCCCTGGGGACTGGGGGCCAAGTGATAGCATAGCGCCGGCAGGTCCTGCTCTCCTCGCATCTCGCCGATCCCGCTGGTGGTTGGGAACCTCACTAGGAGTCGCTTGGTGGAAATGACGGCATCCAAGAGGTTGAGCCCGGGCCTCCCAAGAATCGCATTGTACGCCAGGGGCACACGGACCACCAAAAACTTTATAAGGACAGTGCTCTGGCACGGAGCCATTCCGGCTGTCACAGGAAGAGTAATCTCCCCCTCGACCCTCACAGAATCCCCCGTGAATCCCATCAAAGGCGTGACGACAGGTTGAAGTAAATCATGCGACAGGTTCATGCGAACAAAGGCGTCGTAGTTTAAAACATCTACTGAACTTCCACTGTCGACCAGGATTCGTTTTACAGGGTGCTTAGCGATCGTCATGGATACGACGACGCTATCATCATCTTTGTTTACAACCCCCTCTAGGTCCTCTTCGAAAAAAGGAATTATAGCCTCCGCTCCTCCCTCCCCCCTCGGTCTCTTCGGCGGGCCCCCTGCCCCCCAGGAGATCATCGCTACCGTCTTCTCCGTCGGGGCGTTATCAATCATCGGCGGTGCAGGCGCTGATGGGCCGGGAGCTCCTGGGTTGTTCCTTTGGACGAACTTCCTCAGGTGGCCCTGTTGAATGAGATCTTCAATGGCTTTCTTCAGCTGCCGGCAGTCGTCGGTGTTGTGGCCATGGTCCCGGTGGTAGCGGCAGTAGAGGTTCTTGTTCCGGGGGATCTTCGGGTTGATGGGAGGAGGACGTTGCAGGTAAGGCTCCCCTTCGATCTCGAGCAGGATCTGGGATATGGGAGCAAGCAACGGAGTGTACGGCCCGTCTCTTGGTGCAGGAGGTCGAGGGCGGTTGTCTGGTCGGCGAGGAGGCTCGGGCCTCCTGGGGCGGGCTTCCGCAGGTTCTGGCTGGGCTGGCTTCCGGGGTATACTCCCGCCGGCCTCACGCCGAGAAAAGTCAGCTTCATCTGCCCGGATGTATTCTGGGCGCGGATCAGGAGTTCGGAGTAGGAACCCGGCGGCTTCTTGTCAAGAGAATACGCGAAACGGGAAGGGCGGAGCCCTCGCTTCAGAGCCAAGGTAGCCACTGAGTCCTCCAAGTTATATACCTCCAGGGCGGCCTCCTTAAACCGGGCGACGTAGTCTCGCAGGGACTCGCCATTCTTCTGCTGGACAGCAAATAGACTGTCCGCCACCCTCGGGATCTTCCGGCAGGCGTCAAAGTGGGCCAGGAAAGCCCTCTCCAACTGGCGAAAGGAGTCGATGCTCCGTGGCGGCAGGCGAGAGTACCAGGCCCGGGCAGCTTTTTTCAGAGTAGCAGGGAAGGCCACACACATAAGGGAGTCTGTGGCCCCCTGAACCTGCATGAGCACCTTGTAACTTTCCAAATGGTCCAGGGGGTCCGTAGTCCCGTCATAAGGGTCCAGCTGAGGAAGGCGGAACCGGGTAGAGATTGGCTCCTCCATGATGCGGCGGGACAGGGGAGGCCGACTGTCGTAATCAGTCTCCGGCAGGTGGGTGATTCGACGGCTAAGTTCTTCCAACTTCTGATTACACTCCTCGAGTCGCCGCTCAGCTCGGCGAGGCATCCGGCCATCAACGGAACCCTCCCCTGAAGACTCAGAAGAAGAGCGGAGGCGACGATGTCGGCGCGCGCGCTCCGCCTCCTTTCCGTGCCGTCGCTTAGGAGAGATGCTGGCGTGGCGAGAAGGAGACCGGGGCCTTTTGGACGCCTCGCGGCGATGCGGCTTGGCTGGAGATCGGCGGTGATGATCTGCAGGAACGGGCGACCTCCGGCGGGAGGAGTGCTGACTGGGCTGCACCGCCCCTGGGACAGATGGGCTCGGCTCCGGCTGTCGCAAGGCTACTTGTTGCTGCTGCTGCATGCTTTTGACCGCCGCTGCCAGCGACTGGACCTGGGTGGCCAGGGCAGCGAATCGATCTTCTTGAAGTGGCTGTGGAGCGGATGCAGGGGCGCCATTCTGCGGAGCAGAAGGCCCTGCCTCCTGGAGGTTCGGAGGCTCTGGGAAACAAGATACGAGAGCTGGGGGGGCCTCCGCGGGTGGACCAGCCCCGCAGCGCTGCCTCCCAGCGCGACCGGCTGAAGCTCCCTTCATTCGAGTTGTCACCATGGCTTTAAGGTCTCGAAGAAAGAAAGCCGCTGGTTCGAAGTCTCTCTTACACTCCCCCCCTCCTGGCGCGCCAATCTGATGACGCCAAGTCACCGCCTTCGAACGTCGGGGAAGACGGATGTCTCGCTCCGGGAAATCCTGCAAGAAAAGTCCCCGGGGACCGGTAGCACCGGTGGGGACCCTCCGACGATCAAGTTAGTGGCTTGGGTTCAGACAAGGAACCACCCCCGCGAAGAGAAGCTGGGGCAGTTAGGGTTTTTGCTCAGAGGAAGAAAGCTCAGAGAGCCAGAGTTCGGATCCCCCTTACAGCCTGAATATGTCTCTTTTATACCTGTCTGAATACCGTGACGTGCAGCTTCGGAAGACCTTTCTTGTACTGTCACCGATGGATGTGACTGGGCTCCTATTGCTAGAGGCGGCGAGTCGTACATCCTAGTAAGGCATGGTGGCGCACAGAGGCATGCAACGCGCCAAACATCGTTATGAGGCATGACCCTCCGTACCGGGGCACACTTTACAGGAGTACTAAATGGTACTACGGCAAGGCACAGCCATGTGCCGAAGATCATGCGTGAGCACCGTGCATGCTGACAGTTGCTGTTTTCTTCGGCGGTTGAATAGCGTGTCGACCATGCACCCTGAGGCCAGTAGGGGCCCTGGGTTAAGAAATGATGACCCCACCCCGACCCCGAGGGGGTGCCGGAGGTGGGGAAATGACCGTTCACCCCGAGGCCGGTAGGGGCCCCGGGGTTAAGAAATGATGACCCCACCCCGACCCCGAGGGGGTGCCGGAGGTGGGGAATGACCGTTCACCCCGAGGCCGGTAGGGGCCCCGGGGTTAAGAAATGATGACCCCACCCCGACCCCGAGGGGGTGCCGGAGGTGGGGAAATGACCGTTCACCCCGAGGCCGGTAGGGGCCCCGGGGTTAAGAAATGATGACCCCACCCCGACCCCGAGGGGGTGCCGGAGGTGGGGAAATGACCGTTCACCCCGAGGCCGGTAGGGGCCCCGGGGTTAAGAAATGATGACCCCACCCCGACCCCGGGGGGTGCCGGAGGTGGGGAAATGACCGTTCACCCCGAGGCCGGTAGGGGCCCCGGGGTTAAGAAATGATGACCCCACCCCGACCCCGAGGGGGTGACGGAGGTGGGGAAATGACAGTTCGCCCTGAGGCCGGTAGGGGCCCCGGGGTTAAGAAATAATGACCCCACCTCGACCCCAAGGGGGTGCCGGAGGTGGGGAAATGACTGACTGCCGTTACCCTGCCTGATGACGTTGGGATCAATCATATCAGATTTCAACGGCAAGTCAGACCCAGGCAAAGGCAACTCATAGGGCTGCACCTCGGACCTCCTCTGTTGAAAAGCTGACAACCACGACCCATATATTCAATACTGCAGCTTACTTTTATTCAATACTGCAGCTTCCGTAGGTTATCAATAAATACTGCCTTTGATCAGATGTCGGATATTTAATAATCCTTCTTAATTAGGATTTCATAATATGCTGGCGAGCATAGATTCCTTTGTGAGATTCCTTTGGCAAGCACAGCAGCATGATTCCAACCTCCATTTTTCTGCTCTTCAAGCCTTTCTTGTATCACTCTGTATACATCCAATCATGAGCATATATGGGTGGGTTGACCTTTTTTTGGGTCCTTTTGGAGTGGCTCTCTTGGGCTTAGTTATCCGTCAAATTAGATTTGGAGCATGTGCACGCACTTCAAATATTCATAATAAACGTCTAAAATGTTGGTATCTATTCATCATAAACTTCTATAAACTGTTGGACGTTGTCTTTCTAGCTCTAAATAAATAAACTTAAAAACTTAAGATCATGTATCATAAAGCCCCTTTCTAATCCATCAAGTTGTCATTATTAGTTAAAATAAAGAGAATCTGATTGATCTTATCTTCACAGTGACCCTATCTTAAAATCCTATTGGATACAATTCCAATCAAGTCTATTTCGATCATTGTAATATGCCTTGGAAAGAATCTAAAGATAGAGCATTGAGGATGCAGAGCAACAATGCTCCTTCGAAACAGGTCTTGCAAGCAGAAATTGGCAAAGAGCATAAGCCTTCCTTCCCTTCATTGGGTCGCCATGCATTTGCCAATGGATCCTTTCATGGATTGGATGAATAATTCATGGTTTGACTACTTTTATGAAATCATGTACTTCTTCAGTTCCAATAAAGCTCCAAATTATTGAATATGGGCATATGGAGTTATATAGACTCAATAATGAAGCCATGCGCTCCTAATATTAACCTTTATAAGCTTTTTACTTTTTCCTCTTTCTTTTTGAAAAAACTAGGAAGAACTATTTCCCATTTCTATCTAGGTCAGAGTCCAAGTCCATTGGCAGATAGAGCCACTACTCATAGAATCGATCAAGGATTTATTTATATAGAAGTAGAACCAAGGCCTAACTTCTTACAGAATCAAAGCCCCATAGAATTACTTCTTTTTTGAATTCCTTCTCTGTTTTCTTGTTTTTAGTTTTGTTTCAAAATTTCATACTTATAAAATTTCTTTCTTTTTTTTTTTTTTTTACTATGATTGATGTTATTGTCATCTAAATATTTTGTCATCCCCTAGATTCTAGGAGTCACAGAATACAAAAAAACATCTTCCTTGGTTCCTTTCTTAAGAATATTTATAATATAATCGCTGTAAGCTCTGGCATATTCCGACCGTGAGACCGCACAAAATCATTTAATGAATTTTTAAGGATTAAAAAAAATTAAACAAAATTAAAATTGACCGAACGTGAAGGATCTTTTTGTAATTTTTCAAAACTAACAGAACTAAACATCTTAAAGAAGATCAAACTTAACATCTTAAAGAAGATCAAACTTATCATAATCAGCTCTGGCTAACAGTTCATCTTAGGGGTGATCTTGGTCATTGACCAATCGGTGACCAATTTCTAAATGATTAGCCAACCCACCGTCCTGCTACCCTATCCGTTGAGTTGACGAAATCATCCGACCCAAAAAAATTAGTTTGAAAAGTATCTCATTTTGAAAAATATTTTTAAAAACGTATTAAGAAAAAAAATCTTAAGATAATTTTTTTTTTTAATGGAGGACAGCCGTCCAAGCATGAAATATACCATCCACTAAAGGATAATTACATCAAAAGTATATAAACTTATTTAAGATTTTCAATTAAGTCCTTAAACTCAACTTAACTCAACTAATCTAAGCTTTTTTCCAACTACATGGGGTCGGCTACATGCTTCCTCCACTCTATTCTATTTAAGACTAAGTCGATACTCAAATTATAAATAGTTATATCGCTTTTAATTATTTTTGCCAAGACCGATCTCAAGTCTAGATAAAGGAGTATTGCCAACGTAAAACTCCGTCAGATCTCTAAAATATGAATTGAGTCCTTATACTTTCAAAAAAAAAAAAAAATTAAGAACATACTCTTTTTTTTTTTTGAATAATGATACCAACTTGTAAAAAATTTTTAATTGAGTATGCTAATTCATAAAAGTTTTTAATTAAGTATTCTTATTTAAGTCCAACTAGCATTTTTTGTAAATACATGGCAAACCAATAAATTAAAAATTTTTGAATATAAATTTTTATACATAATAACCTAAATGAGAAATATTATTATTTATTCCTATAAAAAAATTATATGCATGAAAGGTTCAACAGCAAAATAGTGACTTTTTAATTTTTTGATTAATAGTAAATAAATTAATGAAAAAATTATACTTTTATAAGTTCATATATTGAATTGATTATATATATATTCAAGTTATCGGTGATCCATTAAATCATCATTTATGATCATCAAAAATACATTTAATTCAAAAGCTATATAAATTTAAATAAAAAAAATATAAAAACTCAATTAAAACCTCAAATATGTATCTAATTGTCATATCCATTACTGGCCAGATTCTATGATTCGTTTTGTACTCCCCGTTTGACCCTTTCGTCATCAGAAAATGCAAGATGGTGTGGAAAATGGGCAAAGCACATTCGAACTAATCATCATTTCACTCCCCACTCTCTTGCAGATCTTCCGAGATGGATCCATCTCGTGCAAATTAAACTTACAAACCGCATCGGTTGGAGTACAAAGTTGTTCTTAGAAACTTAAATTAGTCGAACTCGGCTCTTATGAAGTGGAACGATGGCCGCATAATTTTAATATTCTACGAGACTTAAAAGCCTTATGCAGGTTGAGTAAAGGAGGTGAAATCACTGAGTTTTATACGCTCAGCCCCTCAATAAAAGCTGATCATTCTTTGGTATCGAAGCTAGGAATACCCAACGACTCAATCCAATCTGACCATCCTTTGGTATCGAAATTAAATGGGTTTTTGAGAATATCCTTAAGCGATGGATCGTTCACCGAATCCCTCATGCGATCCATTGGAAGCTCCGTGGGGGCGACCTCATCAAGGAGAGAGCACTCGGTGGGTTCTGCCACTTTATTTGCTGCTTGCTCGCTAGGCCCTGCATCGTCCATCATCTCAGCCTCTGGATTCTCTCCACAGCTCTTCTTCGCTTTCCTTTTATAATCTCGAGTCTTATAGACGACAGAAAGAGACAGTTCTTCATTCACCTACAAGAAGTGTCAAAATAATCAAACACGAGTAATCTAATGGATTGCACATAGCGACCATGGTAGTCGCTGGTGCAAGTTTTGCAGTATTCATGCCATGCTCCCAGCCCATGGCTTCAGCCACTGAATGTGACAATTCCCTGCATATATACTTAAATCCCATAGCATGTTGGACATCAATTCTAAATTCAAATTCAAATAAATATTATATTTAACTAATTATAGTCCATGCCATAATTAATCAAATTCAAGTAATATGCTGAAACTACATTGATGACGCCAAGTCACCGCCTTTGAACGTCGGGGAAGACGGATGTCTCGCTCCGGGAAATCCTGCAAGAAAAGTCCCCGGGACCGGTAGCACCGGTGGGGACCCTCCGACGATCAAGTTAGTGGCTTGGGTTCAGACAAAGAACCACCCCCCGCGAAGAGAAGCTGGGGCAGTTAGGGTTTTTATTCAAAGGGAAAAGCCTCCAGAGTCAGAGTTCGAATCCGGCCTATAGCCTGAATATGTTTCTTTTATACCTGTCTGAATACCGTCACGTGCAGCTTCGGAAGACCTTTCTTTTGTACTGTTCTTGATGGACGTGGCTGGGCTCCTATTGCTAGAGGCGGCGAGTCGTACATCCTAGTAAGGCGTAGTGGCGCACAGAGGCGTGCAATGCGCCAAACATCGTTATGAGACATGACCCTCCGTACCGGGGCACATTTTACAGGAGTACGAAATGGTACTACGGCAAGGCACAGCCATGTGCCGGAGATCATGCGTGAGCACCGTACATGCTGACAGTTGCTGTTTTCTTTGGCGGTTGAATAGCATGTTGACCGTTCACCTCGAGGCCGGTAGGGGCCCCGGGGTTAAGGTATGACCCCGCTCCCGACCCCGAGGGGGTGCCGGAAATGGGGAAATGACCGTTTACCCCGAGGCCGGTAGGGGCCCCGGGGTTAAGGTATGATCCCCCGCCCCGACCCCGAGGGGGTGCCGGAAATGGGGAAATGACCGTTCACCCCGAGGCCGGTAGGGGCCCCGGGGTTAAGGTATGATCCCCGCTCCCGACCCCGAGGGGGTGCCGGAATGGGGAAATGACCGACCCCGAGGCCGGTAGGGGCCCCGGGGTTAAGGTATGACCCCCCGCCCCGACCCCGAGGGGGTGCCGGAATGGGGAAATGACCGACCCCGAGGCCGGTAGGGGCCCCGGGGTTAAGGTATGATCCCCGCCCCGACCCCGAGGGGGTGCCGGAATGGGGAAATGACCGACCCCGAGGCCGGTAGGGGCCCCGGGGTTAAGGTATGATCCCCGCTCCCGACCCCGAGGGGGTGCCAATGGGGAAATGACCGACCCCGAGGCCGGTAGGGCCCCGGGGTTAAGGTATGATCCCCGCTCCCGACCCCGAGGGGGTGCCGGAATGGGGAAATGACCGACCCCGAGGCCGGTAGGGGCCCCGGGGTTAAGGTATGATCCCCCCCCGACCCCGAGGGGGTGCCGGAATGGGGAAATGAACCCCGAGGCCGGTAGGGGCCCCGGGGTTAAGGTATGATTTCCCCGCTCCCGACCCCGAGGGGGTGCCGGGAATGGGGAAATGAACCCCGAGGCCGGTAGGGGCCCCGGGGTTAAGGTATGATTTCCCCGCTCCCGACCCCGAGGGGGTGCCGGGAATGGGGAAATGACGATGCGCCCCGAGGCCGGTAGGGGCCCCGGGGTTAAGGTATGACCCCACCCCGACCCCGAGGGGGTGCCGGGGGTGGGGAAACGATGGTGATCACCGTTGCCTTTGCTGACGGCGTTGGGATCAGTCATATCAGATGCCCCCTCGCCCCTGGGGCGAAGCGGGTCCCGCCGCTAAGGCCCAAGGGGCGTTCTCCACGTGGCTGATCCCTAGCCTTGCTCTTTATGCGGACGGTACGGGGAATGTAAAGAGACGGCCTTCCGTACCACGACAGCCACGATCGCCCTCGAAAGTGAGGATCAGCTCTTCGAAGTCCGCGCGAAAAGGCGCGTAATGATTTCTTCTCATTACGGCAACGTCAGAGGGGGCCCCACCATCGGGTGGGGGTGCACGCGCCACGCGCCGGGGCACTCATCGAGGCAAGCCGGCGTATGGCGAAGGGCCGCGTGGCCGACGGGACGTGGCGGGATGTTTTGAAAATCCAATAAAGCCAGGCGAGGGGGGGGATGAACCGCCACCACACCACCTTCATCGTCATCTTCCTCACTTGCTCTCCCAGGGCTCCTGCAATCCCGCGAGCTCGCGTTCAGTTCTTGTTTTCCCAGGTCAGCTTCTTTCGCTTTCTCTTTTTCATGAGTCTACCCTCTTGGACCTCGGAGGACGGTTCTGAGGACCGTCCTCCCTCTGCGAGGCTCCAAACTCCTTCTCCCTCTCCTCCGATTGAGTGGTCCTCTGATTCAGAGGACCACGTCCCTTTGGCCCGGCGACGGGCCGCTGGCGGAGCCGCGGTGGAGCTCCTTGAGGGGCCGCCAGCCGGGGGTTGGGACCTCCTCGAGGGTGGAGGAATCCCCAGGGGGGGTGGCCTCCTCGATAACGCGCTCGGATCTGGAAAGGATCCGGGCCCGTTATCGGATCCCTCAGGAGATCAACCTTTTTCTACCGACCCCTGACGACCGGGTCGTCTCCTCCCGGCCCGGTCGCGTTGCTTTCTATGAGGTCTGCCTACAGGTGGGCCTCCGTCCTCCTTTTCACCCTTTTTTCATCACCTTCTTGATTTCTATTCTCTTACCCCTCCCAGCTAGTCCCGAACTCCTGTCGGGTAATTAGCGCGTTCGTTATCCTTTGTCATCGCCTAGGTATTGTTCCTAGGGTTAGTTGTTCCGTAACTTTTATTCTCTTCGGGCCCAGAAGGGATGGTGGGTGTTTCAGCCCCGTCCCAATAGGGTCCTTAAACTTCTCTTGCCCTCGTCAATTAAGGGGTGGAAACCCCGTTTCTTTTTGCTAATGTGGACCAAGTTCGGTCCCGGTGGGGGGACCCCGACCTCCGAGGGAATGTCGCGGCCGTCCAGCCTGGGGATCGAGAGGCGATGGGAGTACTGCTGACCACCGAGATCCCCGGTACACCCTACTGCTAGGGGAGGAGAACTTCGAACGGCAGGCCTCGTCTCCCATCGGGGTAAGTCCTTTTCCCACTTAGCTAGAAATCCGCTCTTCTTTTCTCTCTTTTTTTTTTTTTTTTTTTTTTTTTTTTTTTAATAGCTTTGAAACTTGACTTTATGTTATGCAGCGATGAAGATCCCGACCGCGAAAGTGGTGAAGGCCGCTAAGAAAAGGGCCCGGGAAGGGCCGCCCCGGGACCAGCGAGCTCCAGCCCCGAAACGCCGGTGGTGACCCCCCCCCGGCACCAGTCCCCCCCCGGCTCCGTCACACCCCCGGCTGTCCCGGAGGTCGACCTCACGGCCGACACTCCACCAGAGGTGGGGGCGACTGCAGGAGCCACCACGGAGGAGCCGGAAGTGGGGGCGCATGTGCCAGCTGGGGAGTTCCCGGCCGTCGAGAGAGCGTCCCCATTAGACGCCACTAGAGACTGGGGCGAGGGGCCATCTGTCCCTGCGAGCCCATCCCCCGAAGGGCCACTCGGGAGCGGACCGCACAGGGCCGGGGAGCTCAGGAGCGGCGGAGAGGGGCGAGGGTGCGCCTAGGCCGCCTCGGGACGTCCTGGACGACGGCCGGTGGGCCGAGACCCTGGGTCCGATTTTTGACCTCGGGGTTATAGAAGATCTTAGCCATATGGGGGCGGGCGCGTTTTTCCGAGATTCTTACGCCGCAGTGGTTAAGGCAAGTGATTTTCTCGCCCCCTTCCCCTTACTGTTTCTACATTCATACATGTACTCTGTTGACCTGGGCCTGCGTGCAGATCGCCCACTCCCTGAGGGCCGCCAGGGAGGTGATCCATGGGGGGAAAAAGGTTCTGCGGGAGACGCAGAAGGAGGCCGAGGAGGCCCAGCACCGCGGAAAAGGCGGAAAGGGCGCTAGAAGCGGTCAAAGACGCCTGTGCCAGCGAGGTGAGGACCGCCGTGGGTCGGGCGGAAATGGAGGCCAATCGCGCGCGCGCGGCGCTCTCCAGATGGCGGAGGCTGAGAGCGCCGTCATGGCCAGGAACATGCACATCTCCGAATTAACTTCTGCGCTCCAGGAGGCCGAGAACCGGGCGGGCGCGGCAGCGGAGGAAGCCAGAATGGCCGGAGAGGAGATAAACAAGGCTCGGGAGGCTGAAAGGACCATGGCGGAGGCCCTTGCGTGAGAAGGCCCGGCTGCTGGACTTGTCGAAGAGTACAAGGCATCCGATCGTTTCACAGATGACCTAGCCGAAGCCTCGGCTGCCGTGTACCTCGACGGGTTCCAACACGCTAAAGAAAGGGTGGCCAGGGATTTGAATTTCCCCCGGGCCTTGGAGATCGAGCTGTCAGACCAGACTTCTTCCGACGATGAGCCCGCCCCGGGAGAGCCATGAGCCCGGTCTGCGATTTTCTTTCTTTTGTAAGCCCGACTCGTCGGTATTTTGTAATTCCCAGTTAATGAAAATACTTTTTTACGATGATCTTCGTGTTATTATTAATTTCATCAGTTGATATATGGCCCCTCGACTTCATCCCGACAACTCCAGGGGACCCCTCCCCACCTGCGCCAGCCTCCTTAATTACATAGACCCGCGAATCAGAGCTAGATAGGGTCGAACCCTGGGGGCGGAGGTGCCGCTGGTCGGCGATTAGGCCGGTAGGGCGTCGGGTCTGGCGGTGAAGAATGTTGGTGCACCGCCCCGCCAGCGGCTAGCCGAGCTTATGCCTGATTGGCGCAGGGCCTTAGACGCCGACGGGTGCCGGGGTTTTGTTGCTGCCGGTGGTACACTGGGCTTATGCCTGGCTGGTGCAGGGCTTTGACGCCGACGAAGTGCCGGGCTTTTGTTGTTGAGAGCCGGTGGTACACCGCTCTGCCAGTGGTACACTGGGCTTATGCCTGGCTGGTGCAGGGCTTTGAGTGCCGACGAAGTGCCGGGCTTTTGTTGCTGAGAGCCGGTGGTACACCGCTCTGCCAGTGGTACACTGGGCTTATGCCTGGCTGGTGCAGGGCTTTGAGTGCCGACGAAGTGCCGGGCTTTTGTTGCTGAGAGCCGGTGGTACACCGCTCTGCCAGTGGTACACTGGGCTTATGCCTGGCTGGTGCAGGGCTTTGAGTGCCGACGAAGTGCCGGGCTTTTGTTGCTGAGAGCCGGTGGTACACCGCTCTGCCAGTGGTACACTGGGCTTATGCCTGGCTGGTGCAGGGCTTTGAGTGCCGACGAAGTGCCGGGCTTTTGTTGCTGAGAGCCGGTGGTACACCGCTCTGCCAGTGGTACACTGGGCTTATGCCTGGCTGGTGCAGGGCTTTGAGTGCCGACGAAGTGCCGGGCTTTTGTTGCTGAGAGCCGGTGGTACACCGCTCTGCCAGTGGTACACTGGGCTTATGCCTGGCTGGTGCAGGGCTTTGAGTGCCGACGAAGTGCCGGGCTTTTGTTGCTGAGAGCCGGTGGTACACCGCTCTGCCAGTGGTACACTGGGCTTATGCCTGGCTGGTGCAGGGCTTTGAGTGCCGACGAAGTGCCGGGCTTTTGTTGCTGAGAGCCGGTGGTACACCGCTCTGCCAGTGGTACACTGGGCTTATGCCTGGCTGGTGCAGGGCTTTGCCGACGAAGTGCCGGGCTTTTGTTGTTGAGAGCCGGTGGTACACCGCTCTGCCAGTGGTACACTGGGCTTATGCCTGGCTGGTGCAGGGCTTTGTGCCGACGAAGTGCCGGGCTTTTGTTGTTGAGAGCCGGTGGTACACCGCTCTGCCAGTGGTACACTGGGCTTATGCCTGGCTGGTGCAGGGCTTTGAGTGCCGACGAAGTGCCGGGCTTTTGTTGCTGAGAGCCGGTGGTACACCGCTCTGCCAGTGGTACACTGGGCTTATGCCTGGCTGGTGCAGGGCTTTGAGTGCCGACGAAGTGCCGGGCTTTTGTTGCTGAGAGCCGGTGGTACACCGCTCTGCCAGTGGTACACTGGGCTTATGCCTGGCTGGTGCAGGGCTTTGAGTGCCGACGAAGTGCCGGGCTTTTGTTGCTGAGAGCCGGTGGTACACCGCTCTGCCAGTGGTACACTGGGCTTATGCCTGGCTGGTGCAGGGCTTTGAGTGCCGACGAAGGGCTTTGAGAATTCAGATAACTAAATTGAATCTTGTTAGTATTGAATAAGGGATGAATACCCAAAACACGGGGACGACGCTTATATGAAAAATGGATACATTACTGATAATACCGGCGGAGATTATCCGCATTCCACGTCCTAGGAAGTGGCGTCCCATCAAGTCCTTCAATTTTATAAGCTCCGTGGTGCAGCGTCTCGGTGATCCGGTAGGGTCCTTCCCAGTTAGGGGCTAGCTTACCTCCTTCGGTTGGCTTTGAGACCTCGGCCCGCCGGAGAACTAGGTCTCCTGGTAGGAACGTTCGAGGGCGCACACGCGCGTTGTAGTACCTCGCGGCCCGTTGCCGGTAGGTTGCCATTCGAAGCCGCGCCCTGCCCGCATTTCCTCCACCAGGTCGAGGTTGGCTCTCAGTTGGTCAGAATTACCTTCTTCACTGTAAGCCTCCACTCGGGGGCTAGGTGCTCCGATCTCCACGGGGATAACAGCTTCTGAGCCAAAAACTAGGCTGAATGGCGTCTCCCCAGTGGGGGCTCGAGGCGTCGTGTGATAGGCCCATAGCACGTTGGGGAGCTCCTCTACCCAACGTCCCTTGCAACCGTCCAGCCGAGACTTCAGTCCTTGGAGAATGATTCGGTTGTCACTTCAGCCGCCCCGTTGGTTTGAGGATGTCCGACGGAAGTAAATCTTTGAAAATCCCAGCTCGGAGCAGAACTCCCGAAAAGGTGCATTATCAAACTGACGGCCATTATCGGTGACCAGCGTGCGTGGCAGGCCAAACCGACATATGATTGACTTCCAGAAAAAAGATCTTACTTTGCTCTCGGTAATCTTGGCCAAAGCCTCAGCTTCGACCCACTTGGTGAAGTGGTCCACCGCCACCAAGAGGAACTTTCGCTGCCCGGAAGCCGGGGGAAATGGACCCAAGATATCCATGCCCCACTGGGCAAAGGGCCAAGGCGCCATCACGGGGGTCAGGTTAGACGTCGGTTGTCGCTGGATATTGGCATGACGTTGGCAGATATCACACTTCTTGACAAGCTCGGCCGCGTCCTCCTTCATCGTCAGCCAGAAGTACCCTTGGCGCAGAGCCTTGTAAGCCAGGGCTCTGCCCCCCAGATGACTCCGCATATGCCTTCATGGATCTCCCTAAGGATATAATCCGACTCCGAGGGTCCTACACACCTAAGGACCGGATATGAGAAGGATCTTCGATAAAGCTTCCCGTCCATCATCAAGAATCTCGGGGCCCTTCGCTTAAGCTGTTTGGCCTCCGCGGGTCCCCCGGGAGGGTACCGTCGGTTAAGTATTGGATGTAGGCATCCATCCAGGAGGGCTCCGGCTCCACTGGCAACACTTCTTCCGCGGTCTCAATGCTTGGGGCTGGTAGATGCTCCACGTATGTCCTCCCTAACGTCCCATCGACCGAAGTGGCCAAGCGGGACAGGGAGTCAGCTCTGGCATTCTCTGCCCTGGGGATATAGCTGACACGGAAGTAAGAAAAATGAGACGCCTGGGACTGCACCTTGCTTAGGTAACGGGACATGACCGGGTCCCTAGCCTCGTATTCACCAGTAACTTGCCCAGAAATGAGTTGAGAGTCGGTAAAGGCCCTCAAGCGCCCCGCGCCCAATTCCTTGGCTAGTCTCAACCCCGCCAACAGGGCTTCGTACTCCGCCTGATTATTGGTCGCCGGGAACTGGAATCTGAGGGCGTACTCCACTACATCTCCCTCCGGGCTTGCAAGGATGAGCCCGGCACCGCTCCCTTGGGAGTTTGCCGCTCCGTCCACATGTAGGATCCAATCCTCCACCTCCCCTGATGAGGGGGGTTCCCCAAACTCCTCCGGTTGCGCCTCCTCCATGTCCTTCTTGGTCCAGGAACATTCGACTAGGAAGTCCGCCAACACCTGAGACTTCATGGCTGACCTCGGTCGGATGGACAGATCGAACTCGCCTAACTTGATGGCCCATTTAGCCAGCCGGCCGGAGGTGTCGGGGCGAGACAGGATAGCTCGCAGGGGCTGATCCGTAAGCACCACGATGGGATGAGCTTGAAAATAAGGCCGGAGGCGCTGAGTAGAGACCACCAGAGCGAAGATGATCTTCTCAGTTTTTGAATACCTGGTCTCCGCGTCATGGAGTATTTTGCTGGTGTAGTAGATCGGCTTCTGAGTTCCGTCGGTATCCATGTGCACCAGTACCGAACTGACGGCCTCCGGGGAAGCGGCCAGATATAGGAAGAGCTCCTCCCCATTTTCGGGCTTGGATAGCAGTGGCGGAGTGGAGAGAAACTGCTTCAATTCTTCAAAGGAGCTCTGACATTCTTTCGTCCACTCGAAGCCGTTAATCTTGCGCAGCGCCTTGAAAAAGGGTAGACACCTCTCCGCCGACCTTGACATGAAACGACTCAAGGCCGCCACCCTCCCCGTCAGGCGCTGCACCTCCTTCTTACTGACCGGGGGCCGCATCTCCAGGATAGCTCTGATCTTGTCGGGGTTGGCTTCGATCCCGCGCTGGGTCACCATGAAACCCAGGAACTTGCCGGCCGCCACTCCAAAGGCGCATTTGTGGGGGTTGAGCTTCATTCGGTACCGGCGCAGATTGCCGAAAGTCTCCCCGAGATCGGTCACATGGTCTCCTGCGCTGGTGCTTTTAGTCAGCATGTCATCCACATAGACCTCCATATTGCGCCCCAGCTGATTCTCGAAAACCTTGTTCATCAACCTTTGATAAGTGGCCCCGGCGTTTTTCAGCCCGAAAGGCATC
The DNA here is from genome assembly GCA_900491605.1 of Calamus simplicifolius. Classification (NCBI taxonomy): domain Eukaryota; kingdom Viridiplantae; phylum Streptophyta; class Magnoliopsida; order Arecales; family Arecaceae; genus Calamus; species Calamus simplicifolius. Next base: position 674,363 of record UESW01004502.1, read on the forward strand.
ACTCTGTAACAGTAGATCCCCTTCTCCGTGACAAAGGAGGTTGCCTCCTCGTCTACTGAGCTCATCTTGATTTGATTGTACCCCGAGAACGCATCCATGAAACTGAGCGTCCCGTGCCCGGAAGTGGCGTCCACCAGCTGGTCGATTCGGGGGAGCGGAAAGCTGTCCTTGGGGCACGCCTTGTTGAGGTCGGTAAAGTCCACACACATCCTCCAGCTCCCACTGGTCTTCCGAACCATCACGACATTCGCCAACCAGTCGGGGTAGCGCACCTCACGAATGTGGCCAGCCGCCAACAGCTTCCGCACCTCCTCGTCGACAGCCTTCTGCCGGTCCGGAGCAAAACTCCTTTTCTTCTGCCTGATGGGCCGGCACTCTGGTCGGATGTTGAGCTGGTGTGTAATCACCTCCTCCGGGATTCCGGGCATGTCAGATGCTGACCACGCGAAGACGTCGGCGTTGGTCCGTAGAAAGGTTAGGAGCTGGTCACGGGCTTCGTCAGGAAGCGAAGCTCCGACTCGAACCGTCTGCGCGGGGTCCTCCCCGAGGGGGAAGGTAAGCAGCCGCTCGGCCGGTTCCCCCCTCCTCTCCAATCCCGTGGGTCAAGAGTTTCGGATGTCGATGTCGACGGTGGTGCAAGCACTGCCCCCTGGGGACTGGGAGCCAAGTGATAGCATAGCGCCGGCAGGTCCGCTCTCCTCGCATCTCGCCGATCCCGCTGGTGGTTGGGAATCTCACTAGGAGTCGCTTGGTGGAAATGACGGCATCCAAGAGGTTGAGCCCGGGCCTCCCAAGAATCGCATTGTACGCCAGGGGCACACGGACCACCAAAAACTTTATAAGGACAGTGCTCTGGCACGGAGCCATTCCGGCTGTTGCAGGAAGAGTAATCTCCCCCTCGACCCTCACAGAATCCCCCGTGAATCCCATCAAAGGCATGACGACAGGTTGAAGTAAATCATGTGACAGGTTCATGCGAATAAAGGCGTCGTAGTTTAAAACATCTACTGAACTTCCACTGTCGACCAGGATTCGTTTTACAGGGTGCTTAGCGATCGTCATGGATACGACGACGCTATCATCATCTTGGTTTACAACCCCCTCTAGGCCCTCTTCGAAAAAAGGAATTATAGCCTCCGCTCCTCCCTCCCCTCGGTCTCTTCGGCGGGCCCCCTGCCCCCCAGGAGATCATCGCTACCGTCTTCTCCGTCGGGGCGTTATCAATCATCGGCGGTGCAGGCGCTGATGGGCCGGGAGCTCCTGGGTTGTTCCTTTGGACGAACTTCCTCAGGTGGCCCTGTTGAATGAGATCTTCAATGGCTTTCTTCAGCTGCCGGCAGTCGTCGGTGTTGTGGCCATGGTCCCGGTGGTAGCGGCAGTAGAGGCTCTTGTTCCGGGGGATCTTCGGGTTGATGGGAGGAGGACGTTGCAGGTAAGGCTCCCCTTCGATCTCGAGCAGGATCTGGGATATGGGAGCAAGCAACGGAGTGTACGGCCCGTCTCTTGGTGCAGGAGGTCGAGGGCGGTTGTCTGGTCGACGAGGAGGCTCGGGCCTCCTGGGGCGGGCTTCCGCAGGTTCTGGCTGGGCTGGCTTCCGGGGTACGCTCCCGCCGGCCTCACGCCGAGAAAAGTCAGCTTCATCTGCCCGGATGTATTTCTGGGCGCGGATCAGGAGTTCGGAGTAGGAACCCGGTGGCTTCTTGTCAAGAGAATACGCGAAACGGGAAGGGCGGAGCCCTCGCTTCAGAGCCAAGGTAGCCACTGAGTCCTCCAAGTTATATACCTCCAGGGCGGCCTCCTTAAACCGGGCGACGTAGTCTCGCAGGGACTCGCCATTCTTCTGCTGGACAGCAAATAGACTGTCCGCCACCCTCGGGATCTTCCGGCAGGCGTCAAAGTGGGCCAGGAAAGCCCTCTCCAACTGGCGAAAGGAGTCGATGCTCCGTGGCGGCAGGCGAGAGTACCAGGCCCGGGCAGCTTTTTTCAGAGTAGCAGGGAAGGCCACACACATAAGGGAGTCTGTGGCCCCCTGAACCTGCATGAGCACCTTGTAACTTTCCAAATGGTCCAGGGGGTCCGTAGTCCCGTCATAAGGGTCCAGCTGAGGAAGGCGGAACCGGGTAGAGATTGGCTCCTCCATGATGCGGCGGGACAGGGGAGGCCGACTGTCGTAATCAGTCTCCGGCAGGTGGGTGATTCGACGGCTAAGTTCTTCCAACTTCTGATTACACTCCTCGAGTCGCCGCTCAGCTCGGCGAGGCATCCGGCCATCAACGGAACCCTCCCCTGAAGACTCAGAAGAAGAGCGGAGGCGACGATGTCGGCGCGCGCGCTCCGCCTCCTTTCCGTGCCGTCGCTTAGGAGAGATGCTGGCGTGGCGAGAAGGAGACCGGGGCCTTTTGGACGCCTCGCGGCGATGCGGCTTGGCTGGGATCGGTGATGATCTGCAGGAACGGGCGACCTCCGGCGGGAGGAGTGCTGGCTGGGCTGCACCGCCCTGGGACAGATGGGCTCGGCTCCGGCTGTCGCAAGGCTACTTGTTGCTGCTGCTGCATGCTTTTGACCGCCGCTGCCAGCGACTGGACCTGGGTGGCCAGGTCAGCGAATCGATCTTCTTGAGGTGGCTGTGGAGCGGATGCAGGGGCGCCATTCTGCGGAGCAGAAGGCCCTGCCTCCTGGAGGTTCGGAGGCTCTGGGAAACAAGATACGAGAGCTGGGGGGTCCTCCGCGGGTGGATCAGCCCCGCAGCGCTGCCTCCCAGCGCGACCGGCTGAAACTCCCTTCATTCGAGTTGTCACCATGGCTTTAAGGTCTCGAAGAAAGAAAGCCGCTGGTTCGAAGTCTCTCTTACACTCCCCCCTTCCTGGCGCGCCAATCTGATGACGCCAAGTCACCGCCTTCGAACGTCGGGGAAACGGACGTCTCGCTCCGGGAAATCCTGCAAGAAAAGTCCCCGGGACCGGTGGCACCGGTGGGGACCCTCCGACGATCAAGTTAGTGGCTTGGGTTCAGACAAAGAACCACCCCCCGCGAAGAGAAGCTGGGGCAGTTAGGGTTTTTAGCAAAGGGAGAAAGCTCCAGAGTCAGAGTTCGATCCGGCCTATAGCCTGAATATGTTTCTTTTATACCTGTCTGAATACCGTCACGTGCAGCTTCGGAAGACCTTTCTTTTGTACTGTTCTTGATGGACGTGGCTGGGCTCCTATTGCTAGAGGCGGCGAGTCGTACATCCTAGTAAGGCGTAGTGGCGCACAGAGGCGTGCAATGCGCCAAACATCGTTATGAGACATGACCCTCCGTACCGGGGCACATTTTACAGGAGTACGAAATGGTACTACGGCAAGGCACAGCCATGTGCCGGAGATCATGCGTGAGCACCGTACATGCTGACAGTTGCTGTTTTCTTTGGCGGTTGAATAGCATGTTGACCGTTCACCTCGAGGCCGGTAGGGGCCCCGGGGTTAAGGTATGACCCCCCCCGACCCCGAGGGGGTGCCGGAAATGGGGAAATGACCGTTTACCCCGAGGCCGGTAGGGGCCCCGGGGTTAAGGTATGATCCCCGCCCCGACCCCGAGGGGGTGCCGGAAATGGGGAAATGACCGTTTACCCCGAGGCCGGTAGGGGCCCCGGGGTTAAGGTATGATCCCCCCGCTCCCGACCCCGAGGGGGTGCCGGAAATGGGGAAATGACCGTTTACCCCGAGGCCGGTAGGGGCCCCGGGGTTAAGGTATGATCCCCGCCCCGACCCCGAGGGGGTGCCGGAAATGGGGAAATGACCGTTTACCCCGAGGCCGGTAGGGGCCCCGGGGTTAAGGTATGATCCCCCCCCCGACCCCGAGGGGGTGCCGGAAATGGGGAAATGACCGACCCCGAGGCCGGTAGGGGCCCCGGGGTTAAGGTATGATCCCCGCTCCCGACCCCGAGGGGGTGCCGGAATGGGGAAATGACCGTTTACCCCGAGGCCGGTAGGGGCCCCGGGGTTAAGGTATGATCCCCCCGCTCCCGACCCCGAGGGGGTGCCGGAAATGGGGAAATGACCGTTTACCCCGAGGCCGGTAGGGGCCCCGGGGTTAAGGTATGATCCCCCGCCCCGACCCCGAGGGGGTGCCGGAAATGGGGAAATGACCGTTTACCCCGAGGCCGGTAGGGGCCCCGGGGTTAAGGTATGATTTCCCCGCTCCCGACCCCGAGGGGGTGCCGGGAATGGGGAAATGACCGTTTACCCCGAGGCCGGTAGGGGCCCCGGGGTTAAGGTATGATTTCCCCGCTCCCGACCCCGAGGGGGTGCCGGGAATGGGGAAATGACGATGCGCCCCGAGGCCGGTAGGGGCCCCGGGTTTAAGGTATGAGGGCCCCACCCCCGACCCCGAGGGGGTGCCGGGGGTGAGGAAAACGATGGTGGTCACCGTTGCCTTTGCTGACGGCGTTGGGATCAGTCATATCATACATTAATGATATCCTCAGAAGTTTCTAACACAAGACGTCTTTTTAATCATAAGCTAAATCAATTCATCTAAAACAAATCTTGTACTAAGATCATGGGCCAACTTCTACCGATCTTTTAATCAAAAAATAGAAATAAAAATAAAAATAATTATAAGCTAAAGCTCAGTAAGTAACTATAATCATAATTAGAGGGATTAAATAAACATAACAAATAAATCTTTACTCACAAATCAAAACACTCACATTTGTCATTCAATAAAATAGAAGCACTTTCAATAAAATTTTCATAAATAATTTTTATACTTACTAGTATATATAAATAGATTCATTAAACATCTACAATAAAAATAGTGCATAAAATTTAAAAGAGTAGTATCAATTTCTTTTATATTATAATTAATACATTTATATCTAATCAACGATCACTTTGTATTAACATGATTTTATTAAATTTTAAAATCTATGATAGTAACTTGGCAGCCCATAAGACCATAATCATATATAATCCCCAAATAGGACTTAGTAAATAGTTTAAATTTTTGATCAACCCAATTCACCCCCTCTCCCCCCCCCCCCCCCCCCCCCCCCCCCTAAGTTGCTCTGGGCCTGGCAAATGGTATATATCAAAATAAGGTCTTCAATCTATTGACTTCATTGTCAAGGAGTAAAGATAATGGTAACCCTTGACTATTTTTCATTTCAAGAGGGCATTGATATTTATAAACCAACATTTTTTGATGAATCAAATTTTATGCATTGAAAAACTAAAATAAAAGTCTGTTTGAAATCTCTTGATTTTGCTTGATGGATCATTATTGAAAAGGGATTTATATCAAAACCAAAATATTTTGGAATGATGAGTATAAAAAAAAATTTTATTGAATGTTAAAGATATACAAGTTTTGCTTATTGCTTTATCAAAAAATACATATGATGGAGTTTCCTCATATTCTAATGCTAAAGGTATATGGCACTAATCAAAATTTTATGTTGCAAGATATTGTTGATGAAGTTGTGCCTATGAAGGATGATATTTCTCACCAACAATGCAAGCAAGAATGTGATATTTACAACATATGCTTAATGTGTTCGTATTAGTATCATTTGGTTCATCTCAATTTTATGTGATTGATCTTTGTTAAAGAATTTTAAAGTTGTTCATTAAGTATTTACTAATTCATGAGTAAATTTGAGCATGATCATGTTATGAAATTTATGATGCCTTGAAACTTGATTGAGAAATTTAATTATGGCTATAAACTGTGATTGATAATGCATGCTTAGATACATTAATGTATATATGTTTTGATGATTTTTGATAATGGATTATAATTGGGAATAAAATAAACTTGAATAATTCTAGCTTCCTATGTAAACTTTGACCTACTTGATTCAAATATTTTGTCATTACTATACTTTCCATATGACTTGTTTCATTGCCATAATCATGTGTAGAAATGTAAACGATATATCACATTTTTTTTGGGGCATGCTTCAGGATGACAAAAAAATATCTATATGCATCGTGACTTTATACTTGTTTTGATATATGCTTTAATATATGTATATGAAATGATGCTATGTTTTGATATGAAACGAGCCTTTATATTAGATAAAAATTCTATATTATCTTTCCTAAATTATGCATATGCTTTGCTCTTTATATTGTCAAAAAGGGGAAGGTGAAAATATAATATTGATACTAGGACTTAGAGTCATAAATTGCTGAAATCTTAATGTATTAAAAGTATGTTATGGATTTATGAACTAGCCTATTAGTAAATTTGGATCTATGCACTGATTCTATATCTTAAAAAATTACTTAAACAAATTTTGAATGATACTATCTCTAACAAAAAGGTTTGCACAATGAGTTCAATCTTTACATTGTTCTCCTTATTTTATAATACTTATGTCTTGATTTTTATGAAGATGATGAGGAAATGATAAATTGATTTGACTCTATATTTTAAAAATGATCTAAGAATAAATCATTGTATGATATTAATTTTAAATGCTCGTGATCAAATGCAATCCATGTATGTTTTTCTTCTTATTTAATGATACATATACCAAGTTTTTCTTAATATCAAAACGCAAAAGATATATTGATTGACATTTGATAGAACTTAAAAAATTGATTAGTACATTGTTAAATGTTTTTTTTTTTTTTTTTGTAGGCACATCAATTTTTCAAAGAAATATTTTAAATCTAAAGTCTATGATATTGCATATTGTGAAATAATCTTTTGAACCTTGATACTTTGTAATTATTCTGTTTTGAAAGCATCACTAAATCTTTTGAAATGATCTCTTATAAATATCATCCCCTTATTTTTGAAATATTTTTTATTTCTATATAATAATAGAAAAAAAAGAGTAAGATATATGAGTTTATGGATTTTTATTGGAGCTTAACATCGAAAATCTGAATTTTTACTTATTTTTTGTTGAATCTTCTATATTTTACCGATACTCTTCCGATACTCTAGGTTTTTTTTGCATTAGGCTTTTAATATGTTCTCATGGTGTGACCTTTCTTTCAATTAAAAGCCATATTTAGATTCAAAACACCTAAATAGGGGGAGATAAAGGGTTGAGGAGAGCTCAACATTAAATTTCAGCATTTTTGATACATGCTTTAAGTTCTTTATATATCTTGAAGTATCAAAATGCATACATTATCTTATATTATGAATTATATCTTATCAACAATACACACACACACACACATACATACATACATACATACCTACATATACATGTATATGTATAGATATATATGTATATACATACATATATATATATATATATATATATATATATATATATATATATATATATATATATATATATATATATATATATATATATATATATATATATATATATATATATATATATATTAAGAAAAGAAAAAATTATTGATTAATGATCATTATTGGCACATTGATTTAGAAGGTATGCTTGTTGGTTGACATGGCTTAATATTAACTAATAATCAAACAACAAGTAATATTATTGGTGCTTTCCAATATATGATTTATGGTCATGCAATAATTAGTATCATCATTTATCATCTTAGTATATAAGGGTTAATGATCACATCCATGCATAATTTTTGGTATGAGTTTTCTTGGCATCCAATATTTATATAAGTATATATTGTAAAGGATTTGATGGAGTTTTATATGATATCCATATTATCTGAATATAAATCTAATATATAATGATTAATGATGGAATATGCGGCGTAAAGAAAAAAATTATTGATTAATGATCATTATTGGCACATTGATTTAGAAGGTATGCTTGTTGGTTGACATGGCTTAATATTAACTAATAATCAAACAACAAGTAATATTATTGGTGCTTTCCAATATATGATTTATGGTCATGCAATAATTAGTATCATCATTTATCATCTTAGTATATAAGGGTTAATGATCACATCCATGCATAATTTTTGGTATGAGTTTTCTTGGCATCCAATATTTATTTATAAGTAAAAGTGAGTTTATTGTCCACTTACATCAATTAAATCTAATTAAAGGATTTGATGGTACAACAATTAAAGTTTAGAGCAAAAGTGCCCAGCCAAAAATCATGATCAGGACTCACACCCCATGACAGGAATTAAAGAGAAGAAAAGAGCAGCGAGAAGAGTTTGGAAAGCAGGCTGAACTGTTCTGGTTGTTGGAATACACCCTCAATCACCCTCAGAACAAATATGCGGAACGTGTTTTAATGAAAAAACTATGCGTGCACAATCACAGAAAAATATACCGATCTACCACAATCACAGAATATGCGGAACAAAAACAAACACCACACAAAAATACCAAATTTACGTGAAAAACCCCTCCAATGTGAAAGGGAAAAACCATGGGGCAAATTCCGAGAGCACTTCACTAATCTTAATAAAAGATTACAACTTTTCTCCTAATTGATGTGGGTACAAGAAGGATCTCACCAACGTGTGGTTGCTCTTCCGTGCCCCCAAATCTGCTCTCAGACTCGTCCGTATCGACCTCCTGAGGTTGCACAGGATTTCTCCCAAGCCTGGGCTTCTCTGGATCTCTCTCAGGCCGCACACCGTTCTCTTCCCCTAATCTGAGATTTTTCTTCTCTCGTATCTACCACATACGGATCTCTCTCCCCTCTACTTTATTTTCGGGTTTCTTTTCCCTTTTTGAAAACAGCTCCGTAACAAACTGTGATGCAGTTTGTTATCATGGGCCGGTTCCCTCCTAACGTGGAGGGAGCACCCAACAATATCTCCCCCTCCCGACTACGTGGGAAAATCCACCAAGCCTGCTTTCTTTCTACAAGCTTCAAGCTTCTTGATAGGTAATGACTTTGTCATTATATCTGACCCATTATCATCTGTATGGATCTTCTCCAACAGCAACTGCTTCTCTTCCAGGACCTGTCTGATCCAGTGATAACGCATATCAATGTGCTTCGACTTAGAGTGAAAAGTTGGATTCTTGCTCAGGTGAATAGTGCTCTGATTGTTACAATAGACCACATAAGTATCATGTCTAACACCCAGCTCCTGAAGAAATCTCTTCAGCCACAATATCTCCTTGCATCCTTCTGTCACTGCTATGTACTCGGCCTCTGTGGACGATAATGCAACACACTTCTGTAACTTGGACTGCCATGAAATTGCACCTCCTGCAAATGTAACCAAGTAACCGGATGTGGACTTCCTGGAGTCAACATCTCCTGCCATATCTGCATCTGTATATGTCTGTAACACATGTTCTTCCTGTCCATAACAAAGACTCAAGCTAGTTGTACCTCTCAAGTACCTCATGATCCACTTGACTGCTGCCCAATGCTCCTTTCCTGGATTCGCTAGGAACCTACTCACTAAGCCAACTGCATATGCTAAGTCTGGTCGGGTACAGACCATAGCATACATAAGACTACCCACGGCTGAGGCATAAGGGACTCTCTTCATCTCCTACTTCTCTTCCTCTGAGGCTGGGCTCTGCTCTGAACTCAGCTTGAAGTGTCCAGCTAGTGGACATGCCATTGACTTGGCATTGCTCATACTGAATCTTTGAAGCACCTTCTCTATGTATTTCTTCTGGGACAACCATAACCTGCATGCTTGTCTATCCCTGAATACATGCATCCCCAATATTTGTTTCACTGGCCCCATATCCTTCATATCAAAAGCTTTCCCTAACTCCTTCTTCAGTGTGGCAATCTTGCTGGAGTCCTGCCCAACAATCAACATATCATCCACATATAAGAGAAGGATGATAAAATCACCTCCAGGGAACCTTCTAATGAAGACACAATGATCTGTGGTTGTTCTTTTATAACCAACATGTACCATGAAAGCCTCAAACTTTCTGTACCACTGCCGGGGCGCCTACTTGAGACCATACAGACTCTTTCTGAGTCTGCACACCATGTGCTCCTTGCCTTTCACCTTGAAACCTTCAGGCTGCTCCATATAGACCTCTTCCTCTAAGTCACCGTGCAAGAATGCTGTCTTCACGTCCAACTGCTCTACCTCCATGTTCATGCTAGCTGCTAATCCTAACACCGTCCTGATTGAGGTCATCTTCACTACTGGAGAAAATATCTCATCGAAATCAACTCCCTTCTTTTGTGCAAAGCCCTTCACAACTAGTCGTGCTTTATATCTAGGCTGTGAGCTTTTCTCTTCTGCCTTTACCTTGTAGACCCACTTGTTTCTGAGTACCTTTCTCCCCTTGGGCCTAGCTACCAAGTCATATGTATGATTATGCAGAAGAGAGTCCATCTCCTCCTGCATAGCTCTCTGCCACTGCTCCCGCTACTCACTGACATGGGCTGCCTCATATGACTCTGGCTCATCTGCATCTGTCAACATGATATATTCATGCACTGAATACCGACTAGATGGTTGCCTTGCTCTCGTGGATCTCCTCACCTCTGTCGGTAGCTCCTCCTCAGGGATCTGAATCTCCTGATCTGTATCCTCAATAGGTGTAGGCTGCTGCTCATCTGCACCCTGTACTGGCTATTTCTCTGGCTCATCTGCATGAACTGCTGGAGGACTGACAGGCTCTATATCTACTGGGCCATACATATCTGACTCAGACTGATGCTCTGCCCTCTTGATGTCTTCTATGGTTTGATCCTCATAGAATATGACATCTCTGCTCCTGACTACCTTCCTATCAACTGGGTCCCACAGCTTATAGCCAAACTGCTCATCACCAAACCCCAGAAAGATACATTGTCTTGTCTTGTCATCTAACTTTGTCCTCTCATCCTTAGGCACATGCACAAATGCCCTGCAGCCAAAAATCCTTAGATAATCATATCTGACATTCTTGCCTGTCCACACCTTCTCTAGCACCTCTCCATCTAGAGCTGATGAGGGAGATCTATTTATCAAATAACATGCTGTCTGGACTGCCTCCCCCCAAAAGCTCTTGGGCAACTTGGACTGGGAGAGCATGCACCTGACTCTCTCCACTATTGTCCTGTTCATTCTCTCAGCTACTCCATTCTCCTGTGGAGTCTTTGGCACTGTTTGCTCATGTCTGATGCCTTGTGCTCTGCAGTACTGGTGAAAGACTCCTATGTACTCTCCCCCATTGTCTGTACGAATGCATCTCAACTTCTTTCCTGTCTGCCTCTCCACAAGCCTGTGGAAAAACTCAAAAACTGCTGCCACCTGGTCCTTGGACTTTAAAACAAAAACTCATACCTTTCTGGAAGCATCATCTATAAATGTGATGAAATATGAGGCTCCTCCTAAGGTCTTCTCCCTCATGGGTCCGCACACATCTGAGTACACTTGCTCCAAAAGGCCAGTCTTCTTCTTGGAGCTACTCTGAAATGTCACCCTGTGCTGCTTACCCACCACACAGTGGGTACAATCACTGAGAACTCTGTCCTGTATCTCTGGTAAGACCCCTGCCCTGACGAGAGTTTGCAATCCCTTTCCGCCAATATGGCCTAATCTCTTGTGCCACAAATCTGCAGTATCATGCTCTGCTGCGCATACCTCTCCCCTAACCAAACTGGACTACAACTTGTATAATGTGCATGATCTCTGTCCTTTGGTAATCACCATAGCACCTTTGATTAACTTCCATTGATCTCCCCCAAACTGGCTAACATATCCCTCTTCATATAGCTTGCCTGCTGAGATGAGATTCATCCTGAGATCTGGAACATGTCTAACCTCTTTGAGTATCAATCTGCTGCCTTCACGGGTCTGGACCACTACTTCTCCTATCCCACATATTTTGGAAACACCATTATTTCCCATTCGGATCACACCAAGATCACCTATCCTGTAGGATGTGAAGAACTCTCTCCTGGGTGTGGCACGATAAGAAGCTCCAGTATCCACCACACAATCAACCTGATTTGATGTGGTGGCTAAGCACTGATCAACACATTCTGTAAATAGAATGATGTCTTCTCCTGAGGCAACTGCTGCTACCTCTCTATCTTTCTTATCTTCTGCCTTACCGCCTTCATTGTTCTTCTTCTTTAGCAGTCTACATTCACTTTTGTAGTGTCCTTTCTTATGACAATGGTAGCATTCGATTTCCTTCCTTGGTCTAGATTTGCTTCTGCCTATGTTGTTTTCTTTTCTAGTAAACTGTCTCCCTCTGCCCTCTATGACAAGTACATCTGTCTGTGTTTGAGACTCTCCAGTTCCCTTCCTTCTTTCCTCCTCATTGAGCAAGCTGCTAGTAGCCTGACTCATGGTGATAACTCCATCAGGGGCGGAGTTACTCAATGACACCACCAGTGTCTCCCAACTATCAGGTAGAGAACTCAACAACAGGAGTGCCTGAAGTTCATCTTCCATAAGCATCTTCATTGTGGCCAGCTGGTTCACAATGCTCTTCATCTCATTTAGGTGCTCTGCAATTGATTTTCTCGGCTTGTACTTCAGATTTACAAGCTTTCTGATTAAGTATGCTTTGTTTCCGACAGTTTTCCTCTCATACAACCCTTCTAACTTCTTCCATAGTTCATAGGATGAGGTTTCATTTGAAATATGATGGAATACTATGTCATCCACCCATTGCCTGATGACACTGATTGCTTTTCTATCCATAGTAGCCCAATCTTCATCATCATATTTTTTTGGCTTCTCTCCCATCTTCTCAATCGGCTTGGCTAAATCTTTGCAATACAAGAGATCCATCATCTTTGGTTTCCAAATCAACCAATTACTGCCATTGAGACTAATCATCCTGCTAGTATTAGTGGTAGAATCCATCTGTGGCACGCTCAAATAATTTGTTTTGGGCTTGCAACCTGGCTCTGATACCACAATTGTTGGGAATACACCCTCAATCACCCTCAGAACAAATATGCGGAACGTGTTTTAATGAAAAAACTATGCGTGCACAATCACAGAAAAATATACCGATCTACCACAATCACAGAATATGCGGAATAAAAACAAACACCATACAAAAACACCAAATTTACGTAGAAAACCCCTCCAATGTGAAAGAGAAAAACCACGGGGCAAATTCCGAGAGCACTTCACCAATCTTAATAAAAGATTACAACTTTTCTCCTAATTGATGTGGGTACAAGAAGGATCTCACCAACGTATGGTTGCTCTTTCGTGCCCCCAAATCTGCTCTCAGACTCGTCCGTATCGACCTCCTGAGGTTGCACAGGATTTCTCCCAAGCCTGGGCTTCTCTGGATCTCTCTCAGGCCGCACACCGTTCTCTCCCCCCAATCTGGGATTTTTCTTCTCTCGTATCTACCACATACGGATCTCTCTCCCCCCTACTTTATTTTCGGGTTTCTTTTCTCTTTTTGAAAACAGCTCCGTAACAAACTGTGATGCAGTTTGTTATCATGGGCCGATTCCCTCCCCACGTGGAGGGAGCACCCAACACTGGTGACCCAAACTGGGCCTCCAACCCGACCGCAGTCGCAGCCCAAAACAGGCCGAACAGGGCCGTGGCCGTCCCAACATTAGGTAGTCGAGCATGGAGGCAAAGAGAAAGGAGCGGAAGGAGGCTCTCGGCGTTAAATCGGTGGCCGGACGATCACGAATGGAGGAGAAGAGATTCCAAGTTTAGAGAGCAGTATTTGATTCTTTAACATGAGCACCGTTGCACAAGTGCATAGGCTTATGGCGAAAAGATATATAATTACAGAGACAAAGAGTCCTTACCCCCTGTGGAATTTCGTCGCGATCTAGCGTATACTCTATCATTGCCCACTTAGTCGTCATCTCCCTTCCTTCCCTTTTCTGCATATAGTTTAGGCGCTGTTCGAACCCCATCGACCTGCCGTCGGTGTCTGTTATCTCCTGCTTTCCATTTTTTGCGTTCCACCGACCAAACGTGCTGCTGCGTTTCCGTCTTCCAGCAGCATGCCAGATCACACGTGTGAAGTAACATCTTCTCTCTTCATTATCTGGAGCATCTGCCAAAATTCACACACACACCGACACATGTTCGAGTTTCTCTTGTTGGAAGGAAGGATGGCAAGACCATATCCAACGGCGTTTAGAAGTAGTTCCTTTCATCAGCTATTTGGGTAGAAAGGAATAAAAGGGATGGTTGGAGAAAATAGAAGAAGGGTGCAGGGTCATAAAACCTTCTGGTTAGGAGGGAGGTGAAACAAAAGGAATAAAGGGGATGGGAGGAGAGAGCAAAAGAAGGGCCCGAGGTAAAATAAAGAGGAGGAAGAAGAAGGATTACTTATTCTCCTTTGGTCCTTCTTTAGTTTTTTTTTTTTTTTTTCCATCTAAATTGAAGGCAAAATAAAAGGAAAGAAATATTTTATAAATTGTATCATCCTTTTTCTTTTTCTTTTTTTCCAGAAGAGAGCTACAATCCTTCCTTCTACACATGGTGGAGAGATTGGGGGATTGGGGACCAACCAAGGCTTCGACTTGGCTTCATAGAAGATTCATGATTATTTGGCCAGATGACATTAAGAAATTCGGTTCTAGCTAGGCTGCAGGGAGGAAATTAACATTGAAATAGAAGCAGTTCAGATTCATATTGATGGTTTAAAGAATGACTCACCTGGAAGATCCTCGGGCCTCAGCTCAAATACATCATCAACGAGAATGCCTTCGTCGAGGCCGCTAGCTGGTTGCCCTCGGGCTCCGGACACCCGACGTAGGAGTGCAATCCTACGCTCCTGAAGCAGCCGCTGCCTTCTGTTGCCGTGGGGTTTCGGCATGGGCTTCGTCATGGAGATGAAGAACAAGCCAACAAGGTAAGAGAGTTTATATAGCCTACAGGAAATTTGGGGAATGGGTGTCTTTAATCGAACGTTGTTAGTCAAGCTTAAGAAAATGACTAAATGGTAGATGGTGGGTCATTGCATGTTGAAAAAAAAAAAAATGCGACGTATCGAGGGGGATTTCAAGCGAGGGGTGTGACTGTCATCAGCTCGGCAGAAGCTGGAGCGGTGGCAGTGAGCTTTTATATTCTTTTCTTTAGTCAAACATGCTCCGTGTCCACTAGTCAAATATGCTTACGTGATAATAATACATCATTTTTCCTATCTGACCTATGATAAAAACATGTAAGGAATATTAGTTTATATTTTTAATGTATTTTGTTCCAATAAATTTAATGAATCATTTTCTCTCTGCATTGACATTTGTTGTGTATTTAAATATTTTAATTTCTTTTATTTTTGAAAGATAGAAGAAGACATGCGCTCCTCAGGTTTATGTGCATAAAAAATTAAACATTATAATCTAATAATTTATAATAAATGCTTTTATAATATTATAAAATCTACATAATTGCTTATGTATTTTAAGTGACGTTCGATATGATATTATAATTTTTTTGCTAGCATAAAATTATATATCATTCCATTGAAGCTATATTATTATCTTTTTACAATTTTTTTTATTAGACCTATAAAATGTATAAAATAATATATTATATTACGTGGTTTATATTTTTTTCTATTCTTGTCGAGTAATAATACATCACTATTCCGATCTTTTTCTGCCACAATAGATGGAATCAGATTTAATTTTGCCATTGAGAAAAGAATTAGGGCTTTGCTAGTTTTAGAATAGCTTCCTACTTTCTCTTTCGGTAACTTTTGTTCTCAAAATTAAAGTTGAACTCATCACAGTTCATGTGACTGGGAAAGATTGTGAGACGATTTATAAAGAGAGGAGCCATGGAAATTAGTAAAGTAATCCTTGATCATGTATCATGATTAGCAGCAAGTGCTCTTTTTTTTTTTTTAAATTTGTTCTTAACACCGATGGCTTTTGCAGGTGCAACGCGTGGGTGGAGACGATGGAACTTCCGGGCCATCCACAGCCCCCTCTCTCCTCTGCGGCAGGATAAAGAAATGGCTGCCGATGGCTTGAACGGCCTGGACTCTTGCGGCACTTGGATCTGGTCTCAGGTCACCCTCCAGTTGTATGCCACCCACTTCAACTCGTGTTTTAATTTTTTCCACAACAGTAACAGAGGAAAGAGCTCATCTGTATATGTTTGAGAGATACGGTGTCATCACCCGTATCTCTCAGCCCCGGTGAGGGTTTTCCTCGCTTAAAATCTCATTAAATGTTCTTTTTCTCCCAAGATTTGATTTTTAGCGGTTTGGTTGTGGTTTCGAGGTCGCATTAATTCTTTCGTAGTGATTCTGTGAGTGCATTGTATGTGTTCTGTGATTAGGTTTCGATTTGATCGCACTAGCGTTCACGGTTTCTGTTGTCTTTAATCGGCTGACGATATGAAAATAAATCAAGGTAGAATCGAGTTCCAAATAATGTAAAGTTATTTGTTTTTCTAATCTTTTCAAGTTGTTTGGCGCATATATTGGTAAACCTAAATTGATTGGTAGCTCTCTCTCTCTCTCTCTGCTTTTCCCCCCTTATCTATATATATTCCATTTCAAGCTTTTCTTGTGGAATTTACTTGAGTTTAGGACAAAGACAGCTAATATGGTTTATGTTTTGTTTTTTAGATTGCATAGTCAAAGAATGCTGTTGTACATGATCGATACATCTGGAGCTTTTCTTTATTTTTCTTTTCCTTTTGGGTTGGGCTGGGAGGTGGAAGGAAGGGTGAATTATTGATGAAAAATGTTTTTCTCGATTCATTTCTGGATCTTTACTATCCAATTGAAACATTTTTTATTGAATTTATGTAGCTTCTACATGCTTCACTTTGCTATATTGTGCCATATTACTTCCTGTTTTGCTTGAAGTTCTTAAGACAGCTGGTAGTTCTGGTGGTTTAGTGGGATTTTATGTGATGTTTTCTTGAATTTTTGTGTGACATGTAGCAGAAAGTTTTAAGACTATTTCATTTTTTTCCCCATATTTTCTTAATCAGTTTTCATCCTTGCTGTTGCCGCACACATATAGTGGAATTCTGTGATAATTCTTGTCCTGATGATGGATGTATTATGGGTTGGGCTTATGACTGCATCCATTGATTTTTTTTTAATAATTTATCTAGGTATTAATAAAATGGTCATCAATCATCTGGACAAGCTCTTTGTAACAAATGATGCTGCCGCTATCGTGATGAGCTTGAGATCCAGCAGGAAAGGCTCAACAGGAGGAGATTGGTGATGGAGTTAGTCATACAATTTCCTTTGCTGGGGAACTCCATCAAAATGCAGAGGAGCTTATTAGGATGGGGCTGCATAGCTTATTAGGATGGGGCTGCATCCCAATGAAATTGTTAGTGGATATTCAAAAGCAATCAATAAGGTTCTTGTTGCTTTGGTGAAATGTTAATATTGTTAATTCAATTATATCTAAGAATTGTGGTGTTCACATGTGCAAGTATTATTCTTAGGCTGTGTTTGTGAAAGGGGATAAGGGGGGATATCGGGTTAGTTGGGAATAATTTTAACCAGAGGGACAACCCATGGTTAAACATGGGTTGTCCCCTCAATTTATTCCCGAAGGAATGGAGGAATAGCTTATTATTCCCCCAGATAAGGGTAAAAAGAAAAAGGTTATCCTATGGATTATCTTTTTGCATTTGATATGACCAATGGGATAGCTAGGAGATATCCCTAGGAATATTTCCTGGAAAAACTCTATCCTGTACACTTATCCAAGGATAACCTTTTTTCTATCAAACACTACCTTATTGATCAGACAATGAAAATATTAGATGAGTTGGTTGAGAAGGGATCAGAAACCATGGATGTGAAAAACAAAGATGAAGTTGTTTCTTGAATGAAAGCTGCTGTTGCCAGCAAGCAGTTTGAGCAATGCGGTATTTTATGTTCTCTCATTACTGATGTGAGTACCTCAACACTTGAGCTCATCCATTATTTTATTGGTTTTATTTTTGTCATAAACATGGCTTGCTGTTGCATGTCAGGCATGCATCCAAGTTTGTCCAAAAAATCCTACAAATTTTAATGTAGATAATGTTGGAGTTGCAAAGCTGCTTGGAGGTGGCTTGCACAATTGTACGGTTTTTCGTGGTATGGTCTTAAAAAATGACGACATTGGAACAATAAAGAGAATGGAAAAGGTAAAGGTAAATAATATTTTCTTTGCTAATTTTATCTTTTATGGGTTTATTGGTTTTACACATATAGCACCTCTCTAAATGTGGCTTATTTTTTTGTGATATTGGTCTGAGATCACATGATGGACATGGATGCTAGCCTAGACAATTGCTATTCTTGCCCATTGCTTGAGCATTTCCTTTTTAAGCATTTGACCATGACCATAAATTGTTTAATATCTTCATATTGTTCATGTAAAGCACGAAGTGCATGCAACATCTTAACATTATGAAAATAAAGGAAATACCCTTTTTGAATTTAATTAAAATATCAAAAGAATCAAATTTCTTAAAAATAAGAAGTCAACTCTTTCTCTCAAGAACAAAAGTAGAGAATTTCAGGAAACCTTAGTTTAGCAAATGTTAAGTTAGAGTACTTTCACTTCAGACAAAAATTTCATATATTCAATTTAATTTAGAAATGATGAGAAAATAAAATATCAAAAAAAACTTAAACTATAATTTACAAGGCCTTGATCAATGCTTAGTACAACTTATAAGTTTTTAGACTTAGACAGGATCATAGTAATGATGAATCCCGTAAAAATCTATGCCGACTTGATTCATAGCTTATCAAAATAATAAAATAAAAGTTGCCATAAAATGCTAAATTAAAATGTATTTCTTAGGGTTCATATTAGGACGTGTCACTGGACTAGGAGGTTCTCTCAGTAGGAAAACTACCCTGACCTCCTATCTATATCCCATCTAAGTTTGAAAACTCAAGAAGTTGGTTTAAATATTGATCAAAGCCTTACAAATTACATTTTAAGATTTTTTTTAGTATTTTATTTTTTCATCTTATCTAAGTTAAATTAATTTTCTAAATTTTTTTATTTAGAGTGGAAGTACCCTAACTTAATATTTGTTAAACCAGAATCTTTTGAATATCTCCAAATTTATAGTGGAGAGGAAAGGTTAGAAATTTGATTTTTTTGATATTTTTATTGAATTCAAGTGGGGAGGTATTTCCATAAAAAATCATGTCGATGGAATTTGATTAAAACTATAATATTGATAACTTTTTTCCTTTAGTTAATTTGGAATTTATGTTGGGCACTCCCTTATCAGCTGTGAATGCTGTTATTTGGGAGTTAAGTTTAGATGGATTTGAGTGCATTTTCCAGTATTAATCCTTCCATATGCCACAGTGGTGTGAAATGTGCTCCATAAATGAATAATTGGGACACTTTGGTCTCTCTGCGTGATCTTCCTTAGGGGGTTGTCTGATGGATGACTAAATTAAGTGCATAAGGTGATGACAAAGAGCCTATCCTTGTTAGAAATAGTTTGGGATGTAAAAAGTCAACAAGAGTTCTTCTTACATGTACTTTTTTTTTGGGGAGAAAATGGTCCTTTTTAGATCTTTTGGTGGTCAGACAGATTTGTTTTTTTTATCTAACCATTTGCAAGAGACATGATCGGTTCAGAATGAACGAGTGAAATGTCTCATCATCACTTTGGTTGATCTGAATGAACTATTCTTCAATGCAAAAAATCTTGATGGTAGTTATATTTGAAAAATAGGAGGTGCTGTTTAGAAATGTGGGTGGGAGGATCGTTCTCAGAAGTGGTCATTTACATTGGAAGATGTCAGATTTGAGGTTTGATATCTAGCATTTCTAAAGATAAAAAAAATGATCAGAAGTGATGGAGGGAGGCGTGAGTGTTGCTGTTGCTCTGAGTTTTGGTGAGGTCTGCAAGGTGACCGTTGTTATCAGTCACGAACTTCAATTATGTTTGGCTGATGCGAGATGCATTTGCTACATGAGGCAAACATGCAAAGTTTCCTTTTGAGGGTGAAGCGTACTATGGATGAGTTGCCATAGAGAGGGAAAATGAAAATTTCTTATTCATAATCTTACAGACTTTCCTAGAAGAATAGATTCCCTGCTCTATAATTTACATTGGCTCTCTGCATATGTTCTTTAGCAATGATTGATTAATTGTTTGATTATTTCACTATTTTTAATTTTATATATGGATCAAAATTATGTACCCACTTCAGAAACTTGTCCTGACACCTGCTACCAAAGCACTTCATTGTTTTAATTTATTTTTTGAGAGACCCATTTCCTCGTACCTGCACCTGAAACTACTTCTGTACCACTCCGTCTTCTAGCATCTAAGAACTGATTCATTGGATCAGCATTGAAGCAGACTAGAGAAATTTTTATTGCACTAAGTCTTTCAATGCAATAAGTTATCTTCTTAAGAGCCAAGAATTCTCCAACAAATTTATGCTCATCTTTTCTTTCAAATGAAGTTTATTGAATCAAAAAAAAAAGAGATCAAAGCCTATATGCTGAATTATGGTATAGACTTCAATAGACTTTTTATGAGGTTGTTGAATAAAATAGCTTATTGTGAAACCTCATGTCTTATTTTCCTAGAAAAAAGAAGTGTATATTTAGGTGGGAAACACCTAAAATGTATCTCGGCAACTACAAGCCAGTGATGGCTCACTGGGTATGCTTTTGAGAATATATGGTTGTGAAACATTATGTATTATGTTGGTTAATATCAGACCATACTTCCAAAAGTAATATCTAGTCTTACAAAATTGTTGGATCAAGTACTCATGCCACCTTGCCTAGCCAAAATTTAGCAAGGTCTGCCATATTGACCTTGATCACCTTATTGTCGACTATACCAGACTAGTAAGGTACAGGTACAGTACTGAGATTTAGCTCAATATGGGAGCCAAACTGATTTGGACTAGTCTGACCTAAGCGGAATTGTCTTGCTTGTTATTGTCCTGTGTCACTTGGTTTCAGACGGTACCATGTCTGAGAGTGAGCGAAAAATAAGCCTCTGTCGATACAGGGTGCATACCATACTAAATCAATATTATACAAGTATGATTTCCGATATTACTCCCGCGTACCTTGATATATGTTGTCAAAGGAGGTAGCGTAGGCTCTAAATCTGAGCAAATCACCTAGGGCAAGCTGGTCTAAAGCCTACCTATTTGAAGATTGACCCTATATATGACATTTGGGAGAATAGTGGTGTCTACCACCCATCCAACCAATTATGATGGGTGGCAGTGATGGCAATCACTAGCGTTTGTTCCAGGTATGTGTACTTGTTTTACTTTTATTCATTTCTTTTCTATTCTTCTTTTTTAGTCTAGTCTTCATCCTCTCCTCCTCATTCTTCTTCCTTGGATTTTTCTTCCTTCTTTTCTTCTAATATTGCTTCTTCTTCATCTAGCCATGCTTCTGCTGTTTTCATGTTCTCCTTTATCTTGCTTGCGAGCCTTTACCAAGCTTGCTTCCTCTTCCTCGATGGGTGTTTGATATGCCATACAGTTTTGTTGCTACTCTCGTTCCCACTCTCTCTTCTTTCTTTAATGCCTTGCTGGGTGTTGGCTGCTTTGATATGGCTCCATGATTTGCTGGTTGTTGTAGGGGCAGCAACTCTATTGGTGCTCTCCTCCTTGTGGATTTTGATCATTGAGCTTTTTAAGTATGAGAAAAAGGTTTCATGATGCCATATATTTTGAAAAATAGTGTCTATATCATAAATGTAAACTTAATTATATATACCATTAATGGCATTCATAATAAACAATTGGGGTTTCTTTGCGCCCTAGGCATCCACCGAGGCCATAAATTGCGCCACCGCCTGACTTTGCCCAACCAATTTGACGATCATGTTTGAGAGTTTGTAGCAAGGGGCTAGGAATAATAATTTGGCCTTGTTGTGCCATATGAATTAAATTTACATATTCCGAACATGGTAAACTGCAACTTGCATTTGTTGTTAATTGGGGTTTCTTTGCTCCCTAGGCGTCCACCGAGGCCATAAATTGTGCCAACCGCCTGGCTTTGTCTAACCAATTTGACGATCATGTTTGAAAGTATGTTTGAGAGTTTGTAGCAAGGGGCTAGGAATAATAATTTGGCCTTGTTTTGCCATATGAATTAAATCTACAAATTCTGAACATGGTAATCTACAACTTGCATTTCTTGTTAATTGGGGTTTCTTTGCTCCCTAGGCATCCACCGAGGCCATAAATTGCGCCCACCACCGCCTGGCTTTGCCCAACCTATTTGACGATCATGTTTGGGAGTTTGTAGTGAGGGGCTAGGAATAATAATTTGGCCTTGTTCTGCCATATGAATTAAATCAATAAATTCCGAACATGGTAATATGCAACTTTCATTTCTTGTTATTTGTTCCTTAAACTGCCTGACAGATCCTCAAAGTCAGTATTGTCCAATATTGTTTCCTATCCTTATTTTCAATGGAATTTGTGCTCATAATGCCAACTGACTTCCGTTGTATTTTATCGAAATTTACTAGTGGCTTAATGCTTCTCTTAGGTTTATTGTTCATACTATTCTTAGTTGAGAGTAACTATGCTGGGATAACTTTATCTGTTATTTTCTGTTTTCTGATTTGCTAGTGGTTTGTTCACTTGTTTCTTTTTGCTATAGTTACCACAACAGGAGAATTTGTTTGACTGTGGTCTTTTCTTACTTCACTATGTGGAGTTGTTTCTGGAAGAAGCTCCAGCAAATTTCAGCCCTTCCAAAATCACCAAGTTCTCCAGTTTCGTGAGTTCCTTTTTCTCTATGGAACCCATTTATCTAAAGATTGGAAGGAACATATAGAAAGCCCTATGTTGTTTCTGAATTGAATTATAAAATTATTCATCCCTATGCGCTTTCTTAATAATATCACATTCTTATATGCTTACTTGACTTATTGTTTCTCTGATATTAATGTCCACATATTTTAGTATCAAATGAAAATGTTGTGCTTTTTCTTTAGACTTATCACATGGAAGTTGCATGAGTATGACACAAAATCAGCAGAAGAGGTCTAAGGATATTGTATTTCATCAGAAAACAATAGATGTCCTCTGCCATTAACCATTTACATGATTGATTGATCGATTGATCATGTGGATACTTCGGATTCTAGTGATCATGTCATCCTTTATCCTTGAGGAAGAAGATTTACTAAACAATGGAGTGGCAAGATAAGAGGAACAAGCAACAATAAAAAATTCTTACCGAATAATAGAGAACAGAATTATAAATTTATTTGATTCTTAATATCTCTTAAAATGGCTAAGCACTCGTATTTATTGTCGCAGGACCCTTTGAACCTTCCTACAAATGTACCCACCTTCATTTCTTACAAATATGAAGAAAATAAGAATATTTCGATAATATGTCGCTTGATAAGATCTTTGACTCATCTTGATGTTGATTGGATAAGATATCTGACTCATCATGATATTAGATCCTTCCTAATATGCCTAGATTTTATTGATATCAACCTTATTTAATTAGATTTCCATGATNCTGGTCTAAAGCCTACCTATTTGAAGATTGACCCTATATATGACATTTGGGAGAATAGTGGTGTCTACCACCCATCCAACCAATTATGATGGGTGGCAGTGATGGCAATCACTAGCGTTTGTTCCAGGTATGTGTACTTGTTTTACTTTTATTCATTTCTTTTCTATTCTTCTTTTTTAGTCTAGTCTTCATCCTCTCCTCCTCATTCTTCTTCCTTGGATTTTTCTTCCTTCTTTTCTTCTAATATTGCTTCTTCTTCATCTAGCCATGCTTCTGCTGTTTTCATGTTCTCCTTTATCTTGCTTGCGAGCCTTTACCAAGCTTGCTTCCTCTTCCTCGATGGGTGTTTGATATGCCATACAGTTTTGTTGCTACTCTCGTTCCCACTCTCTCTTCTTTCTTTAATGCCTTGCTGGGTGTTGGCTGCTTTGATATGGCTCCATGATTTGCTGGTTGTTGTAGGGGCAGCAACTCTATTGGTGCTCTCCTCCTTGTGGATTTTGATCATTGAGCTTTTTAAGTATGAGAAAAAGGTTTCATGATGCCATATATTTTGAAAAATAGTGTCTATATCATAAATGTAAACTTAATTATATATACCATTAATGGCATTCATAATAAACAATTGGGGTTTCTTTGCGCCCTAGGCATCCACCGAGGCCATAAATTGCGCCACCGCCTGACTTTGCCCAACCAATTTGACGATCATGTTTGAGAGTTTGTAGCAAGGGGCTAGGAATAATAATTTGGCCTTGTTGTGCCATATGAATTAAATTTACATATTCCGAACATGGTAAACTGCAACTTGCATTTGTTGTTAATTGGGGTTTCTTTGCTCCCTAGGCGTCCACCGAGGCCATAAATTGTGCCAACCGCCTGGCTTTGTCTAACCAATTTGACGATCATGTTTGAAAGTATGTTTGAGAGTTTGTAGCAAGGGGCTAGGAATAATAATTTGGCCTTGTTTTGCCATATGAATTAAATCTACAAATTCTGAACATGGTAATCTACAACTTGCATTTCTTGTTAATTGGGGTTTCTTTGCTCCCTAGGCATCCACCGAGGCCATAAATTGCGCCCACCACCGCCTGGCTTTGCCCAACCTATTTGACGATCATGTTTGGGAGTTTGTAGTGAGGGGCTAGGAATAATAATTTGGCCTTGTTCTGCCATATGAATTAAATCAATAAATTCCGAACATGGTAATATGCAACTTTCATTTCTTGTTATTTGTTCCTTAAACTGCCTGACAGATCCTCAAAGTCAGTATTGTCCAATATTGTTTCCTATCCTTATTTTCAATGGAATTTGTGCTCATAATGCCAACTGACTTCCGTTGTATTTTATCAAAATTTACTAGTGGCTTAATGCTTCTCTTAGGTTTATTGTTCATACTATTCTTAGTTGAGAGTAACTATGCTGGGATAACTTTATCTGTTATTTTCTGTTTTCTGATTTGCTAGTGGTTTGTTCACTTGTTTCTTTTTGCTATAGTTACCACAACAGGAGAATTTGTTTGACTGTGGTCTTTTCTTACTTCACTATGTGGAGTTGTTTCTGGAAGAAGCTCCAGCAAATTTCAGCCCTTCCAAAATCACCAAGTTCTCCAGTTTCGTGAGTTCCTTTTTCTCTATGGAACCCATTTATCTAAAGATTGGAAGGAACATATAGAAAGCCCTATGTTGTTTCTGAATTGAATTATAAAATTATTCATCCCTATGCGCTTTCTTAATAATATCACATTCTTATATGCTTACTTGACTTATTGTTTCTCTGATATTAATGTCCACATATTTTAGTATCAAATGAAAATGTTGTGCTTTTTCTTTAGACTTATCACATGGAAGTTGCATGAGTATGACACAAAATCAGCAGAAGAGGTCTAAGGATATTGTATTTCATCAGAAAACAATAGATGTCCTCTGCCATTAACCATTTACATGATTGATTGATCGATTGATCATGTGGATACTTCGGATTCTAGTGATCATGTCATCCTTTATCCTTGAGGAAGAAGATTTACTAAACAATGGAGTGGCAAGATAAGAGGAACAAGCAACAATAAAAAATTCTTACCGAATAATAGAGAACAGAATTATAAATTTATTTGATTCTTAATATCTCTTAAAATGGCTAAGCACTCGTATTTATTGTCGCAGGACCCTTTGAACCTTCCTACAAATGTACCCACCTTCATTTCTTACAAATATGAAGAAAATAAGAATATTTCGATAATATGTCGCTTGATAAGATCTTTGACTCATCTTGATGTTGATTGGATAAGATATCTGACTCATCATGATATTAGATCCTTCCTAATATGCTTAGATTTTATTGATATCAACCTTATTTAATTAGATTTCCATGATTATTTCCTAACCTATAGCAACCTTCTAGAATTAACTTACACTCAAATTCAATGTTGAACCCTTTTGTTCCTTTGTTCAACATAGACATGAGTTAAGTCAAATACATGTCAATGAGGTAACTTCTATTAGTAAAATACATGTTGAACCCATTTGTTCCTTTGTCCTTTGGCTTGATTACTCTCAAGAGAATCTTCACTCAGTAAGTCTAGACTTCTATGATGTTTTTTTGACTTCTTGATGCATGGGACATAGACTGGGACATAGATCTCCAAATCACACGTTTTTTTTTGTGTAAGCATTTTAGAGGTAGTAGATTACATCTAATGGCCTATATCATCAATCAATCTGGGACCTCCATATATATATTTGGAGGGGGGGTTGCATGGGATGCTTCTTATGGCATTTGACCATAAATGCTCCCCAATCAAAAGTAATGAAGGAGCTCTCAAAAGGAAAATCAGCACCGTTGATCATGATTTTAAGATATATGAACTAGCTAACCTTTTTTGTTTTGGGTTTCTTATGCATTGTGCTGGAAAAAAAATGATTGGTAAAGATAGTGGGCAAAACATGGTATAAACCATATAATTTGTAACTCTAAACTATCGATCTTAATCTAAATATTTCAAAACATATACATATCAAATTTCAATCAATTTGGATGTTTCTAAACTATAAATCAGACTGAAACATCATATCATATCATTGAAATGGTCAACTTTATTCTTTTTAAAAAAACCTGAAAATTTGTGAGTTTCATTTTGAGAAGTCGTTCATTACTTTTTACTGGGAAGTTTTTGTAGTCAAATGCTTTTGGAAGCATCCTAATCCTTCCCTCTGTTGATACATATTTCAGATAGATAGATAGCCATGCAGATGTGTGTGTGTGTGTGTGTGTGTGTTTAAGGCCTTGATATTCCTCTCTCTATTTCTCTGTGTGTACCCCTTGTTTGTTAAAATTTGTCTCAACCTTGTCCCCATAATCCTTCCTGCAGTTGTTAATGCACCACTGATATGCCTGTGTTAACCAGAACTCGAGTTCAGAAGAAAGAACACTTGCCCATCTACTTGCAATTTTGCCAGATTGGATCAGATTGTCCCATTGGATAGTTGACTCTTCTAGAACTCTATTGATGCAATGGATTATTGACTGTTAGTTTTATTCTGCTCATACAGAAATGCATGCATCGTTCATGCAGCAGCTGTTCACACCTATGCATGTTGCACCCACAGCAACATCTTAAGCATACCGACATTATTTCACTCAGAAAAATTGAAGGCATCATGATTTGCCCGGAATATGACCGTAGATAAACTTTTCATTATAGATTACTTCTTTAGCATATGTGGATTGTGGTGGAGAAACCAATATTCCTGTGGCAAAATGACCTACCCATTGGACTGACCTACCCATTGGAATGATCTTCCATTTTTGTCTTTCTGAACTCATCATTTAAGTTAAGAGAAGCCAATCCGGGGTTTTTTAAACATGATACTCTTTCTTTTCAGCTTGGTGCTGATTGGTTTTCACCTGTCGAGGCTTCTCTTAAGCGCACTGTTATTCGGAATCTGATACATGATCTTCTGAAGGACCCCTCCCAAAAAATTGTTCCAACTACATGTAACAATGGGCATCTTTCCTCGGTTTCCTGAAGTTGATGTTGATCCTGAACCCATCATAGAATTTTTTCCTGAGCAGTGTGGTCCAGCTAAGGCAGCCGCTAGTGCTTCAATAGCTCCTGCAACTGACAAAGGAAATGGAAATGATGTTGAGCAAGTACCAGTGGTAGAATTTGTTCCGGAGCCGTGCAGTCCAGCTAGACCAGTTGTTGGTGATTCATCAGGGCCTGCTACTGACAGAGGAATGCAAATTGAACTATCAACATCTTCTAATGTCACTTCATGTGATAAGCAAGTGGGACTGACCCTCCAGGAGTTTCCTGAACCAGGAGCAACTAGAGGGTCTTATCTTGAGCTCCAAGAAAATGCATGTCGACCGGATGAACCATTTCAGAAACTTGCACCTACAGAATATCTGGTAGTGGTATTGTTCCTCCATGTTGACTAGTTTGGATCACATCAATATCTATTGTTCATTGTAATTTTCCTTAAAGAGATTGAAAATATTACTTTGTTTGATACACAACTTCCTTCATTACATCTATTAGTCATTATCACAATAATAACATGGTATATTTGTGGATTAGGAACATGTGGATAGGAGCACACCCAAAGCTTCACAAGAGGCAGAAAGCACACCCGAAGCTTCACAAGAGGCTTTCCATCTTGATCCTTGAATGGCTCTCTGAAATTGTTTGCCATTCACTTGATAGATGCGTCATGTAGATTTTTTTTTTTTTTAATGACACCATCTGTCTGTATCAGGTCATGTATGGGGTTTCTATGGGGTGCCTCTCATCATCTTTGTTCGTCACCTCAACAGTTGAATATGTTTGTTTGCCCCATCATGTGATAAGCGATTTAGGTACCATTGCCTTTCTTAATGAATTAGTCTCTTAGGGTTACTGTTTAGTTTAATTCCTTGAGAGTTGTGGATCTGGGAATCATCGATGTTTACTAACTTGATCAGGTCCTCGAGAATCCAAACTACCGTCTGTCTGGTAATCTGGTCTCTGAGATGTATGTACTACCTGGCAGGTATACTTTTGTGAATGAGTTTTAAGACATTATTTGCGAAAGTATTTTGTGTGGGCACTGAATCAATCGACTTCGAATTACAGTAACTCCGGTTCAATCTTTCGTGTCTAGGAAAAAGATCCCGTTTGAAATTTGTGCCATTTGAATTTCTTTCTAGCCAAAGTGGCATACATGAGTTAAAATGGACCCATGAACCACTTTGCAAAAATCAAAATGGGAAACAAAAGCAACCTTTAACTCGCAAAGATTAATCCTGCTAGTGCTCTTCATTTTCTGGTCCCTTCTAAACTAGGGTGACCAAAACGATAATGCTTTTCCTTGGAGATGATGTGGGAGGTACGTAAAGGGTGAGGTCTTCTCCGTGCCTTGCTTGCGACGAACAATAAAACAACTTCATCGGGTCTCAATGTCTTTGATTCGCATGGATTGATTGATTTGCTGTGACTAGCTCTGTGCCCTTTTTGTGTTGGACTGGAGTACATCCGGATCCAGAAGTCGCATTGACGGAGCTGATCCTTTGCTGCTTCATTTTTTTTTTTTTTTTGTATAGACGGATGATCACACCAGTCTAGGGTGAGTCGAACCCGAAATATCAATGTGACAGAATAATAGGGCATGGGTCGCCCTGCTTCCAGCTCCAAAAACCAGAGTGATATGCCACCCTGGAGGCGATCCAATCTGCCGCTGAGTTGGCTTCTCCGTAGATGTGGCGAATCTGAGTACCAATGGCACCCTGAAGAAGGGAACAAATATCACTGATCAGAGGGATGGTCGGTATATGGTAGCTAGATTCCTGACGGATCCAGCTGATAACCGTAGCAGAATCTCCTTCAATAATGAGCCTACGGGCACCAATGATCCGAACGGCATAAGAGATACCAGCCCACGCCGTAGATAGTTCCGCAAGGGGAATAGAGGAATCAAGAGTCCTGAAACCACCTGCTGCAAGCATGTTACCCTCGGACTCCCGAATCACAAATCCCGATCCCGCACATCTACCTCGAACACTCCCATCGAAGTTGATTTTGACACACCCAAGAGGTGGGGACTCCCAAGAAATAAAGACCGTGTGCCGGTTCGCTACCGAAGTAGCATGGGAGTCCCAGTGGCCTGGGCTGACAGAATCAAGAGGCCTGTGATGGAAAGTATACTCAGCAGATAAGAAAGCAGCAGTCCTGACAACCCGATAAGAAGGAACAATCTCACCCGAGAACACCAACCGGTTCCGGGTTAACCAAATATGATAAGCAGTGTAAGCCCACCGCGGACCCCGCCTATGGTAGCCAGCCCGCATATCCTGCCTGATCAGACGCAAAAAGGAGATACGGTGGGAAACAGAGTCATATGTCCAAGGACACTCACCTGACCGCTGCCAGATCTGTCTCGCTCTGCCACATAAAAAGATAGCATGATCCACAGTCTCCACCTCGAGACCACACACCGGGCACATAGGCAAGATGCTCATACCCCTCCTAGAAAGCAAGAAACAAGTAGGAAGGACATTCCAAGCAAGCTTCCATATGAACAGGCGAACCCTGGGGTGAATGGATAGATGCCAGATCCAAGCCAAGTCCATACCTTGCGAAGGCAAAGGCCTAAAGATATTCAGAAGATCCCTAATAGAAGCACGGGGCAGACAGGATCTCTTCCAAACCCTAACATCAGCAGAGAGGCCCGGAACGAGAGGAATAGATGTAATGCGTCGGTAGAGTTCATCCCCAAAAAAAGAAGAAACCACCGAATAATCCCAGACCAACTGATCCTGGGAAATTAAGTCACTGACTCTCAGACCAATAGGTATATCAGTACAGACAAAGGTCGGCCATCGAAATAGGGGAAGGTCTGCAATCCAAGTGTCCTGAACAATATCCATAGAGGTGTCATCACCAATCATCCATGAAGTGCAATCCAGTATCTCCGCAGCATAACAACATACCTCTTTCCATAAGAAAGAATGCCCCCGATGAGACTGCATGGATATGGAATGACTCCAATCTTCATACTTGGCTCGCATGAAGGAGCTCCACAGGCAATGCGGATCAAGCAGGAACTGTGTAGCATGCCTAGCAATCAAAGCCTCCCTCCTAGCAATAAGAGACTGGATCCCAAGACCACCCTCAGCAATCGGCATGCAGACAACATCCCAGGCAAGAAGATGAACGCCATGGCCATCCTGAATCGAGGCCCAGAGGAAATCCCGGAAATATCTTTCAATCTTCCTCAAGCATGACAAAGGTATGGCAGCATTGGATAACAGATAAAGAGGAAGAGAAGAGAGGATAAAACGTATGAGAGTGATCCGAGCCATCATAGAGAGACCAGAGATCTGCCACCCATCCAGACGATCACGGACCCTCCTTACCAAGGCACTGAAGTCAGAACTACGAGGTCTCCGCCCAGTGATAGGAATCCCAAGGTAGGAGAACCGATCCGCCAGAGTAGGAATACCCATGATATGCACAATAGATCCCTTGACAGCGGGAGTCATCTTCGGGCTAAAATAGATTAAATATTTATTTAAATTGAATTTCTGACAAGAAGCACGACAATAATCCCGCAAAACAGCCGAAAAGATGGAAGCATTATGAATAGTAGCCTTTCCTAACAGGATGCAGTCATCAGCAAAGAGAAGATGTGAAATAATAGGCCCGTGGGGACCCGCAGAGTAAGGTGCAAAGGACGCATCAAACTGAGCCTGAGTAAGAGCCCGGGATAGAGCATCAGTAGAGAGTATAAAGAGGAATGGGGATAGAGGGCAACCCTGCCTGAGCCCGACCTCAGAGTGAAAATAATCAGTTTGATCGCCATTGATTAGGAGAGAGAAAGACGGCCGGTAGACATATGCCATAATCCAGTCTACAAAAGTGACGTCAAGCCCAAACTCATGAAGAGTATAGCGCAGAAAATCCCAACTTAGCCTGTCATAAGCTCTCTCCATATCAAGCTTGATTGCCATAAGACTCTGACTGCCGGAAGCATGCTGAAGGTCATACATGAACTCCTGGGCTAAGAGAGCGTTATCAGTAATACTACGGCCCCTTAGAAAAGCACCATGTTCCAAGGAAATGAGACAAGGGATCACCGGAGCCAAACGGGAGACCAAAATGTGAGCACACACCTTATATAAAGTAGTACAAAGACTAATCGGCCGGTAGTGCTGAGGAGAGTAAGCATCCTGGCGTTTAGGCACCAGAGTGATAAGGGTCCGATTCCAGTCAGAGGGAATAGTGTGAGCCTAAAAAACAAGCTGAACAGCCTCTACAACATCATGCCCCACAATCTCCCAATAGAAGCGAAAGAATAATGGAGGGAAACCATCAGGCCCAGGGGCCTTATCAGCACCAAGATCCCATAATGCCCTCTGGATGTCATCCGCCGTAATCGGTCTAATCAGAAGAGCATTCTCAGCATTGGAAACCCTGTAAGGGGGCTGAACAGGAAAGATAGGAGAACCCTCACTCGAGTGCTCAGTCCATCTGGAATGAAAGAACTGAAAAAACGAATCTCTGATCACTTGGGCATCCTCCTGAGCATCACCCTGATCATCAACAATACGCCGGATGCGGTTCTTCGCTCGGCGTTTCAAAGTAGCCTGATGAAAGAATCTGGTGTTGCGATCCCCTTCCTTAATCCACTGGATTCTGGACCTTTGCCTCCAAAAAGTCTCCTGCTGCAGCAGAAGAGAGTGGTGCAGACCAAGGCAGGATCTAAGAGTCAAAAGCTCAGAATCAAGGAGGAAACCCTCCTGGTCCTCTTTCATATGTAAGAAAGAAATAGAGGACTCAACTTGCTCAACTTGCCTGATAATGTCCCCCACTTCTCTTCTATTCCATCTAGAGAGTCTCCGACTAGCCAGAGTCAATCGCCGAGAAAGCCTATAAGAGGCCAAGCCTCGGACAGGTAATCGCCAAACCTGCGAAATAATAGACATAGCAGAAGAATAAAAAGTCCAGAACTTCTCGAATCTGAACTGCCTACTCCGGTGAGAGGAGAGATTAGTAGAAATAAGAATAGAACAGTGATCGGAGCCAATTCTGGACAAATGAGTAATAGTAGTAGATGGAAAGAGCTGAAGCCAAGAAGGAGAAGCCATGGCCCTATCCAGTCTTTCCCACACTCGAGCAGATCCTCGACGATTATTACACCAAGTGTAGTGAGAACCGGCAAACCCCAAGTCCAAAAGCCCAGCAGAGGATATGAAGTTTCTGAACTCAGAAACGTCTGGGGACCGAACAAACTGCCGACCACCTCTTTTCTCCTTAGCCCCAATAATACAGTTGAAATCACCAGCAAAGAGGGAAGGAATACCCTGAGCAAGTAGGGAATGAAGCTCTGACCAAAGGCCCCGACGCAATCTGAAATCTGTGCTTGCATAGACACCCGATAGTAACCAGGGAGTAGAGGACCCCTCAGAGATGACTAGAGCCACTTGCTGACCAGATCCGTGGAACGCATCAACTCTAATATTGTCATTTCTCCAAAGCACCAGAATTCCACCAGATAGGCCAACAGAGTCAATAGCATAGGAAACCCATGATCTGGAAAGCTATCTACGCAGATGCATCAGACTATCCCCAGACAAACGGGTCTCTAGCAGAATACAGATATCAAAAGCATGAAGCTGTAATAGCCGTCCAAACGAGGATCGAAACGAGGGTTTCAGAGCACCTCGCACGTTCCAAGTAAGGATCTTCATTCTAAAGTTTGAGAGGGGGGGGACTTCATCCATGTCCCTAGACTTCTCTAGAGCAGACTGAGCACTGATAGAAGAAGAGCTCGCCAACCCCATATCAGTACAGCCATCCTGTCTCTGAACCTCAACCTTTGGTGAGTCCAAAATCATAACAGAGTCTTCACACTGAATAACCTTCTTCAGAAGGGAAACCGCAGAGTCGTGGTCCATCCCGTCATTTAGAGGAGTCAAAGAAGGCCCAGAAGAACACCCCAAAACAGACCCGTCCTTGCTACGGGATTTCTTCAGCCCTGGCCCAGAACCGGCACCATACCCCTTAGGGGAAGCTGAAGATGCCGAAAAGGTGAAATTGGCATGCACACTTCCTTTGCCTTTTGGGAGGCCTTTACCTTTCGCTTTAGTGGTTTTGGAGACCACTCCATTGGAAATAGGCTCAACAGGCCGGACCCTCTTGGCTGGGCTGGAAGGGGCCACCTCATTGGCCTTAAGGTGCCCAAATTCATTGCTAGTATTATGATCGAAGTCCAAGCATGCAAATGGATTAAGATCTTTGGTCCTTGGACTTATTGGATTAGAGTCCAAAAGTTTAGACTTCCCCAACTCAACTTCAGTGCCAGCCGGCACTTTAGAAGGAAACCGGCACGCAGTGGTTTCAGCCGGAGGGGGAGACAAGTCTGAGACATCTCCCTGAACAACAGTCTCCAGTGAAGGGGGGAATGAACCCCGACCACTATTCCTCCGAGCAGTCTTCTTAGGGGTGCTCCAACCTTCAGGGGAGACAGAGGGAGGGGGAGCAGGGCTGACCGAAGGCATCTTCGTGCTGGGCGCTGAATGTAGGTGATCAATGGGAGCCTTGCGTCGACGAAGAGCAACCATCCACGGTCCATAACTCATACCCGAAACGGAGGGAGACGCCGACGAAGATCCCAGAGCCACCCCGCAATGCTCCACCAGATGCAGAGTCCTACAGGAGGAGCAGAGACCCTCAAGGTTTTCATAAGAAAATGGCTGCCAAAAGGGGACCCTGTTACCACGAATCCGAGCTCCCGATCTCAGAGGTTTGCTGAGATCTACGCAGACGCAGGCTCGAGCGAAACCCCCACGAACCCTCTCTCTAGTAGATGCGTCCTTAAACATGAATTGGCCAGCAACAGATAGAATGGACGACAAGGCTTCATCGGTCCAGTATTCTATTGGGAGTTGTGGAAGACGGATCCAAAGCAGAGCATCAGTGAGTGAGCTCTTCGCCGGGAGAAAGTCTAGTTTCCATTGAGCAACTGCCAGAGGTTGCCCATTAACAATCCAGGGTCTTCCAAGAGCAAGCTCCGTGGCGTGGCAATCGGAAAACCGAAAGAGGAAATGCCGATTAGCCAACGAAACTGCTTCAATTCCTCCTTGAATCTCCGATCGCTGGAATTCCCTTATAATAGCATTTGGATGAACCCAGCGAGAAAAGCTCCGAGCCAAAACAGCCTTACTCTGCCATCTAGCTTCTTCCTCCATCAATGATTGAATGGGAACCTGGACAATGTCGGGGAAGAGCTGTTCCAGCTCAGCAATGACCGCCGAAGATGGCACTGGAGCAATCCATTCATACCAGCTGTCACTACCTCAACGCCAGGGTTGTCCAGCAAGCTTGGACCCCTCAGAGGCTGACGGAGACGAAGAGGAAGGTGCTGCCATGCTTCCGGGAAGCAGGATCAACCCAGCGACACAGATCGCGGGAGATCGGGGACGAAGACCAGCAAGCACGAAACTTAAAGCGGGAACCAGAGAACTCTCATTTCTTAACTCTTAAGCCTGCTCTTCTGGCTGCTCCATTGCAATAGCCTCACGTTCGAAACAAGGAAACAATCTCCTCGCACGTAGGAATAAATTTATTATAAAGTGAAGAACTAAAAGAATTTACAATCGAAGAGAGGAAGAGAAGAAAGAAGAGACGACAAGAAAACAGAGCGAAGGGACAGGATCAGAAAGGAAGACAGAGAAATAGGAAAGTGAAACAGAAAATGAAACGGAGACGACACAGGAGAGAATTTGGGCATGCCACTAATAACTTGGAACTTCTCTGAACCTTTCATCCTGTGTCACATCAGCCAGTTCGATTCAATCACAGATTCGATCCATCCGCTAGCTATAGGTGATGGAGCCGACGCCAGGAGATTAAAGACAAGCTTGCTTGCGTTTTCACCCAAAAGAACGACAAACTTTGGCTGGGCTGGGTACGTGATTTCTTAATTTCTTGGTTGCGGAAGCATCTTTCCATTAAATTGGTCGAGCTTGGTGGGCTTACGTAACTACAACGACACCTTGATGGATTGAACCGCCGACTCTCATTTTCCACCCTCAAAACACTCTCAGGTAACCACGTTTCAAAACTTAAAGATGATTGCTCATTCTCTCGCTTTGTCGCAGTGACTTTTCTTTTGTTTTCATCATGATAGACCTATTATCATATATATTTTCTTCTTTTTTTTAATAACAAGGGAAAAACTCTCACAACCTGACATGACAAATACCTCATGCATCAGCTTCCACCAATAATATCAGCTGAGAATGAAAGGAAACTGATCCATCCATATCCTAGCCTGTTGAAAAGAGTAAGAAGTAATCAGCAGCTTGATTCCCTTCCTGAGGCACATGTTGACATGTAAAAGAGAAGGAAGGGATGGTAGTTTGAAGCTTCCTCAGGAAAGGGTGGAGACAATTGGACACCTCTCCATTTAACCAGCCGATAGTAGTGGAAGAATCCCCTTCAATAATATATCCAAAAGCAAGAAATCTTATGACAGTCTCATCAACACTCCACCAAGCTGCCAAAAGTTCAGCACATGGGTTTGAAGAAGCTTGAATATGGATAGATCCTACCATACAGACTTTTCCTAGCCAATCCCTAACTATGAACCCAGCACTTGCACCATACTCTTCAACAGAACCATAAAAATTTGTCTTCAGCATACCTGATGGTGGGGCTAGCCAAGAGATAACAAGAGAAATGATAAAGCTCCATAAGGATGTACCAAAATTCAGCATTAGGAGAGCTTGAATGACGAGTGAAAAAGAATTCCTGAACCTGAATAAAAGCACTCTGAAGTATATATGGTTGAAGCTCTCTGAACTCTTGATTCTGAAGAAGAAACTTGATGACGCCAAGTCACCGCCTTTGAACGTCGGGGATGACGGATGTCTCGCTCCGGGAAGTCCTGCAAGAAAAGTCCCCGGGAACCGGTAGCACCGGTGGGGACCCTCCGACGATCAAGTTAGTGGCTTGGGTTCAGACAAAGAACCACCCCTCCGCCGAGAGAAGTTGGGGCAGTTTAGGTTTTTGATCGAAAAGGGAAAAGCCTAAACTGCCCCAACTTCTCTCGGCGGAGGGGTGGTTCTTTGTCTGAACCCAAGCCACTAACTTGATCGTCGGAGGGTCCCCACCGGCGCCACCGGTCCCCGGGGACTTTTCTTGCAGGACTTCGAGGAGGAGACGTCCGTCATCCCCGACGTTCGAGGAAGGTGACTTGGCGTCATCAGATTGGCGCGCCAGGAAGGGGGGAGCAAGAAAGACGTCGAACCTGCTTTCTTTCTTCAGGACTTAAAGCCATGGTGACGACTCGAACGAAAGGAGTTTCAGCCGGTCGCGCTGGGGGGCAGCGCTGCGGGGCTGGTCCACCCGCGGAGGCCCCCCCGGCTCTCGCATCTGTTTCCCGGAGCCTCCGGATCTCCAGGGGCAGGGCCTTCGCTCCGCAGAATGACGCCCCTGCATCTGCTCCACAGCCACTTCAAGAAGATCGATTCGCTGCCCTGGCCACGCAGGTCCAGTCGCTGGCGGCGGCGGTCAAAGGCATGCAGCACCAGCAAGCAGCCTTGCGACAACCGGAGCCAACCCATCTGTCCCTGGGGTGATGCAGCCTAGCCAGCATTCCTCCCGCCGGAGATCGCCCGTTCCTGCAGATCATCACCGCCGATCCCCGGCCAAGCCGCATCACCGCGAGCGTCCAAAAGGCCCCGGTCTCCTTCTCGCCACGCCAGCATCTCCCCTAAGCGGCGGCACGGAAAGGAGGCGGAGCGCCGCGCCGGCATCGCCGCCCCGCTCTTCTTCTGAAAGGGGAGGGCTCCTTTGATGGCCGGATGCCTCGTCGAGCTGAGCGGCGACTCGAGGAGTGCAACCAGAAGTTGGAAGAACTCAGCCGTCGAATCACCCACCTGCCGGAGACTGACTACGACAGTCGGCCTCCCCTGTCCCGCCGCATCATGGAGGAGCCTATCTCTACCAGGTTCCGCCTTCCTCACTGGACCCTTATGACGGGACTACGGACCCCTGGATCATTTGGAAAGCTACAAGGTACTCATGCAGTTCAGGGGCCACGACTCCCTCATGTGTGTGGCCTTCCCTGCTACCTGAAAAAAGCTGCCCGGGCCTGGTACTCTCGCCTGCCGCCACGGAGCATCGACTCCTTTCGCCAGTTGGAGAGGGCTTTCCTGGCCCACTTTGACGCCTGCCGGAAGATCCCGAGGGTGGCGGACAGTCTATTTGCCGTCCAGCAGAAGAATGGCGAGTCCCTGCGGGACTATGTCGCCCGGTTTAAGGAGGCCGCCCTGGAGGTATACAACTTGGAGGACTCGGTGGCAACCTTGGCTCTGAAGCGGGGGCTCCGCCCTTCCCGTTTCGCGTACTCTCTTGACAAAAGCCGCCGGGTTCCTACTCCGAACTTTTGATTCGCGCCCAGAAGTACATCCGGGCAGATGAAGCTGACTTTTCCCGGCGTGAGGCTGGCGGGAGCATACCCCGGAAGCCACCCAGCCAGAACCTGCGAAGCCCGCCCCAGGAGGCCCGAGCCTCCTCGCCGACCAGACAACCGTCCTCGACCTCCTGCACCAAGAGACGGGCCTTACACTCCGCTGCTTGCTCCCATATCCCAGATCCTGCTCGAGATCGAAGGGGAGCCCTACCTGCAACGTCCTCCTCCCATCAACCCGAAGATCCCCCGGAACAAAAATCTCTACTGCCGCTACCACCGGGACCATGGCCACAACACCGACGACTGCCGGCAGCTGAAGAAAGCCATTGAAGACCTCATTCAACAGGGCCACCTGAGGAAGTTCGTCCAAAGGAACAACCCAGGAGCTCCGGCCCGTCAGCGCCTGCACCGCCGATGATTGATAACGCCCCGACGGAGAAGACGGTGGCGATGATTCCTGGGGGGCAGGAGGCCCGTCGAAGAGACCAAGGGGGAGGGAGGAGTGGAGGCTGTAATTCCTTTTTTCGAAAGGACCTAGAGGGGGTTGTAAACAAGATGATGATAGCGTCGTCGTATCCATGACGATTGCTAAGCACCCTGTAAAACGAATCCTAGTCGACAGTGGAAGTTCGTAGATGTTTTAAACTACGACGCCTTTGTTCGCATGAACCTGTCGCATGATTACTTCGACCTGTCGTCACGCCTTTGATGGGATTCACGGGGGATTCTGTGAGGGTCGAGGGGGAATTACTCTTCCTGTAACAGCCGGAATGGCTCCGTGCCAGAGCACTGTCCTTATAAAATTTTGGTGGTCCGTGTGCCCCTGGCGTACAACGCAATTCTTGGGAGGCCCGGGCTCAACCTCTTGGATGCCGTCATTTCCACCAAGCGACTCCTGTGAGATTCCCAACCACCAGCGGGATCGGCGAGATGCGGGGAGAGCAGGACCTGCCAGCGTTATGCTATCACTTGGCCCCAGTCCCCAGGGGGCAGTGCTTGCACCACCGTCGCATCGACATCCGAAACCTTGACCCACGGGACTTGGAGAGGAGGGGGGAACCGGCCGAGCGGCTGCTTACCTTCCCCCTCGGGGAGGACCCCGCGCAGACGGTTCGAGTTGGAGCCTCGCTTCCGGACGAAGCCCGTGACCAGCTCCTAACCTTTCTGCGGGCCAACGCCGACGTCTTCGCGTGGTCAGCGTCCGACATGCCCGGGATCCCGGAGGAGGTGATTACACACCAGCTCAACATCCGACCAGAGTGCCGGCCCGTCAGGCAGAAGAAAAGGAGTTTTGCTCCGGACCGCAGAAGGCTGTGACGAGGAGGTGCGGAAGCTGTTGGCGGCTGGCCACATTCGTGAGGTGCGCTACCCCGACTGGTTGGCGAATGTCGTGATGGTTCGGAAGGCCAGTGGAAGCTGGAGGATGTGTGTGGACTTCACCGACCTCAATAAGGCGTGTCCCAAGGACAGCTTTCCGCTCCCCCGAATCGACCAGCTGGTAGACGCCACCTCCGGGCACGGGACGCTCAGTTTCATGGATGCGTTCTCGGGGTACAATCAAATCAAGATGAGCTCAGCAGATGAAGAGCAACCTCCTTTGTCACGGAGAAGGGGATCTACTGTTACAGGGTGATGCCCTTTCGGACTGAAAAACGCCGGGGCTACTTACCAAAGGTTAATGAACAAGGTTTTTCGAGAATCAGCTGGGGCGCAATATGGAGGTATATGTGGATGACATGCTGACCAAAAGCACCATGCAGAAGACCATGTGACCGATCTCGGGGAGACTTTCAACAATCTGCGCCGGTACCGATGAAGCTCAACCCCCACAAATGCGCCTTTGGAGTGGCGGCTGGCAAGTTCCTGGGTTTCATGGTGACCCAGCGCGGGATCGAGGCCAACCCCGACAAGATCAGAGCCATCCTGGAGATGCGGCCCCCGGTCAGCAAGAAGGAGGTGCAGCGCCTGACGGGGAGGGTGGCGGCCTTGAGTCGTTTCATGTCAAGGTCGGCGGAGAGGTGCCTACCCTTTTTCAAGGCGCTGCGCAAGATTAACGGCTTCGAGTGGACGAAAGAATGTCAGAGCTCCTTTGAAGAATTGAAGCAGTTTCTCTCCACTCCTCCGTTGCTGTCCAAGCCCGAAAATGGGGAGGAGCTCTTCCTATATCTGGCCGCTTCCCCGGAGGCTGTTAGCTCGGTGCTGGTGCGCATGGATACCGACGGAGCCCAGAAGCCATCTACTACACCAGCAAGGTACTCCATGACGCGGAGACCAGGTATTCAAAAACTGAGAAGATTATCTTCGCTCTGGTGGTCTCTACTCAGCGCCTTCGGCCTTATTTTCAAGCTCATCCCATCGTGGTGCTTACGGATCAGCCCCTGCGAGCTATCCTGTCTCGCCCCGACACCTCCGGCCGGCTGGCTAAATGGGCCATCAAGCTAGGCGAGTTCGATCTGTCCATCCGGCCGAGGTCAGCCATGAAGTCTCAGTGTTGGCGGACTTCCTAGTCGAATGCTCCTGGACCAAGAAGGACATGGAGGAGGCGCAACCGGAGGAGTTTGGGGACCCCCCTCATCTGGAGAGGTGGAGGATTGGATCCTGCATGTGGACGGAGCGGCAAACTCCCAAGGGAGCGGAGCCGGACTCATCCTTGCAAGCCCGGAGGGAGACGTGGTGGAGTACGCTCTCAGATTCCAGTTCCCGGCGACCAATAATCAGGCGGAGTACGAAGCCCTGCTGGCGGGGTTGAGACTAGCCAGGAGCTGGGCGCGGGGCGCTTGAGGGCCTTCACGGACTCTCAACTCATTTCTGGGCAAGTTACTGGGAATACGAGGCTAGGGACCCGATCATGTCCCGCTACCTGAGCAAGGTGCAGTCCCAGGCGTCTCATTTTTCTTACTTCCGTGTCAGCTATATCCCCAGGGCAGAGAATGCCAGGGCTGACTCGCTGTCCCGCTTGGCCACTTCGGTCGACGGGACGTTAGGGAGAACATACGTGGAGCATCTACCAGTCCCAAGCATTGAGGCCGCGGATGAAGTGTTGCCAGTGGAGCCGGAGCCCTCCTGGATGGATGCCTACATCCATACTTGACCGACGGTACCCTCCCGGGGGACCCCGGAGGCCAAACAGCTTAAGCGAAGGGCCCCGAGATTCTTGATGATGGACGGGAAGCTTTATCGAGATCCTTCTCATATCCGGTCCTTAGGTGTGTGGGGCCCTCGGATCGGATTATATCCTCAGGGAGATCCATGAAGGCATATGCGGGAGTCATCTGGGGGGCAGAGCCCTGGCTTACAAGGCTCTGCGCCAAGGGTACTTTGGCTGACGATGAAGGAGGACGCGGCCGAGCTTGTCAAGAAGTGTGATACTGCCAACGTCATGCCAATATCCAGCGACAGCCGACGT
Source organism: Calamus simplicifolius (assembly GCA_900491605.1). Taxonomy (NCBI): domain Eukaryota; kingdom Viridiplantae; phylum Streptophyta; class Magnoliopsida; order Arecales; family Arecaceae; genus Calamus; species Calamus simplicifolius. The sequence continues at coordinate 715,524 of UESW01004502.1, forward strand.
CTAACCTGACCCCCTGGTGGCGCCTTGGCCCTTTGCCCAGTGGGGCATGGATATCTTGGGTCCATTTCCCCCGGCTTCCGGGCAGCGAAAGTTCCTCTTGGTGGCGGTGGACCACTTCACCAAGTGGGTCGAAGCTGAGGCTTTGGCCAAGATTACCGAGAGCAAAGTGAGATCTTTTTTCTGGAAGTCAATCATATGTCGGTTTGGCCTGCCACGCACACTGGTCACTGATAATGGCCGCAGTTTGACAATGCACCTTTTCGGGAGTTCTGCTCCGAGCTGGGTATTTTCAAAGGTTTACTTCCGTCGGCATCCTCAAACCAACGGGGCGGCTGAAGTGATCAACCGAATCATCCTCCAAGGGACTGAAGTCTCGACTGGACGGTTGCAAGGGACGTTGGGCAGAGGAGCTCCCCAACGTGCTATGGGCCTATCACACGACGCCCCGAGCCCCCACTGGGGAGACGCCATTCAGCCTAGTTTTTGGCTCAGAAGCTGTTATCCCTGTGGAGATCGGAGCACCTAGCCCCCGAGTGGAGGCTTATAGTGAAGAAGGTAATTCTGACCAACTGAGAGCCAACCTCGACCTGGTGGAGGAAATGCGGAGCAGGGCGCGGCTTCGAATGGCAACCTACCGGCAACGGGCCGCGAGGTACTACAACGCGCGTGTGCGCCCCGGACGTTCCTACCAGGAGACCTAGTTCTCCGGCGGGCCGAGTCTCAAAGCCACCGAAGGAGGTAAGCTAGCCCCTAACTGGGAAGGACCCTACCGGATCACCGAGACGCTGCACCACGGAGCTTATAAAATTGAAGGACTGGACGGGACACCACTTCCTAGGACGTGGAATGCGGATAATCTCCGCCGGTACTACCAGTAATGTATCCACCCCTTCATATTAAGCGTCGTCTACGTGTGTTTGGGTATTCACCCTTTATCAATACTAACGAGATTCAATTCTAGTTATCTGAATTCTCAAAGCCCTGCACCAGCCAGGCATAAGCCCAGTGTACCACTGGCAGAGCGGTGTACCACCGGCTCTCAGCAACAAAAGCCCGGCACTTCGTCGGCACTCAAAGCCCTGCACCAGCCAGGCATAAGCCCAGTGTACCACTGGCAGAGCGGTGTACCACCGGCTCTCAGCAACAAAAGCCGGCACTTCGTCGGCACTCAAAGCCCTGCACCAGCCAGGCATAAGCCCAGTGTACCACTGGCAGAGCGGTGTACCACCGGCTCTCAGCAACAAAAGCCCGGCACTTCGTCGGCACTCAAAGCCCTGCACCAGCCAGGCATAAGCCCAGTGTACCACTGGCAGAGCGGTGTACCACCGGCTCTCAGCAACAAAAGCCCGGCACTTCGTCGGCACTCAAAGCCCTGCACCAGCCAGGCATAAGCCCAGTGTACCACTGGCAGAGCGGTGTACCACCGGCTCTCAGCAACAAAAGCCCGGCACTTCGTCGGCACTCAAAGCCCTGCACCAGCCAGGCATAAGCCCAGTGTACCACTGGCAGAGCGGTGTACCACTGGCTCTCAGCAACAAAAGCCCGGCACTTCGTCGGCACTCAAAGCCCTGCACCAGCCAGGCATAAGCCCAGTGTACCACTGGCAGAGCGGTGTACCACCGGCTCTCAGCAACAAAAGCCCGGCACTTCGTCGGCACTCAAAGCCCTGCGCCAGCCAGGCATAAGCCCAGTGTACCACTGGCAGAGCGGTGTACCACCGGCTCTCAGCAACAAAAGCCCGGCACTTCGTCGGCACTCAAAGCCCTGCGCCAGCCAGGCATAAGCCCAGTGTACCACTGGCAGAGCGGTGTACCACCGGCTCTCAGCAACAAAAGCCCGGCACTTCGTCGGCACTCAAAGCCCTGCACCAGCCAGGCATAAGCCCAGTGTACCACTGGCAGAGCGGTGTACCACCGGCTCTCAGCAACAAAAGCCCGGCACTTCGTCGGCACTCAAAGCCCTGCGCCAGCCAGGCATAAGCCCAGTGTACCACTGGCAGAGCGGTGTACCACCGGCTCTCAGCAACAAAAGCCCGGCACTTCGTCGGCACTCAAAGCCCTGCGCCAGCCAGGCATAAGCCCAGTGTACCACTGGCAGAGCGGTGTACCACCGGCTCTCAGCAACAAAAGCCCGGCACTTCGTCGGCGTCTAAAGCCCTGCACCAGCCAGGCATGAAGCTCGGCTAACCGCTGGCGGGGCGGCGCACCAATGATTCTTCACCGCCAAGACCCGACACCCTACCGGCCTAATCGCCGGCCAGCGGCACCTCCGCCCCCAGGGCTCGACCCTATCTAGCTTTGATTCGTGGGTCTATGTAATTAAGGTAGGCTGGCGCAGGTGGGGAGGGGTCCCCTGGAGTTGTCGGGATGAAGTCGAGGGGCCATATATCAACTGATGAAATTAATAATAACACGGAGATCATCGTAAAAGAAGTATTTTCATTAACTGGGAATTACAAAATACCGACGAAGTCGGGCTTACAAAAGAAAAGCAAAATCGCAGACACGGGCTCATGGCTCTCCCGGGGCGGGCTCATCGTCGGAGGAAGTCTGGTCTGACAGCTCGATCTCCAAGGCCTGGGGGAAATTCAAATCCCTAGCCACCCTTTCTTTAGCGTGTTGGAACCCGTCGAGGTACACGGCAGCCGAGGCTTCGGCTAGGTCATCTGTGAAACGATCGGATGCCTTGTACTCTTCAACAAGACCAGCAGCACGGGCCTTCTCCACAGCAAGGGCCTCCGCCATGATCCTTTCAGCCTCCCGAGCCTTGTTTATCTCCTCTCCGGCCATTCTTGCTTCCTCCGCTGCCGCGCCCGCCCGGTTCTCGGCTTCCTGGAGCGCAGAAGTTAATTCGGAGATGTGCATGTTCCTGGCCATGACGGCGCTCTCAGCCTCCGCCATCTGAGAGAGCGCCGCGCGCGCACGATTGGCCTCCATTTCCGCCCGACCCACGGGTCCTCACCTCGCTGGCACAGGCGTCTTTGACCGCTTCTAGCGCCCTTTCTGCCTTTTCCACGCGGTGCTGGGCCTCCTCGGCCTCCTTCTGCGTCTCCCGCAGAATCTTTTTCCCCCCGTGGATCACCTCCCTGGCGGCCCTCAGGGAGTGGGCGATCTGCACGCAGGCCCAGGTCAACAGAGTACATGTATGAATGAAGAAACAGTGAGAGGAAGAGGGCGAGAAAATCACTTGCCTTAACCACTGCGGCGTAAGAGTCTCGGAAAAACGCGCCCGCCCCCATATGGCTAAGGTCTTCTATAACCCCGAGGTCAAAAATCGGACCCAGGGTCTGCTCGGCCCACCGGCCGTCGTCCAGGACGTCCCGAGGCGGCCTAGGTGCACCCTCGCCCCTCTCCGTCGCTCCTGAGCTCCCCGGCCCTGTGCGCGGTCCGCTCCCGAGTGGCCCTTCGGGGGATGGGCTCGCAGGGACAGATGGCCCCTCGCCCCAGTCTCTAGTGGAGTGTAATGGGGATGCTCTCTCAACGGCCGGGAACTCCCCAGCTGGCACACGCGCCCCCACTTCTGGCTCCTCCGCGGTGGCTCCTGCAGTCGCCCCCACCTCTGGTGGGGTGTCGGCCGTGAGATCGACCTCCGGGACTGCCGGGGAGTGTGACGGAGCCGGGGGTGGGACTGGTGCCAGGGGGGGGGTCCGTACCACCCGGCGTTTCGGGACTGGAGCTCGCTGGTCCCGGGGCGGCCCTTCCCGGGCCCTTTTCTTAGCGGCCTTCGCCACTTTCGCGGTCGGGATCTTCATCGCTGCATAACATAAAGTCAAGTTTCAAAGCTATATATTAAAAAAAAAAAAAAAAAAAAAAAAAAAGGGAGAGAGGGAAAAGAAAAGAAAAGGGCCGGATTTCTAGCTAAGTGGGAAAAGGACTCACCCCGATGGGAGACGAGGCCTGCCTGTTTGAAGTTTTCCTCCCCTAGCAGTAGGGTGTACCGGGGGATCTCGGTGGTCAGCAGTACTCCCATCGCCTCTCGATCCCCAGGCTGGACGGCCGCGACATTCCCCCGGAGGTCGGGGTCCCCCCACCGGGACCGAACTTGGTCCACATTAGCGAAAAAGAAACGGGGTTTCCACCCCTTAATTGACGAGGGCAAGAGAAGTTTAAGGACCCTATTGGGACGGGGCTGAAACACCCACCATCCCTTCTGGGCCCGAAGGGAATAAAAGTTGCGGAAGAGACTAACCCTAGGAACAATACCTAGGCGATGACAAAGGATAACGAACGCGCTAATAACCCGACAAGAGTTCGGGACTAGCTGGGAGGGAGTAAGAGAATAGAAATCAAGAAGAGTAATGAAAAAAGGGTGAAAAGGAGGACGGAGGCCCACCTGTAGGCAGACCTCATAGAAGGCAACGCGACCGGGCCGGGAAGAAACGACCCGGTCGTCGGGGGTCGGTAGAAAAAGATTGACCTCTTGAGGAATCCGATAACGAGCCCGGATCCTTTCCAGATCCGAGCGCGTTATCGAGGAGGCCACCCCCCTGGGGATTCCTCCACCCTCGAAGAGGTCCCAGCCCCTGGCTGGCGGCCCCTCAAAGGAGCTCCACTAACGGCTCCGCCAGCGGCCCGTCGCCGGACCAGAGGGACGTGGTCCTCTGAATCAGAGGACCACTCAATCGGAGGGGAGGGAGAAGGAGTTTGGAGCCTCGCAGAGGGAGGACGGTCCTCGGAACCGTCCCCCGAGGTCCAGGAGGGTAGACTCATGAATGGAGAAGAAAAAATTGCGAAAGAAGCTGACCTGGGAAAACAAGAACTGAACGCGAGCTCGCGGAATTGCAGGAGCCCTGGGAGAGCAAGTGAGGAAGATGACGATGAAGGTGGTGAGGTGGCGGTTCATCCCCCCCTCGCCTGGATTTATCGGATTTTCAAAACATCCCGCCACGTCCCGTCGGCCACGCGGCCCTTCGCCACACGCCGGCTTGCCTCGATGAGTGCCCCGGCGCGTGGCGCAGTGCACCCCCACCCGATGGTGGGGCCCCCTCTGACGTTGCCGTAATAAGAAGAAATCATTACTCGCCTTTTCGCGCGGACTTCGAAGAGCTGATCCTCACTTTCGAGGGTGATCGTGGCTGTCGTGGTACGAAGGGCCGTCTCTTTACATTCCCCGTACCGTCCGCATAAAGAGCAGGGCTAGGGATCAGCCACGTGGAGAACGCCCCTTGGGCCTTAGCGGCGGGACCCGCTTCGCCCCAGGGGCGAGGGGGCATCTGATATGACTGATCCCAACGCCGTCAGCAAAGGCAACGGTGACCACCATCGTTTCCCCCACCCCCGGCACCCCCTCGGGGTCGGGGGTGGGGCCCTCATACCTTAAACCCGGGGCCCCTACCGGCCTCGGGGCGCATCGTCATTTCCCCACTCCCGGCACCCCCTCGGGGTCGGGAGCGGGGAAATGATACCTGAACCCCGGGGCCCCTACCGGCCTCGGGACGCATTGCCGTTTTCCCCATTTCCGGCACCCCCTCGGGGTCGGGAGCGGGGAGATCATACCTTAACCCCGGGGCCCTTACCAGCCTCGGGGTAAACGGTCATTTCCCCATTTCTGGCACCCCCTCGGGGTCGGGGTGGGGTCATCGTTCCTTAACCCCGGGGCCCTTACCAGCCTCGGGGTAAACGGTCATTTCCCCATTTCCGGCACCCCCTCGGGGTCGGGGTGGGGTCATCGTTCCTTAACCCGGGGCCCTTACCAGCCTCGGGGTAAACGGTCATTTCCCCATTTCCGGCACCCCCTCGGGGTCGGGAGCGGGGAGATCATACCTTAACCCCGGGGCCCCTACCAGCCTCGGGGTAAACGGTCATTTCCCCATTTCCGGCACCCCCTCGGGGTCGGGAGCGGGGAGATCATACCTTAACCCCGGGGCCCCTACCGGCCTCGGGGTGAACGGTCATTTCCCCATTTCCGGCACCCCCTCGGGGTCGGGGTGGGGTCATCGTTCCTTAACCCCGGGGCCCTTACCAGCCTCGGGGTAAACGGTCATTTCCCCATTTCCGGCACCCCCTCGGGGTCGGGAGCGGGGAGATCATACCTTAACCCCGGGGCCCCTACCAGCCTCGGGGTAAACGGTCATTTCCCCATTTTCGGCACCCCCTCGGGGTCGGGAGCGGGGAGATCATACCTTAACCCCGGGGCCCCTACCGGCCTCGGGGTGAACGGTCATTTCCCCATTTCCGGCACCCCCTCGGGGTCGGGAGCGGGGAGATCATACCTTAACCCCGGGGCCCTTACTAGCCTCGGGGTAAACGGTCATTTCCCCATTTCCGGCACCCCCTCGGGGTCGGGGTGGGGTCATCGTTCCTTAACCCCGGGGCCCTTACCAGCCTCGGGGTAAACGGTCATTTCCCCATTTCCGGCACCCCCTCATGGTCGGGGTGGGGTCATCGTTCCCCAACCCCGGGGCCCCTACCAGCCTCGGGGTAAACAGTCAACATGCTATTCAACCGCTAAAGAAAACAGCAACTGTCAGCATGTACGGTGCTCACGCATGATCTCCGGCACATGGCTGTGCCTTGCCGTAGTACCATTTCGTACTCCCGTAAAATGTGCCCCGGTACGGAGGGTCATGTCTCATAACGATGTTTGGCGCATTGCACGCCTCTGTGCGCCACTGCGCCTTACTAGGATGTACGACTCGCCGCCTCTAGCAATAGGAGCCCAGCCACGTCCATCAAGAACGGTACCAAAGAAAGGTCTTCCGAAGCTGCACGTGACGGTATTCAGACAGGTATAAAAGAAATATATTCAGGCTATAAGCCGGATTCGAACTCTGACTCTTGAGGCTTTTCCCTTTTCGATCAAAAACCTAAACTGCCCCAACTTCTCTCGGCGGAGGGGTGGTTCTTTGTCTGAACCCAAGCCACTAACTTGATCGTCGGAGGGTCCCCACCGGTGCTACCGGTTCCCGGGGACTTTTCTTGCAGGACTTCCCGGAGCGAGACATCCGTCATCCCCGACGTTCGAAGGCGGTGACTTGGCGTCATCAAAACTCATTCCTTGCTTTCTAAATCAACTGAAGGAGATAAGTAAGAAAGGAGAAATGACTATATGAAGCTCATCTTAAAATCAGGTGGAGATAAAAAAAGAAAGGAGAAAGGACCATGTGAAGATCATGTTGAAATCATTGTCTGGAAGGAATAAACCTAATCAAGATGCTGGAGATCAATCATCTTCCAGATCAATTTGGTAATTGGGTTGTGAAAAAAAGTGGTCCTCAGTCTCCTCAGCCGATGGGAGAGCTGGAAGGCTGTAGGAAGGCCATATTTGAAAATTTTCCATAAGAAATGAGAGCTTTAGGATGCACCTTCCTCTTCCAAATCTTGGACACAACTGAGTCCACCTGATTTGAGTCCTCAAATATAATAGTTCTATAAACTTTCCTGATAGAGACATCTAATTGATAGTTGGGATTCCATGCCAATATGTCCTCCTACCCCGGACCTCTAAGTGGAATAGTAAAAATCTTGTTGGTAGTACTGTTCAAAAATAGCTGCTGAAGAGCTTGTGTGTTCACATCCTTGTGTCACTAATCAAAGTAGAGATGGTTGGAAATTAATGCATATCCAGAATATGAAAAATCAAAGCCGATCTAGTGATAGAAATATAATCAAACCGAGGCTGACACTAGGTGTAAATAGTATGATTATCACCAATAAACCAAATAAATTGAGCATAGGTAAATCCCAACACCTTGGACAAAGCTTTCCAAATATTAGATGAACTTCGTGGGAGATGGTATGATAGTCAATGCCAAGGAAACTTAAAGTAAAGGAGAGAATTGTGTAAATAATGTATAAATTGTGTTACATAAGCTTATTGGTCTACATTGGATCGATTGAGTAGAATTAGGACATTTTGGAATGAGATATACGAATGTCTTTTCAAGCATTAGGCATCTGGCCATGCTCGAAAAAATATTTCAACGTAGTACAAACAACCAACCCAATTATGTTTCAATATTTCTTAAAAAAGGATGCAAGAAATTCATCTGGACCTAAAGCTTGGTGTGAACCTATCGATTTGAGCATAAACAAAACTTCTTCATCTATTACTGGCCTTTCCAAAAACTCTCTATCTTCCATAGAAAGAGTGGAAGGAGCTATTGGTAGTTCATAAGAGGAAGCATCAATAGGTTCTAACCATTGGGGAGTAGAAAAAATTTTGAAACTCCCACCTAATTTTCTCATCGGTCACCAACAAATAACTATTAAAAAAATAAAGAAAAGAGAAATGATTCCTCCTATGTCGCAAAATAGTAGACTGGCAAAAATATTTGGAATTGAGGTTCTCTCTTTTAATCCAATTTAGTTTAGATTTTTAGGCTCACAAAAGCTCCTATTGGCAAAGTAAGTGGTGATACTTTCTCAACTTATATTACAAATGCTAAAGATCCTTAAAGGAAATGGAGTCATTCTGGTCCTCTTCCAATTTATTGGCCTGTTGAAAAATATTATCCGAATATACTCCGGGAGCTGCTATATACACCACAAAAATTACTCTTTACACCCCAAAATTTTAAAATTTTTCAAATTACTCTCCATAGCCACAAAATTTCTCTCTACACCCCCTCAAATTTCAAAAATTTCAAAATTACCCTCACACCCTATTTTTCTTTTTCTCTCCGCACCCTATATTACTCTCCACACCCCTTCTTTCCATACTCATCCCATTTCCCTTCCCAACCGAGAAACTTCCCTTCCTCACCGACTAGAGGCGGTGAGAGGCGGTGAAAGGCGGCGGTGAGAGGCGACGAGAGGAGGAGGCGTTACCTTTAGTGAATAAAGTTCAATTTCTATCTTTTATCTGATAAGAGATAAAGCCAAATTATGAATAAAGTTAAATTTGTATTTAATTTAATTTTAAATAAAAGGATTGGATAAAGGATGTCGTGTTAAAAAAAGAAAAAAGGAAGGAGGCGTTGCCTCCAATGGGTCCATCTTAAAAATTCTACGAAAATCATAGGGATAAGATAAAAAAAAGAGAGAGAGAAGGAGGGAGGCCATCGGGAAGGAACAGTCATGGAATTTTAGAGTTGAGGAAACTGAAACGGTAAGGGGAGATGGGAGGGTGATTAAGGGTGGGGTGTTGAGAGAAATTTCAGAAGGTATAAAGGTCATTATACAATGGGTTAAATTGGGTATTTTATTTTTTTTAAGTGTGGATGTAGAGAGTAATTTTTGTGGTGTATATAGAAATTCCCCCTATTCTATCACCGTAAAGCTCATTTTGTATTAGCGAGCTATTGGACTAGCCTTGACATAGGTGAACCATCGGTGTACAAATGCCAGGCTGATTGAACCACTACCTAGGACTTCCATACTCACACAAAAAATTTTCAAACTGCAAAGGCTTTGGACCACCATGCTTTCGTTCAAAATCAATTAAAAGGGGGCAATGATCTAAGTCAATTCATGTTAAGTGCTTCATCTCGACCTCTATAAACAAGTTCATTGTTGGGTAAATAGGCTAATAGGCCTGAATACCCTAATGGGCCTTGAAAGCCCATCATCTTCCTTTATGTGTGAATGAAAAATTGTGAGGACATTTAGTCCCACATTGGAAAGAACAAGAAAGGAAGGTTCACTTATATGGAAACATCTTCCTTGAAGCTTAAGTTTCTTAGGCTCACCATAAGTGGAGAGCTTGAGGGTGATACGCATCACCCCCGTGCACGTGCGAAGGGCATAATAGGTGCTTTGTAGGCGCACTTTGCATCATCGCGAGAAGCTTGAGGGGCTTTAAATTTTTCCTAGATCATGAGGATCCGACGGTGAAGACTGATCAGATCAAGATAAGGGCTGAGATCAATTGACCGTTGATCATCGGATCAGGATCAGAACTGATCATTGATCGATTGGATGAAGGGTTGAGATGTGGTGATCAAATCACGATCATGATCGTGATCCAACAGCTCACACCCTTCGGTTGACCAGTCAACGGGACCGTTGGTGATAAGGTGCTCATCTGATCCTATGGTTGGTGATAAGGCGTTCGTCCGATCATACGGTTGAAGATAAGACATCGCTCCGATCAAGCCGTTGTGATGAGAGATCTTGAAAAGACGTATCATAGCCGTGCTATGACTTATCCGATCGTGGAATTGGCTTATCTGATCGAATAAACAACCTTTCAGATCATGAAAAGGCTCATCCGATCGCTTGATCTAAAGATCATGATGTTTAATGGGCATATCAAGGATGATAAGCCCTTAACCCTCACATCTTTTGATCAAATCCGATCAAAGAATTCAATTTAAATTAAATCCATAGGGTTGCTTTCAAAGGGCACCTAAAAACCTATAAATAGGACCCTAGACCCTTGCATTTTCATTCAATCTAATTCCATTCCGAATTGAGTCCTCTCTTAGGCATTTGCATACTTTCCTAAGGGTAGTATAGCAATAGTGCATTAAAAAGAGAGTAGCATTCTTGGTTCAAATTTTTTGATGAATTGTAGTACTGCTTTCATCAAAAGGAGACTGTTGTATCCTGGGAGACAATCGTTATACTGACCGTAAGCATCATTGCGGAACGAAATTATCTTAAGGATATAGAGTATAACTCTAGCCTTAGTCTTATCAATTAGGTAGCCACCATCAGCCAACCAACAATCTTAAGACAATTTTTCCTGCTACCACGGAAGTGCTGCTGCAGATGGCTACTATGACGACATCCGTTCAAGCCGAGAGACCAAAAAAATTCTTTGGCATAGACTTCAAAAGGTGGCAATAGAAAATGCTATTCTACCTCACAACTCTGAATCTGGTCAGAGTATTGAATGAAAATCCACCTGTCCTGAAGGAAGGGGAGACCGACAAGCAAGTCATTGCTGCAGTGGAGGTATGGAAGCATTCAGACTTTCTTTGCAAGAACTACATCCTTAATGGTTTGGACAATACCCTGTACAATGTGTACAACAGTATTGCTACTGCCAAGAAGTTATGGGCATCCCTAGATAAAAAGTACAAGACAGAGGATGCTGGACATAAGAAGTTTGTGGTTTGAAGGTTCTTAGACTACAAAATGGTCGACCACAAAACTGTTATGAAGCAAGTCCAAGAGCTCCAGATCATCCTGCATAAGATACATGCAGAGAGAATGTCTCTCAGTGAGTCATTCCAGATAGCTGTCATCATAGAGAAGCTACCACCATTATGGAAGGACTTCAAGAACTACCTGAAGCATAAGCAGAAGGAAATGGGACTTGAAGACCTAATTATCCGCCTGAGGATCGAGGAGGACAATAAGAGCCAAGACAAGAAGACAGAAGGACAACCTATTGAGCCAAAGGCCAACCTCATAGAAGGAAGAAAGAAATGCAAGTTTCAGGCGAAGGCTTTAAACAGAAGAAGGGCAATCCAAAGAAATATAAGTTTAATGGAAAGTGCTTTGTTTGTGGAAAGCAAGGACACAAATCCAAGGACTGTCGTTTCAAGGATAAAGAAAAGAAAGATGTCAACATTACTGAAACCCTATCCCAAGAGGTATCCGAGATGATGCTGTCAGCTGTTGTGTTTGAAGCAAACATGGTTGACAAAACAAATGAATGGTACATCGACATTGGAGCTACCATACATGTCTACTCTGATAAGAGTATGTTCTCATCATATACTCCTATCAATGGTAAAAATTTGGTCATGAGTAACTCCGCTACGTCCAAGATAGAAGGACTTAGCCGCATTGTTATGAAGATGACATCTGGCAAGGAGCTTCTACTTAATTATATGCTACATGTCCCTGACATTCGAAAGAATCTTATATCAGGCTCCCTCCTAAGCAAACATGGCTTTAGGATGGTCTTTGAGTCTGATAAATTTGTACTCACTAAGGAGGGGATATTTATTGAAAGGGGTTACTTGAATAATGGATTATTCAAGGTTAATGTAATGACTGTACACAGAAACCTTGAAATAAATAAATCTTCTTCTTCTGCTTATATGGTTGACTCTTCTTGTTTATAGCACGATAGATTAGGACATGTAAATTTTAATTCATTACAAAAATTAATGAAATTAGAATTATTACCTAATCGTGAAATCGATCCATATTACAAGTGTGAAGTGTTTGTTGAAGCTAAGTTAGCAAAAACACCATTTCCATCAGTAGAAAGAAATATTGAACCTCTTGACTTAATTCACAGTGATCTATGTGACTTAAAGTCAGTTCAAACAAGAGAAGATAAAAAGTATTTTATAACATTTATTGATGATTCAACAAGATACTGCTATGTGTATCTACTAAAGTCTAAAGATGAGGCTTTATAAATGTCTAAATGTTATATGAATGAAGTTGAAAATCAACTTGAAAAAAAGATTAAGGCCATAAGGAGTGATAGAGGTGGTGAATACGATGCACCTTTTAACGAATTCTATTAAGAGCATGACATTATTCATCAAACTACTGCTCCTTATTCACCTCAATCTAATGAAATTGCGGAACGTAAAAACTGCACATTAAAAGAAATGATGAATGCTATGTTGATAAATTCAGGTATACCACAGAATTTTTGAGGAGAAGCAATTCTCTCAGCAAATCATATTCTTAATAAGATGCCTCTTAAGAAGAAGGAAGTTACTCCATATGAGTTATGGAAAGGAAAGAAGCATTCTTACAATTACTTAAGAGTGTGGGGGTGTCTAGCTAAAGTAGCTATTCTAGACCCCAAAAAGGTCAAAATAGGACCTAAAACTGTTGATTGTATATTTATCGGTTATGCACATAATAGTAGTGCAGATCGCTTTCTTGTGTATCTATCAGATATATCTGATATATAGAAAAATACAATCATGGAATCAAGGAATGCAACATTCTTTGAAGATATATTTCCAAGCAAAAGAAAATTAAAAATAAGTTCAAATAAAAGAACTTATGATAATACTGCTAGTAGTAGTCATCACGAAGAATATCCTAAAGATGAACCCAAACGCAGTAAGAGACCAAAAGTTGCAAAGTCCTTTGGTCCTGATTATGTAGCTTATATGTTACAAGATGAACCTCAGACATTCAAGGAGGCAATGTCTAATCCAGAAGCACCCTTTTGGAAAGAAGCTGTTAATAGTGAAATTGAGTCCATCATGCACAATCATACCTGGGAGTTGGTAAACTTATCATCTGGTATGAAACCTCTAGGGTGCAAGTGGATTTTAAGAAAAAGTTAAAGGCTGATGGATCAATTGACAAGTATAAAGCCAGATTAGTGGCTAAGGGCTTCAAACAAAAAGAAGGTATAGACTTCTTTGATACCTATTCACCAGTAAGTAGAATAACATCTATAAGAATGTTAATCGCTTTTGCAGCCATTAACAATCTTGAAATTCATCAAATAGATGTTAAAACTGCTTTTCTGAATGGTGAATTAGATAAAGAAATATACATGGAATAGCCTAAGGGATTTATTGTTCCAGGACAAGAAAAGAAGGTGTGTAGACTTGTTAAATCCTTATATGGATTAAAGCAAGCACCTAAGCAATGGCATATAAAATTTGATAATGTTATGTTATCAAATGGATTCAAAATAAATGAATGTGACAAATGTATATATATGCCAAAACCCTGCCTGAAGGGTATATGATTATCTGCTTATATGTAGATGACCTGTTAATCATTGGTAGTAATACTGAAATGATTAAACATACAAAGAAAATGTTGATCAAACATTTTAACATGAAAAATATGGGTATTGCAGATGTTATACTAGGGATTCGAATCACTAGAACATCTGAAGAAATAATATTATCCCAATCTCATTATATTGAGAAAATATTAAATAAGTTTAAAAAGTATGATACTAATCCAGTGAAAACACTTGTAGATGTTAATCTACATTTGGCTAAGTATACTGGAGAACTCATATCTCAATTGGAATACTCACGTATAATTGGTAGTTTAATATATGTCATGAATTGCACTCGTTCTGACATAGCATATGTTGTCAATAAGTTGAGCAGATTCATAAGTAATCCAGGTCCAAATCATTGGATAGCTCTAATAAGGGTATTAAGATATCTGTGATATACCCTAAGTTATGGATTATATTATTCAAGATATCCAGCTGTACTAGAAGGATACAGTGATGCAAATTGGATATCTAACACAAAAGATACAAAATCCACAAGTGGATATGTATTCACCTTAGGAGGAGGTGTTGTGTCATGGAAATCTTCTAAACAAACATGTATAGCTCGATCCACTATGGAATCTGAGTTTATTGCTTTAGAAAAGGCAGCTGAAAAAGTAGAATGGCTTCGAAACCTTTTAGAAGATATTCCATGTTGGCCAAAGCCTATGTCTGCAATATGCATACATTGTGATAGTCAATCGGCAATTTGCAGAGCACAGAATAAGATGTATAATGGTAAGTCTAGACATATACGTCATAGACATAATACCATTAAGCAGTTACTTAAAATTAGTGTAATTTCTATTGACTATATTCGGTCAAAGAAAAACCTAGCGGATCCATTAATAAAGGGGTTACCAAGAGATCAACTAAACTGTTTATCGAGGGGAATGGGTTTAAAACCTATAACTGAAAAATCTTCATAGTAAAAACCCAACCTAGCTGACTGGAGATCCCAAGATCTAAGTTCAAAAGGGACAACTAAATTATGAAGAAATTTGAATAGCACTAAGGATGTCCAATCCTACTCATTCCTATGATAATTGGTGCTACTTGCTAAATGTACTAGGATAAGCATTGCTTTTAATGATTCTTATGACATAAATATCATGTGGGGTATAGCAGGATACTCTTAATAAGAATCACCTCTGTGAGTGTGAACTGGACCAATTCTATAAGAATTTTAAGGTTTAATTCTCTGAAGCACTCATGAAATCAGGAGTTGTTCGGGGCCAAAATGAACACAACCATAAGAACCAAAAGAATGCTCGGAAAGAAGTTGCGTGATTGTTATTGTCTTGGTTTACACAAAACGCTGAAAAGTTTAAGACATCATGTTCACTTTTTAGCAAGTAAACTCGATAACAACTCACTAAGGAAGGTTCAAAGCCACAAGCTACCTATCACGATACAACTTCATCCCATTATACTCTCTTTAGTGTCTGCATATTCATTTGCATTAAAATCCTTTTATGTGGGGGTTTGCCTTTGCTGATCTCTTATGATCTTTGATCTAAGTCCAATTTTTATTCATGTGGGGGATTGTTGGGTAAATAGGCTAATAGGCCTGAATACCTTAATGGGCCTTGAAAGCCCATCACCTCCCTTTATGTGTGAATGAGAAATTGTAAGGACATTTAGTCCCACATTGAAAAGAACAAGAAAGGAAGATTTACTTATATGGAAACCTCTTCCTTGATGCTTAAGTTCCTTAGATTCACCATAAGTAGAGAGCTTGAGGGTGATACGCATCATCCCCGTGCACGTGCGAAGGACGCAATGGGTGCTTTGTAGGCGCACTTTGCACTTTGCACTTTGCACTTCACATCGTTGCGAGGAGCTTGAGGGGCTTTAATTTTTTTCTAGATCATAAGGATCCAACGGTGGAGACTGATCAGATCAAGATAAGGGGCTGAGATCAATTGACCATTGATCATTGGATCAGGATCAGAACTGATCATTGATCGATCGGATGAAGGATCGAGATGCGGTGATCAAATCATGATCTTGATCGTGGTGATCAAATCACGATCGCGATCGTGATCCAACGGCTCACACCCTTCGGTTGACCGATCAACAGGACCGTTGGTGATAAGGTACTCGTTCGATCCTACGGTTGGTGATAAGGCATCCGTCCGATCGTACGGTTGAAGATAAGGCATCGCTCCGATCAAGCCGTTGTGATAAGAGATCTTGAAAAGACGTATCATAGCCGTGCTATGACTTATCCGATCATGGAATTGGCTTATCTGATCGGATAAACGACATTTCAGATCATAAAAAAGCTTATCCGATCGCTTGATCTAAAGATCACGATGTTTAATGGGCATATCAAGGGTGATAAGCCCTTAACCCTCACATCTTTTGATCAAATCCGATCAAAGAATTCAATTTAAATTAAATCCATAGGGTTGCTTTCAAAGGGCACCTAAAAACCTAAAAATAGGACCCTAGACCCTTGCATTTTCATTCAATCCAATTCCATTCCGAATTGAGTCCTCTCTTAGACATTTGCATACTTTCCTAAGGGTAGCATAGCAATAGTGCATTAAAAAGAGAGTAGCATTCTTGGTTCAAAATTTTTGATGAATTGTAGTGCTGCTTTCATCAAAAGGAGACTATTGTATCCTGGGAGACAATCGTTATACTGACCGTAAGCATCATTGCGGGACGAAATTATCTTAAGGACATAGAGTATAACTCTGGCCTCAGTCTTATCAATTAGGTAGCCACCATCAGCCAACCAACACAGCCAAGCATCGGTGGCAAGAGCTCAATCCTGTCGTTCCCAAATTCTTATTTTTCTTCTCTATTATTACACTAGATAAATTTAAATTAGTATCACCAAGATCAAGAAGGGATGTGGCCCGAAAGAATTATCTAAATTAATTATATGCTCTTCTAGTTCTCAATAAAAGGCCTACCACCACGTTTCTCATCAATAGATAAAACACAATTAAAATCACCGACTACCATCAAAGGTAAATCAAATTGTGCAATCTCTTGAAGTTTGGATCACAACCCTTGATGGACTAACCCATTAGTGCCATCATATACTGCAACAAGAAAAAAATTTTGTACACTACTTCGATGCAGCATGGCATGCATCGAACGCGATGACTTATTCATGCGCAGGTTCACTCGTCAACGATGTTGGATCTATGAGCAGGTCTATTGATGCGGGCTTATACATGGGCGAATCACTACTTCCGATGCAAAAACTTTTTCCTTGCAACAATGATCCAGTGAGGGGTATAACCCAAGGAAATAACACTTATCTATGTCAACATTTGGCCACTCAACATGCGGACATTATGGAATTGGATGCTAGTGCACGCTGATCCACCAAATCCCTAGCAGAGCTATATACCCTTCAAATCCACCACTCAAGCAGCCGTCCTCCGGCTCTCCATGTCGCGGTTTGAGAGGTGCCTGCTCCGCAGTTGACTGCCAGCCAACAGATGCAGAGGCTGGAGCCACCGCACCAGAGCCCGATGTAGCTGCCAGCTCTTGGAACGAGAGCTTGGTTGTAGAGGCGACCTAGCCGATCTTGTTTCGCAGCCATATGCATATCCCTGTTGATTTGTGCCAACTGAGGTACGCTCTTATCCACCTTCCCCAACCTCGATCCAGCTCTTGTTGAGCACGAGTTACAGAGGTAAAATGGTGGTATCCTCGGTAGCCCTTCCCCCCTGGTCGTCATCTAGAATCATTTTGACACATGAAGTGGGAAAGGGCTAGCGACTAGTGCTTGCTTACCGAAGGCATCCTCCATCTTGACCTTGCCTTCTCCCTTCCCTCCTTCTTGAGCCAACAAACTGCCAGTATAGCCTGACGGATGCCAACAAACAAAATAGTTGTCAACCTGTTCCTTTTATCATGAGAAACCATCTTCCAGTTGGTTTCATCCTGATCGAGTTACCTCAGTCTGGTGATTCATTTTTAAAATAGATTTCAACGGCAAGTCAGACCCAGGCAAAGGCAACTCATAGGGCTGCACCTCGGACCTCCTCTGTTGAAAAGCTGACAACCACGACCCATATATTCAATACTGCAGCTTACTTTTATTCAATACTGCAGCTTCCGTAGGTTATCAATAAATACTGCCTTTGATCAGATGTCGGATATTTAATAATCCTTCTTAATTAGGATTTCATAATATGCTGGCGAGCATAGATTCCTTTGTGAGATTCCTTTGGCAAGCACAGCAGCATGATTCCAACCTCCATTTTTCTGCTCTTCAAGCCTTTCTTGTATCACTCTGTATACATCCAATCATGAGCATATATGGGTGGGTTGACCTTTTTTTGGGTCCTTTTGGAGTGGCTCTCTTGGGCTTAGTTATCCGTCAAATTAGATTTGGAGCATGTGCACGCACTTCAAATATTCATAATAAACGTCTAAAATGTTGGTATCTATTCATCATAAACTTCTATAAACTGTTGGACGTTGTCTTTCTAGCTCTAAATAAATAAACTTAAAAACTTAAGATCATGTATCATAAAGCCCCTTTCTAATCCATCAAGTTGTCATTATTAGTTAAAATAAAGAGAATCTGATTGATCTTATCTTCACAGTGACCCTATCTTAAAATCCTATTGGATACAATTCCAATCAAGTCTATTTCGATCATTGTAATATGCCTTGGAAAGAATCTAAAGATAGAGCATTGAGGATGCAGAGCAACAATGCTCCTTCGAAACAGGTCTTGCAAGCAGAAATTGGCAAAGAGCATAAGCCTTCCTTCCCTTCATTGGGTCGCCATGCATTTGCCAATGGATCCTTTCATGGATTGGATGAATAATTCATGGTTTGACTACTTTTATGAAATCATGTACTTCTTCAGTTCCAATAAAGCTCCAAATTATTGAATATGGGCATATGGAGTTATATAGACTCAATAATGAAGCCATGCGCTCCTAATATTAACCTTTATAAGCTTTTTACTTTTTCCTCTTTCTTTTTGAAAAAACTAGGAAGAACTATTTCCCATTTCTATCTAGGTCAGAGTCCAAGTCCATTGGCAGATAGAGCCACTACTCATAGAATCGATCAAGGATTTATTTATATAGAAGTAGAACCAAGGCCTAACTTCTTACAGAATCAAAGCCCCATAGAATTACTTCTTTTTTGAATTCTCTCTGTTTTCTTGTTTTTAGATTCTTTTTCAAAATTTCATACTTATAAAATTTCTTTCTTTTTTCACTTTGATTGGTGATGTTGCCATCTAAATATTTTGTCATCCTCTAGATTCTAAGAGTGCCAGAATACAAAAAAACCTCTTCCTTGACTTCTTTTCTTAAGAATATTTATGATATCAGCGCGGTAAGCTCTGGCATATACCGACAGAGGGACCACACAAAATCCTTTAATGAATTTTAAAGATTAAAAAAATAAACAAGAGAAAGGATAAATAAAAATTGAGCAAACTTGAAGGATCTTTTTGTAATTTTTTAAAACCAATAGAACTAAGCATCTTAAAGAAGATCAAACTTATCATAACAAGCTCTGGCTAACGGTTCATCTTAGGGGTGATCTTGGTCATTGGCCAATTGATGACCAATTTCTAAATGATTAGCCAACTCACCACCCTATTACCATAACCATATATAATCATAATTAAAGAGGTCAAATAAGCATAACAAATAAAATCTTTACTCATAAATGAAAACACTCCCATTTGTCATTCAATAGAATAGTAGAACTTTCAATAAAATTTTCTTAAATAATTTTTATACTTACCAGGATATCTAGATAGATTCATCAAATATCTATAATAAAAAACAGTGCATAAAATTTAAAGAATTAGTATTAATTTTTCTTTTATATTATAATTAATATATTTATATCCAGTCAAAAATCACTTTGTATTAACATGACTTTATTAAGTTTTAAAATCTATGATGGCAACTAGATGGCCCATAAGACCATAACCATATATAATCCCCAAATAGGACTTAGTAAATAGTTTACGTTTTTTATCAATCCAATTCACCCCCCTCCTGTTGCTCTGGGCTTGACAAATGGTATCAGAATAAGGTATTCAATCTATTGACATCATTGTCAAGGAGTAAAGATAATGGTAACCCTTGATTGTTTTTTATTTCAAGAGGGCATTAATATTTATGAACCAACATTTTTTGATGAATCAAATTTTATGCATTGAAAAAATAAAGTAAAAGTCTATTTGAAATCTCTTGATTTTGCTTGATGGACCATTATTGAAAAGGGATTTATATCAAAACCAAAAATATTTTGGAATGATGAGTATAAAAAGAATTTTTTATTGAATGTTAAAGACATACAAGTTTTGCTTATTGCTTTATCAAAAAATAGATATGATAGAGTTTCCTCATATTCTAATGCTAAAGGTATATGGCATTAATCAAAATTTTATGTTGCAAGATATTGTTGATGAAGTTGTGCCTATGAAGGATGATATTTCTCACCAACAATGCAAGCAAGAATGTGGTATTTACAACATATGCTTAATGTGTTCATATTAGTATCATTTGGTTCATCTCAATTTTATGTGATTGATCATTGTTAAAGAATCTTAAAGTTGTTCATTAAGTATTTACTAAATTCATGAGTAAATTTAAGCACGATCATGTTATGAAATTTATGATGCCTTGAAACTTGATTGAGAAATTTATTATGAAACTCTTGATACCCTTTTTACATGTTGTGTAACTTTTGATAATTAATTTCTTTTTCTAATTTTAATACCTTTCGCACAATTGATAAAATTTAATTATGGCTATAAACTTTGATTGATGATGCATACTTAGATACATTAATGTATACATGTTTTGATGATTTTTGATCATGGATTATAATTGGGAATAAAATAAACTTGAATAGTTCTAGCTTCCTATGTAAACTTTGACTTGCTTGATTCAAATATTTTGTCATTACTATACTTTGCATATGACTTGTTTCATTGCCATAAACATGTGTAGAAACGTAAACGATTTATCATGATTTTTTTATGGGCATGTTTCAGGATGACAAAATATCTATATATGCATCATGATTTTATACTTGTTTTGATATATGCTTTAATATATGTATATGAAATGATGCTATCTTTTGATATATGAAATGAGTCTTTATATTAGATAAAATTTTTATATTATATTTCCTAAATTATGCATATGCTTTGCTCTTTATATTGTCAAAAAGGTGAAGGTGAAAATATAATATTGATACTAGGACTTAGAGTCATATATTGCTGAAATCTTAATGTATTAAAAGTATGTTATGGATTTATGAGCTAGCCTATTAGTAAAGATTGCTGAAATCTTAAAAAATTACTTAAAACAATTTTTGAATGATACTATCTCTGACAAAAAGGTTTGCACAATGAGTTCAATCCTTACATTGTTCTCCTTGTTTTATAATACTTATGTCTTGTTTTTTATGAAGATAATGAGGAAATGATAAATTGATTGACTCTATATTTTGAAAATGATTTAAGAATAAATCATTGGATGATATTAATTTTAAATTTACGTGATCAAATGCAATCCATGTATGTTTTTCTTCTTATTTAATGATACATATATCAAGTTTTTCTTAATGCCAAAACGTAGAAGATATATTGATTGACATGTGATAGAACTTAAAAATTGATTAGTACATTGTTAAATGTTTTTTTTTTCAAGCACATCAAATTTTCAAAGAAATATTTTAAATCTAAAGTCTATGATATTGCATATTGTGAAATAATCTTTTGAACCTTGATACTTTGTGATTATTCTATTTTGAAAGCATCACTAAATTTTCTGAAATGATCTCTTATAAATATCATCCCCTTATTTTTGAAATATTTTTATATCTATATAATAATACAAAAAAGAGAGTAAGATATATGAGTTTATGGATTTTTATTGGAGCTTAACATTGAAAATCTGAATTTTTACTTATTTTTTGTTGAATTTTCTGTATTTTACCGATAGTCTTCCGATACTCTAGGTTTTTTTGCATTAGGCTTTAAATATGTTCTCATGCTGTGATCTTTCTTTTAATTAAAAGCCATATTTAGATTAAAAACACTTAAACAGGGGGAGATAAAGGGTTGAGGAGAGCTCAACATTATATTTCAGCATTTTTGATACATGCATTTAAGTTCTTTATATATCTTCAAGTATCAAAATACATACATTATCTTGTATTATGAATTATATCTTATCAACAATACACACACACATATACATACATATATATATATATATATATATATATATATATATATATATATATATATATATATATATATATATATATATATATATATATTAAGAAAAGAAAAAATTATTGATTAATGATCATTATTGGCACATTGATTGAGAAGGTATGCTTGTTGGTTGACATGGCTTAATATTAACTAATAATCAAACAACAAGTAATATTATTGGTGCTTTCCAATATATGATTTATGGTCATGCAATAATTAGTATCATCATTTATCATCTTAGTATATAAGGGTTAATGATCACATCCATGCATAATTTTTGGTATGAGTTTTCTTGGCATCCAATATTTATTTATAAGTAAAAGTGAGTTTATTGTCCACTTACATCAATTAAATCTAATTAAAGGATTTGATGGTACAACAATTAAAGTTTAGAGCAAAAGTGCCCAGCCAAAAATCATGATCAGGACTCACACCCCATGACAGGAATTAAAGAGAAGAAAAGAGCAGCGAGAAGAGTTTGGAAAGCAGGCTGAACTGTTCTGGTTGTTGGAATACACCCTCAATCACCCTCAGAACAAATATGCGGAACGTGTTTTAATGAAAAAACTATGCGTGCACAATCACAGAAAAATATACCGATCTACCACAATCACAGAATATGCGGAACAAAAACAAACACCACACAAAAATACCAAATTTACGTGAAAAACCCCTCCAATGTGAAAGGGAAAAACCATGGGGCAAATTCCGAGAGCACTTCACTAATCTTAATAAAAGATTACAACTTTTCTCCTAATTGATGTGGGTACAAGAAGGATCTCACCAACGTGTGGTTGCTCTTCCGTGCCCCCAAATCTGCTCTCAGACTCGTCCGTATCGACCTCCTGAGGTTGCACAGGATTTCTCCCAAGCCTGGGCTTCTCTGGATCTCTCTCAGGCCGCACACCGTTCTCTTCCCCTAATCTGAGATTTTTCTTCTCTCGTATCTACCACATACGGATCTCTCTCCCCTCTACTTTATTTTCGGGTTTCTTTTCCCTTTTTGAAAACAGCTCCGTAACAAACTGTGATGCAGTTTGTTATCATGGGCCGGTTCCCTCCTAACGTGGAGGGAGCACCCAACAATATCTCCCCCTCCCGACTACGTGGGAAAATCCACCAAGCCTGCTTTCTTTCTACAAGCTTCAAGCTTCTTGATAGGTAATGACTTTGTCATTATATCTGACCCATTATCATCTGTATGGATCTTCTCCAACAGCAACTGCTTCTCTTCCAGGACCTGTCTGATCCAGTGATAACGCATATCAATGTGCTTCGACTTAGAGTGAAAAGTTGGATTCTTGCTCAGGTGAATAGTGCTCTGATTGTTACAATAGACCACATAAGTATCATGTCTAACACCCAGCTCCTGAAGAAATCTCTTCAGCCACAATATCTCCTTGCATCCTTCTGTCACTGCTATGTACTCGGCCTCTGTGGACGATAATGCAACACACTTCTGTAACTTGGACTGCCATGAAATTGCACCTCCTGCAAATGTAACCAAGTAACCGGATGTGGACTTCCTGGAGTCAACATCTCCTGCCATATCTGCATCTGTATATGTCTGTAACACATGTTCTTCCTGTCCATAACAAAGACTCAAGCTAGTTGTACCTCTCAAGTACCTCATGATCCACTTGACTGCTGCCCAATGCTCCTTTCCTGGATTCGCTAGGAACCTACTCACTAAGCCAACTGCATATGCTAAGTCTGGTCGGGTACAGACCATAGCATACATAAGACTACCCACGGCTGAGGCATAAGGGACTCTCTTCATCTCCTACTTCTCTTCCTCTGAGGCTGGGCTCTGCTCTGAACTCAGCTTGAAGTGTCCAGCTAGTGGACATGCCATTGACTTGGCATTGCTCATACTGAATCTTTGAAGCACCTTCTCTATGTATTTCTTCTGGGACAACCATAACCTGCATGCTTGTCTATCCCTGAATACATGCATCCCCAATATTTGTTTCACTGGCCCCATATCCTTCATATCAAAAGCTTTCCCTAACTCCTTCTTCAGTGTGGCAATCTTGCTGGAGTCCTGCCCAACAATCAACATATCATCCACATATAAGAGAAGGATGATAAAATCACCTCCAGGGAACCTTCTAATGAAGACACAATGATCTGTGGTTGTTCTTTTATAACCAACATGTACCATGAAAGCCTCAAACTTTCTGTACCACTGCCGGGGCGCCTACTTGAGACCATACAGACTCTTTCTGAGTCTGCACACCATGTGCTCCTTGCCTTTCACCTTGAAACCTTCAGGCTGCTCCATATAGACCTCTTCCTCTAAGTCACCGTGCAAGAATGCTGTCTTCACGTCCAACTGCTCTACCTCCATGTTCATGCTAGCTGCTAATCCTAACACCGTCCTGATTGAGGTCATCTTCACTACTGGAGAAAATATCTCATCGAAATCAACTCCCTTCTTTTGTGCAAAGCCCTTCACAACTAGTCGTGCTTTATATCTAGGCTGTGAGCTTTTCTCTTCTGCCTTTACCTTGTAGACCCACTTGTTTCTGAGTACCTTTCTCCCCTTGGGCCTAGCTACCAAGTCATATGTATGATTATGCAGAAGAGAGTCCATCTCCTCCTGCATAGCTCTCTGCCACTGCTCCCGCTACTCACTGACATGGGCTGCCTCATATGACTCTGGCTCATCTGCATCTGTCAACATGATATATTCATGCACTGAATACCGACTAGATGGTTGCCTTGCTCTCGTGGATCTCCTCACCTCTGTCGGTAGCTCCTCCTCAGGGATCTGAATCTCCTGATCTGTATCCTCAATAGGTGTAGGCTGCTGCTCATCTGCACCCTGTACTGGCTATTTCTCTGGCTCATCTGCATGAACTGCTGGAGGACTGACAGGCTCTATATCTACTGGGCCATACATATCTGACTCAGACTGATGCTCTGCCCTCTTGATGTCTTCTATGGTTTGATCCTCATAGAATATGACATCTCTGCTCCTGACTACCTTCCTATCAACTGGGTCCCACAGCTTATAGCCAAACTGCTCATCACCAAACCCCAGAAAGATACATTGTCTTGTCTTGTCATCTAACTTTGTCCTCTCATCCTTAGGCACATGCACAAATGCCCTGCAGCCAAAAATCCTTAGATAATCATATCTGACATTCTTGCCTGTCCACACCTTCTCTAGCACCTCTCCATCTAGAGCTGATGAGGGAGATCTATTTATCAAATAACATGCTGTCTGGACTGCCTCCCCCCAAAAGCTCTTGGGCAACTTGGACTGGGAGAGCATGCACCTGACTCTCTCCACTATTGTCCTGTTCATTCTCTCAGCTACTCCATTCTCCTGTGGAGTCTTTGGCACTGTTTGCTCATGTCTGATGCCTTGTGCTCTGCAGTACTGGTGAAAGACTCCTATGTACTCTCCCCCATTGTCTGTACGAATGCATCTCAACTTCTTTCCTGTCTGCCTCTCCACAAGCCTGTGGAAAAACTCAAAAACTGCTGCCACCTGGTCCTTGGACTTTAAAACAAAAACTCATACCTTTCTGGAAGCATCATCTATAAATGTGATGAAATATGAGGCTCCTCCTAAGGTCTTCTCCCTCATGGGTCCGCACACATCTGAGTACACTTGCTCCAAAAGGCCAGTCTTCTTCTTGGAGCTACTCTGAAATGTCACCCTGTGCTGCTTACCCACCACACAGTGGGTACAATCACTGAGAACTCTGTCCTGTATCTCTGGTAAGACCCCTGCCCTGACGAGAGTTTGCAATCCCTTTCCGCCAATATGGCCTAATCTCTTGTGCCACAAATCTGCAGTATCATGCTCTGCTGCGCATACCTCTCCCCTAACCAAACTGGACTACAACTTGTATAATGTGCATGATCTCTGTCCTTTGGTAATCACCATAGCACCTTTGATTAACTTCCATTGATCTCCCCCAAACTGGCTAACATATCCCTCTTCATATAGCTTGCCTGCTGAGATGAGATTCATCCTGAGATCTGGAACATGTCTAACCTCTTTGAGTATCAATCTGCTGCCTTCACGGGTCTGGACCACTACTTCTCCTATCCCACATATTTTGGAAACACCATTATTTCCCATTCGGATCACACCAAGATCACCTATCCTGTAGGATGTGAAGAACTCTCTCCTGGGTGTGGCACGATAAGAAGCTCCAGTATCCACCACACAATCAACCTGATTTGATGTGGTGGCTAAGCACTGATCAACACATTCTGTAAATAGAATGATGTCTTCTCCTGAGGCAACTGCTGCTACCTCTCTATCTTTCTTATCTTCTGCCTTACCGCCTTCATTGTTCTTCTTCTTTAGCAGTCTACATTCACTTTTGTAGTGTCCTTTCTTATGACAATGGTAGCATTCGATTTCCTTCCTTGGTCTAGATTTGCTTCTGCCTATGTTGTTTTCTTTTCTAGTAAACTGTCTCCCTCTGCCCTCTATGACAAGTACATCTGTCTGTGTTTGAGACTCTCCAGTTCCCTTCCTTCTTTCCTCCTCATTGAGCAAGCTGCTAGTAGCCTGACTCATGGTGATAACTCCATCAGGGGCGGAGTTACTCAATGACACCACCAGTGTCTCCCAACTATCAGGTAGAGAACTCAACAACAGGAGTGCCTGAAGTTCATCTTCCATAAGCATCTTCATTGTGGCCAGCTGGTTCACAATGCTCTTCATCTCATTTAGGTGCTCTGCAATTGATTTTCTCGGCTTGTACTTCAGATTTACAAGCTTTCTGATTAAGTATGCTTTGTTTCCGACAGTTTTCCTCTCATACAACCCTTCTAACTTCTTCCATAGTTCATAGGATGAGGTTTCATTTGAAATATGATGGAATACTATGTCATCCACCCATTGCCTGATGACACTGATTGCTTTTCTATCCATAGTAGCCCAATCTTCATCATCATATTTTTTTGGCTTCTCTCCCATCTTCTCAATCGGCTTGGCTAAATCTTTGCAATACAAGAGATCCATCATCTTTGGTTTCCAAATCAACCAATTACTGCCATTGAGACTAATCATCCTGCTAGTATTAGTGGTAGAATCCATCTGTGGCACGCTCAAATAATTTGTTTTGGGCTTGCAACCTGGCTCTGATACCACAATTGTTGGGAATACACCCTCAATCACCCTCAGAACAAATATGCGGAACGTGTTTTAATGAAAAAACTATGCGTGCACAATCACAGAAAAATATACCGATCTACCACAATCACAGAATATGCGGAATAAAAACAAACACCATACAAAAACACCAAATTTACGTAGAAAACCCCTCCAATGTGAAAGAGAAAAACCACGGGGCAAATTCCGAGAGCACTTCACCAATCTTAATAAAAGATTACAACTTTTCTCCTAATTGATGTGGGTACAAGAAGGATCTCACCAACGTATGGTTGCTCTTTCGTGCCCCCAAATCTGCTCTCAGACTCGTCCGTATCGACCTCCTGAGGTTGCACAGGATTTCTCCCAAGCCTGGGCTTCTCTGGATCTCTCTCAGGCCGCACACCGTTCTCTCCCCCCAATCTGGGATTTTTCTTCTCTCGTATCTACCACATACGGATCTCTCTCCCCCCTACTTTATTTTCGGGTTTCTTTTCTCTTTTTGAAAACAGCTCCGTAACAAACTGTGATGCAGTTTGTTATCATGGGCCGATTCCCTCCCCACGTGGAGGGAGCACCCAACACTGGTGACCCAAACTGGGCCTCCAACCCGACCGCAGTCGCAGCCCAAAACAGGCCGAACAGGGCCGTGGCCGTCCCAACATTAGGTAGTCGAGCATGGAGGCAAAGAGAAAGGAGCGGAAGGAGGCTCTCGGCGTTAAATCGGTGGCCGGACGATCACGAATGGAGGAGAAGAGATTCCAAGTTTAGAGAGCAGTATTTGATTCTTTAACATGAGCACCGTTGCACAAGTGCATAGGCTTATGGCGAAAAGATATATAATTACAGAGACAAAGAGTCCTTACCCCCTGTGGAATTTCGTCGCGATCTAGCGTATACTCTATCATTGCCCACTTAGTCGTCATCTCCCTTCCTTCCCTTTTCTGCATATAGTTTAGGCGCTGTTCGAACCCCATCGACCTGCCGTCGGTGTCTGTTATCTCCTGCTTTCCATTTTTTGCGTTCCACCGACCAAACGTGCTGCTGCGTTTCCGTCTTCCAGCAGCATGCCAGATCACACGTGTGAAGTAACATCTTCTCTCTTCATTATCTGGAGCATCTGCCAAAATTCACACACACACCGACACATGTTCGAGTTTCTCTTGTTGGAAGGAAGGATGGCAAGACCATATCCAACGGCGTTTAGAAGTAGTTCCTTTCATCAGCTATTTGGGTAGAAAGGAATAAAAGGGATGGTTGGAGAAAATAGAAGAAGGGTGCAGGGTCATAAAACCTTCTGGTTAGGAGGGAGGTGAAACAAAAGGAATAAAGGGGATGGGAGGAGAGAGCAAAAGAAGGGCCCGAGGTAAAATAAAGAGGAGGAAGAAGAAGGATTACTTATTCTCCTTTGGTCCTTCTTTAGTTTTTTTTTTTTTTTTTCCATCTAAATTGAAGGCAAAATAAAAGGAAAGAAATATTTTATAAATTGTATCATCCTTTTTCTTTTTCTTTTTTTCCAGAAGAGAGCTACAATCCTTCCTTCTACACATGGTGGAGAGATTGGGGGATTGGGGACCAACCAAGGCTTCGACTTGGCTTCATAGAAGATTCATGATTATTTGGCCAGATGACATTAAGAAATTCGGTTCTAGCTAGGCTGCAGGGAGGAAATTAACATTGAAATAGAAGCAGTTCAGATTCATATTGATGGTTTAAAGAATGACTCACCTGGAAGATCCTCGGGCCTCAGCTCAAATACATCATCAACGAGAATGCCTTCGTCGAGGCCGCTAGCTGGTTGCCCTCGGGCTCCGGACACCCGACGTAGGAGTGCAATCCTACGCTCCTGAAGCAGCCGCTGCCTTCTGTTGCCGTGGGGTTTCGGCATGGGCTTCGTCATGGAGATGAAGAACAAGCCAACAAGGTAAGAGAGTTTATATAGCCTACAGGAAATTTGGGGAATGGGTGTCTTTAATCGAACGTTGTTAGTCAAGCTTAAGAAAATGACTAAATGGTAGATGGTGGGTCATTGCATGTTGAAAAAAAAAAAAATGCGACGTATCGAGGGGGATTTCAAGCGAGGGGTGTGACTGTCATCAGCTCGGCAGAAGCTGGAGCGGTGGCAGTGAGCTTTTATATTCTTTTCTTTAGTCAAACATGCTCCGTGTCCACTAGTCAAATATGCTTACGTGATAATAATACATCATTTTTCCTATCTGACCTATGATAAAAACATGTAAGGAATATTAGTTTATATTTTTAATGTATTTTGTTCCAATAAATTTAATGAATCATTTTCTCTCTGCATTGACATTTGTTGTGTATTTAAATATTTTAATTTCTTTTATTTTTGAAAGATAGAAGAAGACATGCGCTCCTCAGGTTTATGTGCATAAAAAATTAAACATTATAATCTAATAATTTATAATAAATGCTTTTATAATATTATAAAATCTACATAATTGCTTATGTATTTT
Organism: Calamus simplicifolius; assembly: GCA_900491605.1. Lineage (NCBI taxonomy): Eukaryota > Viridiplantae > Streptophyta > Magnoliopsida > Arecales > Arecaceae > Calamus > Calamus simplicifolius. The sequence goes on from UESW01004502.1 coordinate 744,979, forward strand.
AAGTGACGTTCGATATGATATTATAATTTTTTTGCTAGCATAAAATTATATATCATTCCATTGAAGCTATATTATTATCTTTTTACAATTTTTTTTATTAGACCTATAAAATGTATAAAATAATATATTATATTACGTGGTTTATATTTTTTTCTATTCTTGTCGAGTAATAATACATCACTATTCCGATCTTTTTCTGCCACAATAGATGGAATCAGATTTAATTTTGCCATTGAGAAAAGAATTAGGGCTTTGCTAGTTTTAGAATAGCTTCCTACTTTCTCTTTCGGTAACTTTTGTTCTCAAAATTAAAGTTGAACTCATCACAGTTCATGTGACTGGGAAAGATTGTGAGACGATTTATAAAGAGAGGAGCCATGGAAATTAGTAAAGTAATCCTTGATCATGTATCATGATTAGCAGCAAGTGCTCTTTTTTTTTTTTTAAATTTGTTCTTAACACCGATGGCTTTTGCAGGTGCAACGCGTGGGTGGAGACGATGGAACTTCCGGGCCATCCACAGCCCCCTCTCTCCTCTGCGGCAGGATAAAGAAATGGCTGCCGATGGCTTGAACGGCCTGGACTCTTGCGGCACTTGGATCTGTCTCAGGTCACCCTCCAGTTGTATGCCACCCACTTCAACTCGTGTTTTAATTTTTTCCACAACAGTAACAGAGGAAAGAGCTCATCTGTATATGTTTGAGAGATACGGTGTCATCACCCGTATCTCTCAGCCCCGGTGAGGGTTTTCCTCGCTTAAAATCTCATTAAATGTTCTTTTTCTCCCAAGATTTGATTTTTAGCGGTTTGGTTGTGGTTTCGAGGTCGCATTAATTCTTTCGTAGTGATTCTGTGAGTGCATTGTATGTGTTCTGTGATTAGGTTTCGATTTGATCGCACTAGCGTTCACGGTTTCTGTTGTCTTTAATCGGCTGACGATATGAAAATAAATCAAGGTAGAATCGAGTTCCAAATAATGTAAAGTTATTTGTTTTTCTAATCTTTTCAAGTTGTTTGGCGCATATATTGGTAAACCTAAATTGATTGGTAGCTCTCTCTCTCTCTCTCTGCTTTTCCCCCCTTATCTATATATATTCCATTTCAAGCTTTTCTTGTGGAATTTACTTGAGTTTAGGACAAAGACAGCTAATATGGTTTATGTTTTGTTTTTTAGATTGCATAGTCAAAGAATGCTGTTGTACATGATCGATACATCTGGAGCTTTTCTTTATTTTTCTTTTCCTTTTGGGTTGGGCTGGGAGGTGGAAGGAAGGGTGAATTATTGATGAAAAATGTTTTTCTCGATTCATTTCTGGATCTTTACTATCCAATTGAAACATTTTTTATTGAATTTATGTAGCTTCTACATGCTTCACTTTGCTATATTGTGCCATATTACTTCCTGTTTTGCTTGAAGTTCTTAAGACAGCTGGTAGTTCTGGTGGTTTAGTGGGATTTTATGTGATGTTTTCTTGAATTTTTGTGTGACATGTAGCAGAAAGTTTTAAGACTATTTCATTTTTTTCCCCATATTTTCTTAATCAGTTTTCATCCTTGCTGTTGCCGCACACATATAGTGGAATTCTGTGATAATTCTTGTCCTGATGATGGATGTATTATGGGTTGGGCTTATGACTGCATCCATTGATTTTTTTTTAATAATTTATCTAGGTATTAATAAAATGGTCATCAATCATCTGGACAAGCTCTTTGTAACAAATGATGCTGCCGCTATCGTGATGAGCTTGAGATCCAGCAGGAAAGGCTCAACAGGAGGAGATTGGTGATGGAGTTAGTCATACAATTTCCTTTGCTGGGGAACTCCATCAAAATGCAGAGGAGCTTATTAGGATGGGGCTGCATAGCTTATTAGGATGGGGCTGCATCCCAATGAAATTGTTAGTGGATATTCAAAAGCAATCAATAAGGTTCTTGTTGCTTTGGTGAAATGTTAATATTGTTAATTCAATTATATCTAAGAATTGTGGTGTTCACATGTGCAAGTATTATTCTTAGGCTGTGTTTGTGAAAGGGGATAAGGGGGGATATCGGGTTAGTTGGGAATAATTTTAACCAGAGGGACAACCCATGGTTAAACATGGGTTGTCCCCTCAATTTATTCCCGAAGGAATGGAGGAATAGCTTATTATTCCCCCAGATAAGGGTAAAAAGAAAAAGGTTATCCTATGGATTATCTTTTTGCATTTGATATGACCAATGGGATAGCTAGGAGATATCCCTAGGAATATTTCCTGGAAAAACTCTATCCTGTACACTTATCCAAGGATAACCTTTTTTCTATCAAACACTACCTTATTGATCAGACAATGAAAATATTAGATGAGTTGGTTGAGAAGGGATCAGAAACCATGGATGTGAAAAACAAAGATGAAGTTGTTTCTTGAATGAAAGCTGCTGTTGCCAGCAAGCAGTTTGAGCAATGCGGTATTTTATGTTCTCTCATTACTGATGTGAGTACCTCAACACTTGAGCTCATCCATTATTTTATTGGTTTTATTTTTGTCATAAACATGGCTTGCTGTTGCATGTCAGGCATGCATCCAAGTTTGTCCAAAAAATCCTACAAATTTTAATGTAGATAATGTTGGAGTTGCAAAGCTGCTTGGAGGTGGCTTGCACAATTGTACGGTTTTTCGTGGTATGGTCTTAAAAAATGACGACATTGGAACAATAAAGAGAATGGAAAAGGTAAAGGTAAATAATATTTTCTTTGCTAATTTTATCTTTTATGGGTTTATTGGTTTTACACATATAGCACCTCTCTAAATGTGGCTTATTTTTTTGTGATATTGGTCTGAGATCACATGATGGACATGGATGCTAGCCTAGACAATTGCTATTCTTGCCCATTGCTTGAGCATTTCCTTTTTAAGCATTTGACCATGACCATAAATTGTTTAATATCTTCATATTGTTCATGTAAAGCACGAAGTGCATGCAACATCTTAACATTATGAAAATAAAGGAAATACCCTTTTTGAATTTAATTAAAATATCAAAAGAATCAAATTTCTTAAAAATAAGAAGTCAACTCTTTCTCTCAAGAACAAAAGTAGAGAATTTCAGGAAACCTTAGTTTAGCAAATGTTAAGTTAGAGTACTTTCACTTCAGACAAAAATTTCATATATTCAATTTAATTTAGAAATGATGAGAAAATAAAATATCAAAAAAAACTTAAACTATAATTTACAAGGCCTTGATCAATGCTTAGTACAACTTATAAGTTTTTAGACTTAGACAGGATCATAGTAATGATGAATCCCGTAAAAATCTATGCCGACTTGATTCATAGCTTATCAAAATAATAAAATAAAAGTTGCCATAAAATGCTAAATTAAAATGTATTTCTTAGGGTTCATATTAGGACGTGTCACTGGACTAGGAGGTTCTCTCAGTAGGAAAACTACCCTGACCTCCTATCTATATCCCATCTAAGTTTGAAAACTCAAGAAGTTGGTTTAAATATTGATCAAAGCCTTACAAATTACATTTTAAGATTTTTTTTAGTATTTTATTTTTTCATCTTATCTAAGTTAAATTAATTTTCTAAATTTTTTTATTTAGAGTGGAAGTACCCTAACTTAATATTTGTTAAACCAGAATCTTTTGAATATCTCCAAATTTATAGTGGAGAGGAAAGGTTAGAAATTTGATTTTTTTGATATTTTTATTGAATTCAAGTGGGGAGGTATTTCCATAAAAAATCATGTCGATGGAATTTGATTAAAACTATAATATTGATAACTTTTTTCCTTTAGTTAATTTGGAATTTATGTTGGGCACTCCCTTATCAGCTGTGAATGCTGTTATTTGGGAGTTAAGTTTAGATGGATTTGAGTGCATTTTCCAGTATTAATCCTTCCATATGCCACAGTGGTGTGAAATGTGCTCCATAAATGAATAATTGGGACACTTTGGTCTCTCTGCGTGATCTTCCTTAGGGGGTTGTCTGATGGATGACTAAATTAAGTGCATAAGGTGATGACAAAGAGCCTATCCTTGTTAGAAATAGTTTGGGATGTAAAAAGTCAACAAGAGTTCTTCTTACATGTACTTTTTTTTTGGGGAGAAAATGGTCCTTTTTAGATCTTTTGGTGGTCAGACAGATTTGTTTTTTTTATCTAACCATTTGCAAGAGACATGATCGGTTCAGAATGAACGAGTGAAATGTCTCATCATCACTTTGGTTGATCTGAATGAACTATTCTTCAATGCAAAAAATCTTGATGGTAGTTATATTTGAAAAATAGGAGGTGCTGTTTAGAAATGTGGGTGGGAGGATCGTTCTCAGAAGTGGTCATTTACATTGGAAGATGTCAGATTTGAGGTTTGATATCTAGCATTTCTAAAGATAAAAAAAATGATCAGAAGTGATGGAGGGAGGCGTGAGTGTTGCTGTTGCTCTGAGTTTTGGTGAGGTCTGCAAGGTGACCGTTGTTATCAGTCACGAACTTCAATTATGTTTGGCTGATGCGAGATGCATTTGCTACATGAGGCAAACATGCAAAGTTTCCTTTTGAGGGTGAAGCGTACTATGGATGAGTTGCCATAGAGAGGGAAAATGAAAATTTCTTATTCATAATCTTACAGACTTTCCTAGAAGAATAGATTCCCTGCTCTATAATTTACATTGGCTCTCTGCATATGTTCTTTAGCAATGATTGATTAATTGTTTGATTATTTCACTATTTTTAATTTTATATATGGATCAAAATTATGTACCCACTTCAGAAACTTGTCCTGACACCTGCTACCAAAGCACTTCATTGTTTTAATTTATTTTTTGAGAGACCCATTTCCTCGTACCTGCACCTGAAACTACTTCTGTACCACTCCGTCTTCTAGCATCTAAGAACTGATTCATTGGATCAGCATTGAAGCAGACTAGAGAAATTTTTATTGCACTAAGTCTTTCAATGCAATAAGTTATCTTCTTAAGAGCCAAGAATTCTCCAACAAATTTATGCTCATCTTTTCTTTCAAATGAAGTTTATTGAATCAAAAAAAAAAGAGATCAAAGCCTATATGCTGAATTATGGTATAGACTTCAATAGACTTTTTATGAGGTTGTTGAATAAAATAGCTTATTGTGAAACCTCATGTCTTATTTTCCTAGAAAAAAGAAGTGTATATTTAGGTGGGAAACACCTAAAATGTATCTCGGCAACTACAAGCCAGTGATGGCTCACTGGGTATGCTTTTGAGAATATATGGTTGTGAAACATTATGTATTATGTTGGTTAATATCAGACCATACTTCCAAAAGTAATATCTAGTCTTACAAAATTGTTGGATCAAGTACTCATGCCACCTTGCCTAGCCAAAATTTAGCAAGGTCTGCCATATTGACCTTGATCACCTTATTGTCGACTATACCAGACTAGTAAGGTACAGGTACAGTACTGAGATTTAGCTCAATATGGGAGCCAAACTGATTTGGACTAGTCTGACCTAAGCGGAATTGTCTTGCTTGTTATTGTCCTGTGTCACTTGGTTTCAGACGGTACCATGTCTGAGAGTGAGCGAAAAATAAGCCTCTGTCGATACAGGGTGCATACCATACTAAATCAATATTATACAAGTATGATTTCCGATATTACTCCCGCGTACCTTGATATATGTTGTCAAAGGAGGTAGCGTAGGCTCTAAATCTGAGCAAATCACCTAGGGCAAGCTGGTCTAAAGCCTACCTATTTGAAGATTGACCCTATATATGACATTTGGGAGAATAGTGGTGTCTACCACCCATCCAACCAATTATGATGGGTGGCAGTGATGGCAATCACTAGCGTTTGTTCCAGGTATGTGTACTTGTTTTACTTTTATTCATTTCTTTTCTATTCTTCTTTTTTAGTCTAGTCTTCATCCTCTCCTCCTCATTCTTCTTCCTTGGATTTTTCTTCCTTCTTTTCTTCTAATATTGCTTCTTCTTCATCTAGCCATGCTTCTGCTGTTTTCATGTTCTCCTTTATCTTGCTTGCGAGCCTTTACCAAGCTTGCTTCCTCTTCCTCGATGGGTGTTTGATATGCCATACAGTTTTGTTGCTACTCTCGTTCCCACTCTCTCTTCTTTCTTTAATGCCTTGCTGGGTGTTGGCTGCTTTGATATGGCTCCATGATTTGCTGGTTGTTGTAGGGGCAGCAACTCTATTGGTGCTCTCCTCCTTGTGGATTTTGATCATTGAGCTTTTTAAGTATGAGAAAAAGGTTTCATGATGCCATATATTTTGAAAAATAGTGTCTATATCATAAATGTAAACTTAATTATATATACCATTAATGGCATTCATAATAAACAATTGGGGTTTCTTTGCGCCCTAGGCATCCACCGAGGCCATAAATTGCGCCACCGCCTGACTTTGCCCAACCAATTTGACGATCATGTTTGAGAGTTTGTAGCAAGGGGCTAGGAATAATAATTTGGCCTTGTTGTGCCATATGAATTAAATTTACATATTCCGAACATGGTAAACTGCAACTTGCATTTGTTGTTAATTGGGGTTTCTTTGCTCCCTAGGCGTCCACCGAGGCCATAAATTGTGCCAACCGCCTGGCTTTGTCTAACCAATTTGACGATCATGTTTGAAAGTATGTTTGAGAGTTTGTAGCAAGGGGCTAGGAATAATAATTTGGCCTTGTTTTGCCATATGAATTAAATCTACAAATTCTGAACATGGTAATCTACAACTTGCATTTCTTGTTAATTGGGGTTTCTTTGCTCCCTAGGCATCCACCGAGGCCATAAATTGCGCCCACCACCGCCTGGCTTTGCCCAACCTATTTGACGATCATGTTTGGGAGTTTGTAGTGAGGGGCTAGGAATAATAATTTGGCCTTGTTCTGCCATATGAATTAAATCAATAAATTCCGAACATGGTAATATGCAACTTTCATTTCTTGTTATTTGTTCCTTAAACTGCCTGACAGATCCTCAAAGTCAGTATTGTCCAATATTGTTTCCTATCCTTATTTTCAATGGAATTTGTGCTCATAATGCCAACTGACTTCCGTTGTATTTTATCGAAATTTACTAGTGGCTTAATGCTTCTCTTAGGTTTATTGTTCATACTATTCTTAGTTGAGAGTAACTATGCTGGGATAACTTTATCTGTTATTTTCTGTTTTCTGATTTGCTAGTGGTTTGTTCACTTGTTTCTTTTTGCTATAGTTACCACAACAGGAGAATTTGTTTGACTGTGGTCTTTTCTTACTTCACTATGTGGAGTTGTTTCTGGAAGAAGCTCCAGCAAATTTCAGCCCTTCCAAAATCACCAAGTTCTCCAGTTTCGTGAGTTCCTTTTTCTCTATGGAACCCATTTATCTAAAGATTGGAAGGAACATATAGAAAGCCCTATGTTGTTTCTGAATTGAATTATAAAATTATTCATCCCTATGCGCTTTCTTAATAATATCACATTCTTATATGCTTACTTGACTTATTGTTTCTCTGATATTAATGTCCACATATTTTAGTATCAAATGAAAATGTTGTGCTTTTTCTTTAGACTTATCACATGGAAGTTGCATGAGTATGACACAAAATCAGCAGAAGAGGTCTAAGGATATTGTATTTCATCAGAAAACAATAGATGTCCTCTGCCATTAACCATTTACATGATTGATTGATCGATTGATCATGTGGATACTTCGGATTCTAGTGATCATGTCATCCTTTATCCTTGAGGAAGAAGATTTACTAAACAATGGAGTGGCAAGATAAGAGGAACAAGCAACAATAAAAAATTCTTACCGAATAATAGAGAACAGAATTATAAATTTATTTGATTCTTAATATCTCTTAAAATGGCTAAGCACTCGTATTTATTGTCGCAGGACCCTTTGAACCTTCCTACAAATGTACCCACCTTCATTTCTTACAAATATGAAGAAAATAAGAATATTTCGATAATATGTCGCTTGATAAGATCTTTGACTCATCTTGATGTTGATTGGATAAGATATCTGACTCATCATGATATTAGATCCTTCCTAATATGCCTAGATTTTATTGATATCAACCTTATTTAATTAGATTTCCATGATTATTTCCTAACCTATAGCAACCTTCTAGAATTAACTTACACTCAAATTCAATGTTGAACCCTTTTGTTCCTTTGTTCAACATAGACATGAGTTAAGTCAAATACATGTCAATGAGGTAACTTCTATTAGTAAAATACATGTTGAACCCATTTGTTCCTTTGTCCTTTGGCTTGATTACTCTCAAGAGAATCTTCACTCAGTAAGTCTAGACTTCTATGATGTTTTTTTGACTTCTTGATGCATGGGACATAGACTGGGACATAGATCTCCAAATCACACGTTTTTTTTTGTGTAAGCATTTTAGAGGTAGTAGATTACATCTAATGGCCTATATCATCAATCAATCTGGGACCTCCATATATATATTTGGAGGGGGGGTTGCATGGGATGCTTCTTATGGCATTTGACCATAAATGCTCCCCAATCAAAAGTAATGAAGGAGCTCTCAAAAGGAAAATCAGCACCGTTGATCATGATTTTAAGATATATGAACTAGCTAACCTTTTTTGTTTTGGGTTTCTTATGCATTGTGCTGGAAAAAAAAATGATTGGTAAAGATAGTGGGCAAAACATGGTATAAACCATATAATTTGTAACTCTAAACTATCGATCTTAATCTAAATATTTCAAAACATATACATATCAAATTTCAATCAATTTGGATGTTTCTAAACTATAAATCAGACTGAAACATCATATCATATCATTGAAATGGTCAACTTTATTCTTTTTAAAAAAACCTGAAAATTTGTGAGTTTCATTTTGAGAAGTCGTTCATTACTTTTTACTGGGAAGTTTTTGTAGTCAAATGCTTTTGGAAGCATCCTAATCCTTCCCTCTGTTGATACATATTTCAGATAGATAGATAGCCATGCAGATGTGTGTGTGTGTGTGTGTGTGTGTTTAAGGCCTTGATATTCCTCTCTCTATTTCTCTGTGTGTACCCCTTGTTTGTTAAAATTTGTCTCAACCTTGTCCCCATAATCCTTCCTGCAGTTGTTAATGCACCACTGATATGCCTGTGTTAACCAGAACTCGAGTTCAGAAGAAAGAACACTTGCCCATCTACTTGCAATTTTGCCAGATTGGATCAGATTGTCCCATTGGATAGTTGACTCTTCTAGAACTCTATTGATGCAATGGATTATTGACTGTTAGTTTTATTCTGCTCATACAGAAATGCATGCATCGTTCATGCAGCAGCTGTTCACACCTATGCATGTTGCACCCACAGCAACATCTTAAGCATACCGACATTATTTCACTCAGAAAAATTGAAGGCATCATGATTTGCCCGGAATATGACCGTAGATAAACTTTTTATTATAGATTACTTCTTTAGCATATGTGGATTGTGGTGGAGAAACCAATATTCCTGTGGCAAAATGACCTACCCATTGGACTGACCTACCCATTGGAATGATCTTCCATTTTTGTCTTTCTGAACTCATCATTTAAGTTAAGAGAAGCCAATCCGGGGTTTTTTAAACATGATACTCTTTCTTTTCAGCTTGGTGCTGATAGGTTTTCACCTGTCGAGGCTTCTCTTAAGCGCACTGTTATTCGGAATCTGATACATGATCTTCTGAAGGACCCCTCCCAAAAAATTGTTCCAACTACATGTAACAATGGGCATCTTTCCTCGGTTTCCTGAAGTTGATGTTGATCCTGAACCCATCATAGAATTTTTTCCTGAGCAGTGTGGTCCAGCTAAGGCAGCCGCTAGTGCTTCAATAGCTCCTGCAACTGACAAAGGAAATGGAAATGATGTTGAGCAAGTACCAGTGGTAGAATTTGTTCCGGAGCCGTGCAGTCCAGCTAGACCAGTTGTTGGTGATTCATCAGGGCCTGCTACTGACAGAGGAATGCAAATTGAACTATCAACATCTTCTAATGTCACTTCATGTGATAAGCAAGTGGGACTGACCCTCCAGGAGTTTCCTGAACCAGGAGCAACTAGAGGGTCTTATCTTGAGCTCCAAGAAAATGCATGTCGACCGGATGAACCATTTCAGAAACTTGCACCTACAGAATATCTGGTAGTGGTATTGTTCCTCCATGTTGACTAGTTTGGATCACATCAATATCTATTGTTCATTGTAATTTTCCTTAAAGAGATTGAAAATATTACTTTGTTTGATACACAACTTCCTTCATTACATCTATTAGTCATTATCACAATAATAACATGGTATATTTGTGGATTAGGAACATGTGGATAGGAGCACACCCGAAGCTTCACAAGAGGCAGAAAGCACACCCGAAGCTTCACAAGAGGCTTTCCATCTTGATCTTTGAATGGCTCTCTGAAATTGTTTGCCATTCACTTGATAGATGCGTCATGTAGATTTTTTTTTTTTTTAATGACACCATCTGTCTGTATCAGGTCATGTATGGGGTTTCTATGGGGTGCCTCTCATCATCTTTGTTCGTCACCTCAACAGTTGAATATGTTTGTTTGCCCCATCATGTGATAAGCGATTTAGGTACCATTGCCTTTATTAATGAATTAGTCTCTTAGGGTTACTGTTTAGTTTAATTCCTTGAGAGTTGTGGGATCTGGGAATCATCGATGTTTACTAACTTGATCAGGTCCTCGAGAATCCAAACTATCGTCTGTCTGGTAATCTGGTCTCTGAGATGTATGTACTACCTGGCAGGTATACTTTTGTGAATGAGTTTTAAGACATTATTTGCGAAAGTATTTTGTGTGGGCACTGAATCAATCGACTTCGAATTACAGTAACTCCGGTTCAATCTTTCGTGTCTAGGAAAAAGATCCCGTTTGAAATTTGTGCCATTTGAATTTCTTTCTAGCCAAAGTGGCATACATGAGTTAAAATGGACCCATGAACCACTTTGCAAAAATCAAAATGGGAAACAAAAGCAACCTTTAACTCGCAAAGATTAATCCTGCTAGTGCTCTTCATTTTCTGGTCCCTTCTAAACTAGGGTGACCAAAACGATAATGCTTTTCCTTGGAGATGATGTGGGAGGTACGTAAAGGGTGAGGTCTTCTCCGTGCCTTGCTTGCGACGAACAATAAAACAACTTCATCGGGTCTCAATGTCTTTGATTCGCATGGATTGATTGATTTGCTGTGACTAGCTCTGTGCCCTTTTTGTGTTGGACTGGAGTACATCCGGATCCAGAAGTCGCATTGACGGAGCTGATCCTTTGCTGCTTCATTTTTTTTTTTTTTTTGTATAGACGGATGATCACACCAGTTTAGGGTGAGTCGAACCCGAAATATCAATGTGACAGAATAATAGGGCATGGGTCGCCCTGCTTCCAGCTCCAAAAACCAGAGTGATATGCCACCCTGGAGGCGATCCAATCTGCCGCTGAGTTGGCTTCTCCGTAGATGTGGCGAATCTGAGTACCAATGACACCCTGAAGAAGGGAACAAATATCACTGATCAGAGGGATGGTCGGTATATGGTAGCTAGATTCCTGACGGATCCAGCTGATAACCGTAGCAGAATCCCCTTCAATAATGAGCCTACGGGCACCAATGATCCGAACGGCATAAGAGATACCAGCCCACGCCGCAGATAGTTCCGCAAGGGGAATAGAGGAATCAAGAGTCCTGAAACCACCTGCTGCAAGCATGTTACCCTCGGACTCCCGAATCACAAATCCCGATCCCGCACATCTACCTCGAACACTCCCATCGAAGTTGATTTTGACACACCCAAGAGGTGGGGACTCCCAAGAAATAAAGACCGTGTGCCGGTTCGCTACCGAAGTAGCATGGGAGTCCCAGTGGCCTGGGCTGACAGAATCAAGAGGCCTGTGATGGAAAGTATACTCAGCAGATAAGAAAGCAGCAGTCCTGACAACCCGATAAGAAGGAACAATCTCACCCGAGAACACCAACCGGTTCCGGGTTAACCAAATATGATAAGCAGTGTAAGCCCACCGCGGACCCCGCCTATGGTAGCCAGCCCGCATATCCTGCCTGATCAGACGCAAAAAGGAGATACGGTGGGAAATAGAGTCATATGTCCAAGGACACTCACCTGACCGCTGCCAGATCTGTCTCGCTCTGCCACATAAAAAGATAGCATGATCCACAGTCTCCACCTCGAGACCACACACCGGGCACATAGGCAAGATGCTCATACCCCTCCTAGAAAGCAAGAAACAAGTAGGAAGGACATTCCAAGCAAGCTTCCATATGAACAGGCGAACCCTGGGGTGAATGGATAGATGCCAGATCCAAGCCAAGTCCATACCTTGCGAAGGCAAAGGCCTAAAGATATTCAGAAGATCCCTAATAGAAGCACGGGGCAGACAGGATCTCTTCCAAACCCTAACATCAGCAGAGAGGCCCGGAACGAGAGGAATAGATGTAATGCGTCGGTAGAGTTCATCCCCAAAAAAAGAAGAAACCACCGAATAATCCCAGACCAACTGATCCTGGGAAATTAAGTCACTGACTCTCAGACCAATAGGTATATCAGTACAGACAAAGGTCGGCCATCGAAATAGGGGAAGGTCTGCAATCCAAGTGTCCTGAACAATATCCATAGAGGTGTCATCACCAATCATCCATGAAGTGCAATCCAGTATCTCCGCAGCATAACAACATACCTCTTTCCATAAGAAAGAATGCCCCCGATGAGACTGCATGGATATGGAATGACTCCAATCTTCATACTTGGCTCGCATGAAGGAGCTCCACAGGCAATGCGGATCAAGCAGGAACTGTGTAGCATGCCTAGCAATCAAAGCCTCCCTCCTAGCAATAAGAGACTGGATCCCAAGACCACCCTCAGCAATCGACATGCAGACAACATCCCAGGCAAGAAGATGAACGCCATGGCCATCCTGAATCGAGGCCCAGAGGAAATCCCGGAAATATCTTTCAATCTTCCTCAAGCATGACAAAGGTATGGCAGCATTGGATAACAGATAAAGAGGAAGAGAAGAGAGGATAAAACGTATGAGAGTGATCCGAGCCATCATAGAGAGACCAGAGATCTGCCACCCATCCAGACGATCACGGACCCTCCTTACCAAGGCACTGAAGTCAGAACTACGAGGTCTCCGCCCAGTGATAGGAATCCCAAGGTAGGAGAGCCGATCCGCCAGAGTAGGAATACCCATGATATGCACAATAGATCCCTTGACAGCGGGAGTCATCTTCGGGCTAAAATAGATTAAATATTTATTTAAATTGAATTTCTGACAAGAAGCACGACAATAATCCCGCAAAACAGCCGAAAAGATGGAAGCATTATGAATAGTAGCCTTTCCTAACAGGATGCAGTCATCAGCAAAGAGAAGATGTGAAATAATAGGCCCGTGGGGACCCGCAGAGTAAGGCGCAAAGGACGCATCAAACTGAGCCTGAGTAAGAGCCCGGGATAGAGCATCAGTAGAGAGTATAAAGAGGAATGGGGATAGAGGGCAACCCTGCCTGAGCCCGACCTCAGAGTGAAAATAATCAGTTTGATCGCCATTGATTAGGAGAGAGAAAGACGGCCGGTAGACATATGCCATAATCCAGTCTACAAAAGTGACGTCAAGCCCAAACTCATGAAGAGTATAGCGCAGAAAATCCCAACTTAGCCTGTCATAAGCTCTCTCCATATCAAGCTTGATTGCCATAAGACTCTGACTGCCGGAAGCATGCTGAAGGTCATACATGAACTCCTGGGCTAAGAGAGCGTTATCAGTAATACTACGGCCCCTTAGAAAAGCACCATGTTCCAAGGAAATGAGACAAGGGATCACCGGAGCCAAACGGGAGACCAAAATGTGAGCACACACCTTATATAAAGTAGTACAAAGACTAATCGGCCGGTAGTGCTGAGGAGAGTAAGCATCCTGGCGTTTAGGCACCAGAGTGATAAGGGTCTGATTCCAGTCAGAGGGAATAGTGTGAGCCTAAAAAACAAGCTGAACAGCCTCTACAACATCATGCCCCATAATCTCCCAATAGAAGCGAAAGAATAATGGAGGGAAACCATCAGGCCCAGGGGCCTTATCAGCACCAAGATCCCATAATGCCCTCTGGATGTCATCCGCCGTAATCGGTCTAATCAGAAGAGCATTCTCAGCATTGGAAACCCTGTAAGGGGGCTGAACAGGAAAGATAGGAGAACCCTCACCCGAGTGCTCAGTCCATCTGGAATGAAAGAACTGAAAAAACGAATCTCTGATCGCTTGGGCATCCTCCTGAGCATCACCCTGATCATCAACAATACGCCGGATGCGGTTCTTCGCTCGGCGTTTCAAAGTAGCCTGATGAAAGAATCTGGTGTTGCGATCCCCTTCCTTAATCCACTGGATTCTGGACCTTTGCCTCCAAAAAGTCTCCTGCTGCAGCAGAAGAGAGTGGTGCAGACCAAGGCAGGATCTAAGAGTCAAAAGCTCAGAATCAAGGAGGAAACCCTCCTGGTCCTCTTTCATATGTAAGAAAGAAATAGAGGACTCAACTTGCTCAACTTGCCTGATAATGTCCCCCACTTCTCTTCTATTCCATCTAGAGAGTCTCCGACTAGCCAGAGTCAATCGCCGAGAAAGCCTATAAGAGGCCAAGCCTCGGACAGGTAATCGCCAAACCTGCGAAATAATAGACATAGCAGAAGAATAAAAAGTCCAGAACTTCTCGAATCTGAACTGCCTACTCCGGTGAGAGGAGAGATTAGTAGAAATAAGAATAGAACAGTGATCGGAGCCAATTCTGGACAAATGAGTAATAGTAGTAGATGGAAAGAGCTGAAGCCAAGAAGGAGAAGCCATGGCCCTATCCAGTCTTTCCCACACTCGAGCAGATCCTCGACGATTATTACACCAAGTGTAGTGAGAACCGGCAAACCCCAAGTCCAAAAGCCCAGCAGAGGATATGAAGTTTCTGAACTCAGAAACGTCTGGGGACCGAACAAACTGCCGACCACCTCTTTTCTCCTTAGCCCCAATAATACAGTTGAAATCACCAGCAAAGAGGGAAGGAATACCCTGAGCAAGTAGGGAATGAAGCTCTGACCAAAGGCCCCGACGCAATCTGAAATCTGTGCTTGCATAGACACCCGATAGTAACCAGGGAGTAGAGGACCCCTCAGAGATGACTAGAGCCACTTGCTGACCAGATCCGTGGAACGCATCAACTCTAATATTGTCATTTCTCCAAAGCACCAGAATTCCACCAGATAGGCCAACAGAGTCAATAGCATAGGAAACCCATGATCTGGAAAGCTATCTACGCAGATGCATCAGACTATCCCCAGACAAACGGGTCTCTAGCAGAATACAGATATCAAAAGCATGAAGCTGTAATAGCCGTCCAAACGAGGATCGAAACGAGGGTTTCAGAGCACCTCGCACGTTCCAAGTAAGGATCTTCATTCTAAAGTTTGAGAGGGGGGGGACTTCATCCATGTCCCTAGACTTCTCTAGAGCAGACTGAGCACTGATAGAAGAAGAGCTCGCCAACCCCATATCAGTACAGCCATCCTGTCTCTGAACCTCAACCTTTGGTGAGTCCAAAATCATAACAGAGTCTTCACACTGAATAACCTTCTTCAGAAGGGAAACCACAGAGTCGTGGTCCATCCCGTCATTTAGAGGAGTCAAAGAAGGCCCAGAAGAACACCCCAAAACAGACCCGTCCTTGCTACGGGATTTCTTCAGCCCTGGCCCAGAACCGGCACCATACCCCTTAGGGGAAGCTGAAGATGCCGAAAAGGTGAAATTGGCATGCACACTTCCTTTGCCTTTTGGGAGGCCTTTACCTTTCGCTTTAGTGGTTTTGGAGACCACTCCATTGGAAATAGGCTCAACAGGCCGGACCCTCTTGGCTGGGCTGGAAGGGGCCACCTCATTGGCCTTAAGGTGCCCAAATTCATTGCTAGTATTATGATCGAAGTCCAAGCATGCAAATGGATTAAGATCTTTGGTCCTTGGACTTATTGGATTAGAGTCCAAAAGTTTAGACTTCCCCAACTCAACTTCAGTGCCAGCCGGCACTTTAGAAGGAAACCGGCACGCAGTGGTTTCAGCCGGAGGGGGAGACAAGTCTGAGACATCTCCCTGAACAACAGTCTCCAGTGAAGGGGGGAATGAACCCCGACCACTATTCCTCCGAGCAGTCTTCTTAGGGGTGCTCCAACCTTCAGGGGAGACAGAGGGAGGGGGAGCAGGGCTGACCGAAGGCATCTTCGTGCTGGGCGCTGAATGTAGGTGATCAATGGGAGCCTTGCGTCGACGAAGAGCAACCATCCACGGTCCATAACTCATACCCGAAACGGAGGGAGACGCCGACGAAGATCCCAGAGCCACCCCGCAATGCTCCACCAGATGCAGAGTCCTACAGGAGGAGCAGAGACCCTCAAGGTTTTCGTAAGAAAATGGCTGCCAAAAGGGGACCCTGTTACCACGAATCCGAGCTCCCGATCTCAGAGGTTTGCTGAGATCTACGCAGACGCAGGCTCGAGCGAAACCCCCACGAACCCTCTCTCTAGTAGATGCGTCCTTAAACATGAATTGGCCAGCAACAGATAGAATGGACGACAAGGCTTCATCGGTCCAGTATTCTATTGGGAGTTGTGGAAGACGGATCCAAAGCAGAGCATCAGTGAGTGAGCTCTTCGCCGGGAGAAAGTCTAGTTTCCATTGAGCAACTGCCAGAGGTTGCCCATTAACAATCCAGGGTCTTCCAAGAGCAAGCTCCGTGGCGTGGCAATCGGAAAACCGAAAGAGGAAATGCCGATTAGCCAACGAAACTGCTTCAATTCCTCCTTGAATCTCCGATCGCTGGAATTCCCTTATAATAGCATTTGGATGAACCCAGCGAGAAAAGCTCCGAGCCAAAACAGCCTTACTCTGCCATCTAGCTTCTTCCTCCATCAATGATTGAATGGGAACCTGGACAATGTCGGGGAAGAGCTGTTCCAGCTCAGCAATGACCGCCGAAGATGGCACTGGAGCAATCCATTCATACCGGCTGTCACTACCTCAACGCCAGGGTTGTCCAGCAAGCTTGGACCCCTCAGAGGCTGACGGAGACGAAGAGGAAGGTGCTGCCATGCTTCCGGGAAGCAGGATCAACCCAGCGACACAGATCGCGGGAGATCGGGGACGAAGACCAGCAAGCACGAAACTTAAAGCGGGAACCAGAGAACTCTCATTTCTTAACTCTTAAGCCTGCTCTTCTGGCTGCTCCATTGCAATAGCCTCACGTTCGAAACAAGGAAACAATCTCCTCGCACGTAGGAATAAATTTATTATAAAGTGAAGAACTAAAAGAATTTACAATCGAAGAGAGGAAGAGAAGAAAGAAGAGACGACAAGAAAACAGAGCGAAGGGACAGGATCAGAAAGGAAGACAGAGAAATAGGAAAGTGAAACAGAAAATGAAACGGAGACGACACAGGAGAGAATTTGGGCATGCCACTAATAACTTGGAACTTCTCTGAACCTTTCATCCTGTGTCACATCAGCCAGTTCGATTCAATCACAGATTCGATCCATCCGCTAGCTATAGGTGATGGAGCCGACGCCAGGAGATTAAAGACAAGCTTGCTTGCGTTTTCACCCAAAAGAACGACAAACTTTGGCTGGGCTGGGTACGTGATTTCTTAATTTCTTGGTTGCGGAAGCATCTTTCCATTAAATTGGTCGAGCTTGGTGGGCTTACGTAACTACAACGACACCTTGATGGATTGAACCGCCGACTCTCATTTTCCACCCTCAAAACACTCTCAGGTAACCACGTTTCAAAACTTAAAGATGATTGCTCATTCTCTCGCTTTGTCGCAGTGACTTTTCTTTTGTTTTCATAACCTAATAACAAGGGAAAAACTCTCACAACCTGACATGACAAATACCTCATGCATCAGCTTCCACCAATAATATCAGCTGAATGAAAGGAAACTGATCCATCCATATCCTAGCCTGTTGAAAAGAGTAAGAAGTAATCAGCAGCTTGATTCCCTTCCTGAGGCACATGTTGACATGTAAAAGAGAAGGAAGGGATGGTAGTTTGAAGCTTCCTCAGGAAAGGGTGGAGACAATTGGACACCTCTCCATTTAACCAGCCGATAGTAGTGGAAGAATCCCCTTCAATAATATATCCAAAAGCAAGAAATCTTATGACAGTCTCATCAACACTCCACCAAGCTGCCAAAAGTTCAGCACATGGGTTTGAAGAAGCTTGAATATGGATAGATCCTACCATACAGACTTTTCCTAGCCAATCCCTAACTATGAACCCAGCACTTGCACCATACTCTTCAACAGAACCATAAAAATTTGTCTTCAGCATACCTGATGGTGGGGCTAGCCAAGAGATAACAAGAGAAATGATAAAGCTCCATAAGGATGTACCAAAATTCAGCATTAGGAGAGCTTGAATGACGAGTGAAAAAGAATTCCTGAACCTGAATAAAACACTCTGAAGTATATATGGTTGAAGCTCTCTGAACTCTTGATTCTGAAGAAGAAACTCATTCCTTGCTTTCTAAATCAACTGAAGGAGATAAGTAAGAAAGGAGAAATGACTATATGAAGCTCATCTTAAAATCAGGTGGAGATAAAAAAAGAAAGGAGAAAGGACCATGTGAAGATCATGTTGAAATCATTGTCTGGAAGGAATAAACCTAATCAAGATGCTGGAGATCAATCATCTTCCAGATCAATTTGGTAATTGGGTTGTGAAAAAAAGTGGTCCTCAGTCTCCTCAGCCGATGGAGAGCTGGAAGGCTGTAGGAAGGCCATATTTGAAAATTTTCCATAAGAAATGAGAGCTTTAGGATGCACCTTCCTCTTCCAAATCTTGGACACAACTGAGTCCACCTGATTTGAGTCCTCAAATATAATAGTTCTATAAACTTTCCTGATAGAGACATCTAATTGATAGTTGGGATTCCATGCCAATATGTCCTCCTACCCCGGACCTCTAAGTGGAATAGTAAAAATCTTGTTGGTAGTACTGTTCAAAAATAGCTGCTGAAGAGCTGTGTGTTCACATCCTTGTGTCACTAATCAAAGTAGAGATGGTTGGAAATTAATGCATATCCAGAATATGAAAAATCAAAGCCGATCTAGTGATAGAAATATAATCAAACCGAGGCTGACACTAGGTGTAAATAGTATGATTATCACCAATAAACCAAATAAATTGAGCATAGGTAAATCCCAACACCTTGGACAAAGCTTTCCAAATATTAGATGAACTTCGTGGGAGATGGTATGATAGTCAATGCCAAGGAAACCTCTAGTTCATACGTAATACTTTAGAAAGGAGAGAATTGGGCTTCCAGACCATCCTACCAATAATCTTAATTATATATAAATCATGCAACCAGACACTTAGATCCGATATGCCAAGCCTCCCATGACTTTTGGGCTTAGACCATCTTAACGTGTGAAATCTATGCTGAGTGTAATCATGTCCCTAGATAATCGATCATGTCCCCAGATAAAACATCCAAAATATCATTACGTACCTTTTCTATTAATTTCAGAATATAATCCATAAATTTGAAAAATTAGATAACCATCCGAGATATTAAAGGTATTTTATAAAAGATGGGAGTGTATTTTTGCTATAAAAAATAAAAGACAAAATCTAGTAGGTACAATTAGAAAAGGAACACTTTGGATACCTCAGGAGGAAATAAATGATGAAGGTGGAAGACAAATCAAATAAGAAGAAGAAATTGATTTTATTTTCTCTCCTTTAATAATAAAAGAAAAGAAAAGTGATTTGGGCTGTTCTAAAACCACTGCATTATTGAGAGAGAGAGAGAAAAAAAAAAAAAAACTAGCTGTCGTCTTCATGGATACGATCTCCATCATCATCATCATGGATCCAGAGACGCTCCTTGACATAACCAGCTCGTCTACCATCCAAGAGGCTCCGTAGCTTAGCCGCCATGCGAAAGCCAGCATCAGGTATATACCTGCGATCCCATATAGAGTAGTAGTGCAAGTGCAAGCGTGGGCGCGACCTCTCCACGGCCAGTGGGAAGTACACCCTGTCCGCCATCTCAGCCCTCGGCGCCGCCGCCATGCTCGCCGTTGTGAGGCCAACATAGATCACGCGGTCCTCCAGAGTTTGGATCTCCTCCGCGTCCAAGTCAACAGGATCCACCTTAAAAATCCGAACAGGCTGCTTCCTTATACCACCGATCCAGACCAAATAAATCTCCCCCCTGAACCCAACCATGGCATCAGAGGGGCAGCGACCGATTCGCTCAAATGCTTGATAGTTCGGGGGCATCTTGCGCCTACGGAACGTCCTAGATTCTGGATGGAGCTCCGCAAGCTCGCCATGTCGCCCTGCGCAATAGAAGAAACGCCCACATGGTGCGACGCAGGAACACTACACTGGGAAAGGGTCGTAGACTCCCTGCAACGTCCACCGATCGTCCCCCAGCCGCCAAGTTAATATTCCAGTACTGGTGGAGTCGTCGTTATCGCAGAACATGACAACCGTGCAGCGGGTGGAAGTTGGCGGGGACGAGAAGGCGACGTGAGTAATTGTCTCGAGATTAGTTAAGAATAGGGATACTACTTGTAGGACTGGAAGGACCCTGTTAAAATATGATGGTTATTAGTTATTAGTATTTTATTTTATTTTATTTAGTTTAAATTAAATTTTTGGATAATGGGTCTATTTTATTATGCTTTTGTACGATAGCCTCGTATAGATAAGATCATAAGAGATATATGTTTATCTGTATAAGCTTAATGAGACGGTAATAAATTTTTTTTTTTTGAGAAAAATCTTTCTTTTTAAAAAAAACCTTTTTTCTACCTTGATTTATATTTCTAAAATAATTTTTATTAAAAATAATCCTAACAAAATGGACATCCGAGCCTATTTTTCGATTCTGCCGGATCCAAAGCGAAGTCGTGAAAAAATCTAAACAAATGATTTACGACCTTCCTAGCTTCTTTCTCGCTCGTCCTCATACTCACCGTCGACGACGGTCGTCTTGATCGTATGCGGAAGTTTATCAGGCTCAGCATCCATCCTGTCTCAACAAAACCCCGGCGGTTTGAATCGTAGGAGTTCCTTGTTTTGGCTTCCTAGTCGATCGCCTCAAAGAAGTTTCAACGCATCACGAACAGTCAATCGCTCCCGTATTCAATCGGCCTAACTCCGTCATCTCCTCTTGGCTTAGTCAATCGCTCCGTTCTCAAGCCAAAGATCTGGAAGACGTGGCCCTAGTACGTGGACTTGAAGCAGGGACAACTACCAGATTCCTCCACTTTCCTGACTTTCTACCCACCAGATCCTTCCAGGAGCCTATTTCACGTATCTTTCTCATAGCGGTATTTGGTGCAAAAGTAAGAAAAGAAAAGCCATTGGTAGGTGGACGTGAAGGTAAAAAAAGAAAATAAGAGACATTGCATCCATTGCTTATCCATGATATGATCAACAAAGAAACTGTGAAGAAAAAATAGCTACAAAAATTCATGGCAACCTTAAGCAATATTGGTACGAATATCAATCAACCTTCTATCCTTATTTTTGATGGAGAAAATTATAATTATTGAAGCATCAAGATGAAAACCCTTTTTATTTCACAAGAAGTATGAGATTTAGTAGAGTATGGGTATGAAGACCAAGTTAATCCAACAAATCATCAAAAGGAGCAATTGAAGGACTACAAAAAGAAGGATGCCAAAGTCATGTTCTTCATCCAACAAGCTGTATCTGAGAAATTTTTTTTTTCAGAATTATTAGAACCACTAAATCAAAGGAGGCATGTGACATCTTGCAGGAGGAATTTCAAGGCAACATAAAGGTAAGTGCTATCAAACTTCAAACTCTAAGAAGAGAGTTGGATAATTTGAGAATGTAAGAAAATAAAAAATTGAAGGATTACTTCTCCAAAATTATGAAGACTGTTAATCAAATGAAGAGCTATGGTGAAA